>JAPXFY010000028.1:1757236-1762236 GCA_030674185.1 Monoplex corrugatus
AACAACCAAACAAACACTCAAAGGATATAACTTACACATAAATAAACGAAAATCAAAAAGAAAGAAATACAGAGGAAAACATAATTTAAACCAACACACGTGTAATTTAATTTTTGTGAAAATCCCAGTCAGTACCTTACTTATTGCCAGAAAACGCCCCAACAGCCGCATCTAATTACCAAACTGGCAACCGAATTCTGGCAGAAGCAGTCTATCTTCATTTTTGTCTGAAACTAGATTGTGCTTTACTTTTTCCCACTGGCTGTACCCGGGAGGTGTGGTTGGTAGATGAAACTTCTGCCTTGCTGGTCCATTCACCTGTATGTGTTCAATACAGTCTTACGTACTTTCTCTTTGGATTGATAATTGGCTATATGCATTAAGTGCATTTGGGCCCTGAGATATTCGGAAGCAATTTTAGGTGACATAGGTCTGAATTTATATATGCTTTAGTATCCTTAGTTATGTTTAAATTGGTGTTCAGGTATGTTTTTTAAATCGCCTGTGTGATGATAAATTGGACGGAATAATCAACGCCAGGGGCATCTCCTTAGATTATGTGCACGAATGTGTTGATATGTGTACTTAATTTTGTTTTGACTCTACCCTCTCCATGAACAACTTTGTTTCTCAAACTGCCAGATCTTGCTACTATCATCTCCATCGTATAAGGCTGATCAGGAAGTATCTCTCTATCGAAACAACTGCAAAACTCGTTCTCTCCTTCATAATGTCTCGCATTGACTATTGCAATTCACTCCTGTCCGGTCTTCCTGCCTCCACCACTCACATCCTACAGCGCATTCAAAACAATGCTGCACGCCTTGTACTCAAAAAGAAAAAAGCTGACCACATATCTCCTCTCCTGGCACAACTTCACTGGCTCCCTGTATCAAAGCGCATACAGTACAAACTAGACACCATGTGCTACAAAAGCCTCAATAACGCAGCCCCCGATTACCTGTCAAGCCTACTTGAGATCTATGTTCCCTCGCGTACCCTTCGCTCTGCCTCCGATCCTATGACTTTTCGCTTTCCACGCACTAAGCTCAATACCTATGGTCCACGAGCCTTCTCTGTTTCTGGTCCACTCTCCTGGAACAAACTTCCTCTCCCTGTCCGTCAGCAACCTACTTTTGTCTCCTTCAAGTCCGCTCTCAAAACTCACCTTTTCTCCTCTCCATAAAATCCTGACCTCACTCAATCCCTTCTGCAGCCTGTCTCCACTCGGAGGGGAATCACATTGTAATATATAATTGTATATAATATGCTCTCTATAATTTTCCATTGCATTTATTCTTTCTCCCATTTTAGCTGTGTGCGTGTACGTGTGCGTGTGTGTGTGTGTGTGTTTGTGTGTGTGTGTGCGTGCGTGCGTGTGTGTCTGTTTTAGCGCTTAGATTTGATTTTATCAAGATTTTGCGCTATACAAATAAAGTATTGTATTGTATTGTATGTTCCCTTCTTTCTTTTTGAAGTATTCTGATTATACTGAAAATGTTAGAGCCCTAATATGCTCTATGCAGTCGGCTGGGCTTTAGACAAAAATAACTAACCAACCAACCAGCCAACCAACCAACCAACCAACCAACCAACTAACCAACCAACCAACCAACCAACCAACCAACCAACCATCCAACCAACCAATCAACCAACCAACCAACCAACTAACCAACCAATCAACCAACCAACCAATCAACCAACCAACCAACCAACCAACCAACCAACCAACCAACCAACCAAACTACCAACTAACCTATCAACCAACCAACAATCAACCAACCAACCAAACAAACAAACAAACACTCAATGGATAAAATGTACTTAAGAAACAAAAATCAAAAAGAAAGAAGTAAAAGAGAAAAAAGATCTACTTAAACCAACACACGTGTGAGTTAATTTTTGTGAAAATCCCAGTCAGTGCCTTACTTATTGCCAGAAAACGCCCCAACAGCCGCATCTAATTACCAAACTGGCAACCGAATTCTGGCAGAAGCAGTCTATTCTCATTTTTGTATGAAATAGATTGCGCTTTACTTTTTCCAACTGGCTGTACCCAGGAGGTGTGGTGGGTAGATGAAACTTCTGCCTTGCTGGTCCATTCACCTGTATGTATTCAATACAGTCTTACGTACTTTCTCTTTGGATTGATAATTGGGTATATGTATTAAATGCATTTTTGGCTCTAGGGAAATGAGACACGTGGAAGCAATTTTCGGTAACATAGGTCTGTTTTTATGTGTCTTGGTGTCCTTAGCTATGTTAAAATTGATATTCATATGTGTGTTTTTTAATCCCCTGTGTGATAAATTGGACGGAGTGGTCAATGCCCGGGGCATCTCCTTAGATTATGTGCACGAATGTTTGATATGTGTGCTAAATTTTGTTTTCCCTTCTTTCTTTTTGAAGTATTCTGGGTATACAGAAAATGTTATAGCCCTAATATGCTCTACGCAGTCGGCTGGGCTTTAGACAAAAATAAGTAACCAACCAACCAACCAACCGACCAACCAATCAACCAACCAACCAACCAACCAACCAACCAACCAACCAACCGACCGACCAACCAACCAACCAACCGACCGACCAACCAATCAACCAACCAACCAACCAACCAACCAACCAATTAACCAGCCAACCAACGAACGAACGAACGAACCAACCAACCAACCAACCAACCAACCATCCATCCAACCAACCAACCAAACAACCAACCAACCAACCAACCAACCAACCAACCAACCAACCAAATACCAACCAACTAATCAACCAACCAACCAATCAACCAACCAACCAAACAAACAAACAAACAAACAAACACTCAATGGATAAAATGTACTTAAGAAACAAAAATCCAAAAGAAAGAAGTAAAGAGAAAAAAAGATCTACTTAAACCAACACACGTGTAAGTTAATTTTTGTGAAAATCCCAGTCAGTGCCTTACTTATTGCCAGAAAACGCCCCAACAGCCGCATCTAATTACCAAACTGGCAACTGAATTCTGGCAGAAGCAGTCTATCTTTATTTTTGTATGAAACTAGAGTGTGCTTTACTTTTTCCCACTGGCTGTACCCTGGAGGTGTGGTGGTGGGTAGATGAAACTTCTGCCTTGCTGGTCCATTCACCTGTATGTGTTCGATACAGTCTTACGTACTTTCTCTTTGGATTGATAATTGGGTATATGTATTAAGTGCATTTTTGGCTTTAGGGAAATGAGATATGCTGAAGCAATTTTAAGTAATTTAGGTCCGTTTAATATACGTTTTAATGTCCTTAGTTATGTTTGAATTTGTATTCAAATATGTTTTTTTAAATACCCTGTGTGATAAATTGGACAGAGTGTCAACGCCAGGGACATCTCCTTAGATTATGTGCACGAATGCATTGATATGTGTGCTTAATTTTCTTTTCCATTCTTCCTGTTCAAGTGTTGTGTGTATATTGAAACGGTTATAGCCCTGATATGGCTCTGTGCAGTCGGCTGGGCTTTAGACAAAAATAAGTAACCAACTAACCAACCAACCAATCAACCAACCAACCAACCAACCAACCAATCAACCAACCAACCAACCAACCAACCAACCAACCAACCAATCAACCAACCAACCAACCAACCAACCAACCGACCGACCAACCAATCAACCAACCAACCAACCAACCAACCAATTAACCAACCAACCAACCAACCAACCAATTAACCAACCAACCAACCATCCAACCAACCAAACAGCCAACCAACCAACCAACCAAACAAACACTCAATGGATGAAACTCTCTTAAAGAAACAAAAATTAAAAAGAAAGAATAAAAGGCGAAAAAACATATATTTAAACCAGCACATGTGTGGGTTTATTTTTGTGAAAATCCCAGTCAGTGCCTTACTTATTGCCAGAAAACGCCCCAACAGCCGCATCTAATTACCAAACTGGCAACTGAATTCTGGCAGAAGCAGTCTATCTTTATTTTTGTATGAAACTAGAGTGTGCTTTACTTTTTCCCACTTGCCGTACCCAGGAGGTGAGGTGGGTAGATGAAGCTTCTACATTGCTGGTCCATTCACCTGTATGTGTTCAATACAGTCTTACGTACTTTCTCTTTGGATTGATAATTGGGTATATGTATTAAGTGCATTTTTGGCTCTAGGGAAATGAGACACGTGGAAGCAATTTTCGGTAACATAGGTCCGTTTTTATTTGTCTTAGTATCCTTAGCAATGTTAAAATTGGTATTCAGGTGTGTGTTTTGAATCCCCTGTGTGATAAATTGGACGGAGTATTCAACTCCAGGGGCATCTCCTTAGATTATGTACACGAATGTGTTGATATGTGTGCTTAATTTTGTTTTCCCTTCTTTCTTTTTGAAGTATTCTGGGTATACAGAAAATGTTATGGCCCTAATATGCTCTACGCAGTCGGCTGGGCTTTAGACAAAAATAAGTAACCAACCAACCAACCAACCAACCAACCGACCGACCAACCAACCAACCGACCGACCAACCAATCAACCAACCAACCAACCAACCAACCAACCAACCAACCAACCAATTAACCAGCCAACCAACGAACCAACCAACCAACCAACCAACCAACCAACCAACCAACCAACCAACCAACCAACCAACCAACCAACCAACCATCCAACCAACCAACCAACCAACCAACCAACCAACCAACCAATCAACCAACCAACTAACTACCCAACCATCCACCCAACCAACCAACCAACCAACCAACCGACCAACCGACCCACCAACCAACCAACCAACCAACCAAACAACCAACCAACCAACCAAACAACCAACCAACCGACCGACCAACCAATCAACCAACCAACCAACCAACCAACCATCCAACCAACCAACCAATCAACCAACCAACCAAACAAACACTCAGTGGATAAAACTTACATAAAAAAAAAAAAATTAAAAAAGAAAGAAAAACAAGGCGAAAAACATATATTTAAACCAACACATGTGTAGGTTTATTTTTGTGAAAATCCCA
>JAPXFY010000028.1:1767236-1769736 GCA_030674185.1 Monoplex corrugatus
AAAGAGAGAGAGACAGACAGACACAGAGAGAGATAGAGAGGGACAGAGAGAGAGAGAGGAATTTAGATAGATGCGCAGATAGATAGACAGACAGGCAGACAGACAGAGAGCTAAAAAGATGTTAAGAGACAGAGGGGAGAGAGAGAGAGAAAGAAAGAGAGATGGGGGAGGAAGGGAGGGAGAGAGAGAGCGCGCGTGCAAAAAAGATTAATATAGAGAGAGAAGAGAAAGAGAAAAGAGAGAGAGAGAGATACAGATAGAGACAGAGAGAGAAAGAGAGAGAAAGAGACAGAGAGAGGAAGAGAGAGAGAGAGAAAGAGAGAGAGAGATTGAGAGAGAGAGAGAGATTGAGAGAGAGAGAAGAGAGAGAGAAACAGATAGAGATAGATAGATAAATAGATAGATAGATTGATGGATAGATGGATAGATAGATAGATAGATAGATAGATAGAAAGATAGACAAATAGATAAATTGGTAGATAGATCGATAGATAGACATATAGATAGATAGAGATAATTAAATAAAGAGAGAGAGAGAGAGAATGAGAGAGAGAACAAAAATGATCCAGATAGAGAGAGAGGAGAAAAGAGAAACAGAAAGAGAGAGAGAGAGAGAGAGAGAGAGAGAGAGAGAGAGAGAGAGAGAGCAAAAATGGTCCAGATAGAGAGAGAGGAGAAAAGAGAAACATAAAGAGAGAGAGAGAGAGAGCAAAAATGGTCCAGATAGAGAGGGACAGAGACAGAGAAGGAGAGAGAGACAGAGACAGAGAGAGAGACAGATAGAGAGAAAAGAGAGATAGAGAAGAGAAGACGTGTGACAGGCCAACAACCGCGCCATCAATGCCGCCATTGTAGCTGGCAAAGCCACGTGAGAGGAGATTCCTGGGGTACGCCGTGACGTCATCGTGACGTCATTGTGATGAGGAAATCCCTAGAGGTTTCTTCGTTTTTGTTTTGTTTTGTTTGCTTGTTTCTTTCTTTTTTGTTCGTTCGTTCTTTGATTTAACGTCTTTTCATTATAAGTGATATTAGACGGGGGAAGGGGGGGGGGGGGAGGGTTTTTTTTCTTTTTTGTTTGTGTGTGTGTGTTTTTGTGTGTGTTTTTTTCATGCTTCTTCTAGTTCATTGTTTTGACTAGAAAGGACAAGTACCGTAGTCAAGCGAATAAGACGTTAGATTTAGATAAAAATTATTTTTTAGGAATTTAGCCCAGATCGCCAACGCCGTGCGGCAGGGCACTTGATGATGATGATGATGATGACGAGAGAAGTGTCAAATAAATTATTGTTTGTTTTTTTTTGTTTGTTTGTGTTTGTTCGTTAATCACAATGAAGCATCTATATTACCAGATTAAAGTGTGAGTTTAATTTTTCTATCATGTTTTTATTTAATTTTTTATTTTTATTTTTTTTAATCATTCCGGTTGTTCTCAGATACGTGCCTGCACGTTGTCCAGCCCAGACATATTGACTCCAAACGTGGACGTAGTTTTCTAGTTAACGAAACCGGCAATATCCAAGCCCCCATCCCAGCCCATCCCATCCCATCCCCAAAAAATAGCAGTGAACCATTGCATCACCCTAAACACACCAATGTACCTGGAGAACTCTCCATTATCTTTATCGGATGTTATCACCACCCCCCGCCACCCCCCCCCCCCCCCCCCACCCCCCACCCCCATCCTCGCTTGCTCGCTGGCCCAGCTACACTTTATAGGTCAACGTCTGCACTCACTCGTAAATCCCGTCGTTGCATTTGACAAATGACGTGAGAGATTCGTGTATACGTTGTGACGTCATCATGACGTCACTGTGATGACGCGATCCCTCGGGGTATTTATTTAGGGACTTTTCTGGTTGGTTGTTTTGGAGTGAAAATTCTGTTTTGTGTTATAATGAGAGAGAAACATCGAACATAAAAAATCGAAGTGGAAAAGAAAGCTTGGTGCTGAGCCTTGTAAACGTAGGTCTACTTACACGTCTGGACACAAGCAAATGATGATAAATTAAACAATAAGAGCATGCTTTCTCACTCACATGGGCTCTGTAACAGAGTAACAAATGTGACCTCCCACCACGAAATCAGTCTTAACTCGCAGTCAGTCGAACAGCACTAGGAGCTGAAAAGGTGACTGAGGGTCTATCTGGGGTGTTTTGACATTTTCTCAAAACTGATTTTTGTAGACTATAATCTATCCCCCACAGAATTTTTTTTCGTGAAAAAATATTGTTAATCAATTTAAAATGGTATTTTAATGCACTGATTGCAGCAGAAAGAACGCAAATTTCCTACCAGAAGTACCTATTTTTGTCTGTTATTATGTACCGTAACCTGTACAGTACCCCACATGTAATATACTGATGGAAAGCTCTTTGGTGCACCTTTCAGATAATGACAGCGAAAATTAGAAACAAACTGGGTCAAAGCCACCAAAAAAAGAAATTTAAGGAAAATGTGTAGGAGAGCACACAAAAACTTATAGAGGCCGTTTTCTCAAAAT
>JAPXFY010000028.1:1777236-1779736 GCA_030674185.1 Monoplex corrugatus
AATGTGGCATTTAGCATTTCCCATGTAGGGATAGGCGTTATCGTTGGTTTCTCAGCAATTTCATCCATTGTTATGTTGGACTGTTTGATCAGGCCAGATATGTAAGTTGCGGCTGTAATTTGTGATGAAATGTTTTTTGCTCGTTTTGGAAAGTCAGTATCAGACCTGATCTTAATTTCTTTGCTCACAAAATTATCCACTTGAGAAGTAGTTCTAATTGCAAACGTTGCTGTAGCTAACTCACGATGGTTGTTTAAAGGTAGAATTCCAGCAACTTTGTACGTTTCCAGAGTAGAAGCATGAGTTGGTACACCTAGTGCAATTTTAAGACTTTTGCAGTCCAAGCTCTGAATCTTTTTTAGTAAATATTTGGGTGCATTGAAGAAAACTTCTTGCGCGTAGGATAATTTAGACCTGACCAGCGCTGTTGACAGATGAATCAGTACATTTGTATCCATTCCCCAGGGTAATTTGCTTATTATCTTTAGAAAATTTAAGGTTTTTCGCGCTTTTGTTAAAATATAATCAAAATGGACATTCCAGCTTAATTTGGACGTGATGTAAACTCCCAGGAATTTTACGACCTGTTTGTAATTTAACACTTCACCAAGCAATTTGAAAATAGGCAAGTTATTTGAGTTACCACCAGGTGTGTGTGTGTATGTGTGTGTATGTGTGTATGTATGTGTGTGCATTTCTACACTGTAAGTGTTAGTGTTGTTATTGTTGTGTATGTGTGTGTGTGCACGTGAGTGTCTTGTTGTTGTGTTTGTGTGTGTGTGCGTTTATGTGTTTATGCATGTATGTGTGTGCATTTATATGTTGTTGTTGTTGTTCGTGTGTATGTGTATGGCTTTGTGTTTATGACATACATTTATCAGCAACATCTTTGAGCTGTTTTCGAATGGCGATTTTTTTTTTGTTTTTTTTGAGGATCATTGCACTCAGGGAGGTTACCTTTGTGCTCACCTTTTTTTTTCTTTTTCTTTTTTCGTCCCATTTTCTACGCCAATTTATTGGCCACAGAAGCTGAAACAGATTTTGTTATGCGATGATAATGATGTCGATGTGGATGATAATCATGATGCTGTGGAGTTCCATCTAGGATTGAGACTGCGTGACAGGGCTGTACTCTACAGCTTACTATCATAATATAGTCTGGCGTCAACCAGGCCCGAGAGATACAGACACCTGCGGTGTTGGTCAGAAGATCTGAGCAACACCCTCAATGACGCATCCGACAGGTGAATGAGACTCGACCGTGTGGTCCCAGTCTTCCCAATGAGCCCATAGCACGCCCAACTCTGGGTAAGAGCCGGTTAGAGCCGAAAAAACCCACAATGATTTTTTGAAGGGACTGATGGGGATTCGAACCCACAACCTTCCAGTTGGTAGTCCGTTGCGTTAACCACTACACCACGGCGATCTTGGGCCAGTTATTTACGCTGTTGCTGAGGCCTGGCTGTTTTAGGTTGGAGTCCAAGCTGTCCACATCAAGCTCACACAGATGACAGAGAGTGCTTAAAATTATCATCACTTTTTGAAGGTGTGTGGATAACACTGTCTCAGAAATTTCTGACAGTATTAACAATCTGTTTTCAATAGAAATTTCTGACAGTATTAACAATCTGTTTCCGACAGAAATTTCTGACAGTATTAACAATCTGTTTCCAACAGAAATTTCTGACAGTATTAATTAACAATCTGTTTCCGACAGAAATTTCTGACAGTATTAACAATTTGTTTCCAACAGAAATTTCTGACAGTATTAATTAACAATCTGTTTCCGACAGAAATTTCTGACAGTATTAACAATCTGTTTCCAACAGAAATTTCTGACAGTATTAATTAACAATCTGTTTCCAACAGAAATTTCTGACAGTATTAACAATCTGTTTCCAACAGAAATTTCTGACAGTATTAACAATCTGTTTTCAACAGAAATTTCTGACAGTATTAACAATCTGTTTCCAATAATGTCATAGTCTACCGCTCTCCTTACTTCGTGGCAAATTTCCTTTCAACTGTTATTGTTGTTTAATTTAAAGCCCAACTGACCACTATCGAGGCTATAACCGTTTCAAAGCATACATAGGACTTCAACAGGAAAAAAAAAAAAAAAAGAAAGTTAAGTACACATATCAATGCATTCGCGCACACAATCCTTGGACGTGCCCCTGGCTCCAACCACTCCGTCCAATGTATCGCACAGGGGATTTAAAAAAAAACAAACACCTGAATACAAATTTAAGCATATCTAAGGACATTAAAACACACATAGAAATTACCCAAAATTGCTTCTGCATATCTCACCTCCCTAGAGCCAAAAATGCGCTCAATACATGCACCCAATTATCAATCCTAAGGAAAAGTACGTAAGACTTTATCGAACACATACAGGTGAATGGAACAGCAAGGCAGAAAATGGTAGGAAGAAATGACAGAAAGCAAAGGAGAAAGGCAGAAACAAAGAGAGTGACAGAAAAGAGGGAAATCCTGG
>JAPXFY010000028.1:1787236-1792236 GCA_030674185.1 Monoplex corrugatus
CAGATAATAACAATGATAATGATAATAACAATGATAATGATAATAACAATAATAATCAGGAGCCTGCCAGATAATAACAATGATAATGATAATAACAATAATAATTAGGAGTCTGACAGATAATAACAATGATAATGATAATAACAATAATAATCAGGAGTCTGTCAGATAATAACAATGATAATGATAATAACAATAATAATCAGGAGTCTGCCAGATAATAACAATGATAATGATAATAACAATAATAATCAGGAGTCTGACAGATAATAACAATGATAATGATAATAACAATAATAATTAGGAGTCTGCCAGATAATAAAAATGATAATGATAATAACAACGATAATGATAATAACAATGATAATGATAATAACAATAATAATCAGGAATCTGCCAGATAATAACAATGATAATGATAATAACAATAATAATCAGGAGTCTGCCAGATAATAACAATGATAATGATAATAACAATAATAATCAGGAGTCTGCCAGATAATAACAATGATAATGATAATAACAATAATAATTAGGAGTATGCCAGATAATAACAATGATAATGATAATAACAATAATAATCAGGAGTTTGCCAGATAATAACAATGATAATGATACTAACAATAATAATTGGGAGTCTCCCAGATAATAACAATGAAAATGATAATAACAATGATAATGATAATAACAATAATAATAAGGAGTCTGCCAGATAATAACAATGATAATGATAATAACAATAATAATCAGGAGTCTGTCAGATAATAACAATGATAATGATAATAACAATAATAATTGGGAGTCTGCCAGATAATAACAATGATAATGATAATAACAATAATATTCAGGAGTCTGCCAGATAATAACAATGATAATGATAATAACAATGATAATGATAATAACAATGATATTGATAATAACAATGATAATGATAATAACATTAATAATCAGGAGTCTGCCAGATAATAACAATGATAATGATAATAACAATGATAATGATAATAACAATAACAATTGGGAGTCTGCCAGATAATAACAATAATAATGATAATAACAATAATAATCGGGAGACTGCCAGAAAATAACAATGATATTGATAATAACAATGATAATGATAATAACAATGATAATGATAATAACAATGATAATAACAATGATAATGATAATAACATTAATAATCAGGAGTCTGCCAGATAATAACAATGATAATGATAATAACAATGATAATGATAATAACAATAACAATTGGGAGTCTGCCAGATAATAACAATAATAATGATAATAACAATAATAATCGGAGACTGCCAGTAATAACAATAATAATGATAATAACAATGATAATGATAATAACAATGATAATGATAATAACAATGATAATGATAATAACAATGATAATGATAATAACAATGATAATGATAATAACAATAATAATGATAATAACAATGATAATGATAATAACTAATAATCAGGTGTCTGCCAGATATAACAATGATAATGATAATAACAATAATAACTGGGAGTCTGCCAGATAATAACAATGATAATGATAATAACAATAATAATCAGGTGTCTGCCAGATGATAACAATGATAATGATAATAACAATAATAACTAGGAGTCTGCCAGATGATAACAATGATAATGATAATAACAATAATAATCAGGTGTCTGCCAGATGATAACAATGATAATGATAATAACAATAATAACTGGAGTCTGCCAGATAATAACAATGATAATGATAATAACAATAATAATTGGAGTCTGCCAGATAATAACAATGATAATGATAATAACAATAATAATCAGGAGTCTGCCAGATAATAACAATGATAATGATAATAACAATGATAATCAGGAGTCTGCCAGATAATAACAATGATAATGATAATAACAATAATAATTGGAGTCTGCCAGATAATAACAATGATAATGATAATAACAATAATAATCAGGAGTCTACCAGATAATAACAATGATAATGATAATAACAATGATAATGTAATAACAACGATATGATAATAACAATGATAATGATAATAACAATAATAATCAGGAATTTCTAGATAATAACAATGATAATGATAATAACAATAATAATTGGAGTCTGCCAGATAATAACAATGATAATGATAATAACAATAATAATCAGGAGTCTGCCAGATAATAACAATGATAATGATAATAACAATAATAATCAGGAGTCTGCCAGATAATAACATATGATAATGATAATAACAATAATAATAAGGAGTCTGCCAGATAATAACAATGATAATGATAATAACAATAATAATTGGAATCTGCAGATAATAACAATGATAATGATAATAACAATAATTATCAGGAGTCTGCCAGATAATAACAATGATAATGAAAATAACAATGATAATGATAATAACAATAATAATCAGGAGTCTGCCAGATAATAACAATGATAATGATAAAAACAATGAATAATCCGGAGTCTGCCAGATAATAACAATGATAATGATAATAGCAATAATAATCAGAAGTCTGCCAGATAATAACTATGATAATGATAATAACAATGATAATGATAATAACAATAATAACCAGGAGTCTGCCAGATAATAACAATGATAATGATAATAACAATGATAATGATAATATTGATAATAATCAGGAGTCTGTCAGATAATAACTATGATAATGATAATAACAATGATAATGATAATAACAATGATAGTGATAATAACAATGATAATGATAATAACAATGATAATGACAATTACAATAATAATCAGGAGTCTGCCATATAATAACAATGATAATGATAATAACAATGATAATGATAATAACAATGATAATGATAATAACAATGATAATGATAATAACAATGATAATAACAATGATAATGATAATAACAATAATAATCAGGAGTCTGCCAGATAATAACAATGATAATGATAATAACAATAATAATTGGGAGTCTGCCAGGTAATAACAATGATAATGATAATAACAATGATAATGATAATAATAATAATAATAATAATAATAATAAATAATAATAATAATAATAATAATAATAATAAAAATAATAATAATAATAATAATAATAATAATAATAATTAGGAGTCTGCCAGATAATAACAATGATAATGATAATAACAATGATAATGAAAATAACAATAATATTCAGGAGTCTGCCAGATAATAACAATGAT
Source organism: Monoplex corrugatus (assembly GCA_030674185.1). Classification (NCBI taxonomy): domain Eukaryota; kingdom Metazoa; phylum Mollusca; class Gastropoda; order Littorinimorpha; family Ranellidae; genus Monoplex; species Monoplex corrugatus. Next base: position 1,790,428 of record JAPXFY010000028.1, read on the forward strand.
AATGATAAAAACATTAAAAATTAAGAGTCTGCCAGATAATAACAATGATAATGATAAGAACAATAATAATCAGGAGTCTGCCAGATAATAACAATGATAATGATAATAACAATAATAATTGGGAGTCTGCCAGATAATAACAATGATAATGATAATAACAATAATAATCAGGAGTCTGCCATATAATAACAATGATAATGATAAATAACAATGATAATGATAATAACAACGATAATGATAATAACAATGATAATGATAATAACAATAATAATCAGGAATTTGTCAGATAATAACAATGATAATGATAATAGCAATAATAATTGGGAGTCTGCCAGATAATAACTATGATAATGATAATAACAATAATAATCAGGAGTCTGCCAGATAATAACAATGATAATGATAATAACAATAATAATCAGGAGTCTGCCAGATAATAACAATGATAATGATAATAACAATAATAATCAGGAGTCTGCCAGATAATAACAATGATAATGATAATAACAATAATAATTGGGAATCTGCCAGATAATAACAATGAAAATGATAATAACAATAATTATCAGGAGTCTGCCAGATAATAACAATGATAATGATAATAACAATGATAATGATAATAACAATAATAATCAGGAGTCTGCCAGATAATAACAATGATAATGATAATAACAATGATAATCCGGAGTCTGCCAGATAATAACAATGATAATGATAATAACAATAATAATCAGAAGTCTGCCAGATAATAACTATGATAATGATAATAACAATGATATTGATAATAACAATAATAACCAGGAGTCTGCCAGATAATAACAATGATAATGATAATAACAATGATAATGATAATATTAATAATAATCAGAAGTCTGTCAGATAATAACTATGATAATGATAATTACAATGATAATGATAATATCAATAATAATCAGGAGTCTGTCAGATAATAACTATGATAATGATAATAACAATGATAATGATAATAACAATGATAGTGATAATAACAATGATAATGATATAACAATGATAATGACAATTACAATAATAATCAGGAGTCTGCCATATAATAACAATGATAATGATAATAACAATGATAATGATAATAACAATGATAATGATAATAACAATGATAATGATAATAACAATAATAATCAGGAGTCTGCCAGATAATAAAAAATGATAATGATAATAACAATAATAATTGGAAGTCTGCCAGATAATAACAATGATAATGATAATAACAATAATAATCAGGAGTCTGCCAGATAATAACAATGATAATGATAATAACAATAATAATCAGGAGTCTGCCAGATAATAACAATGATAATGATAATAACAATAATAATCACGAGTCTGCCAGATAATAACAATGATAATGATAATAACAATAATAATTGGGAGTCTGCCAGATAATAATTATGATAATGATAATAATAATAATAATAACAATAATAACAATTATAACAATAATAGTGATAGTAATATATAATATAATGATAATAATAACAACACAACAATAAAATAATGATAATAATAACAATAGCGATGATAACAATATTTACTACTACTTACTACTAGTACTAACAATACTACCACCACTGCTACTGCTGCTGCTACTACTACCACCACCATTACCACTACTACTACTACTACTACTACTACTACTACTAGTACTAACAATGCTATCACCACCACCACCACCACCACTACTACTACTACTACAACTATTACTACCACTACTACTAACAATACTACCACTGCTACTACTACTACTACTAATCATCATAACATAAATAATAATAA
>JAPXFY010000028.1:1797236-1802236 GCA_030674185.1 Monoplex corrugatus
GCATAGGCAGGAAAATAAATACATGAATAAATAAACAAGTGTAAAGATACATAAATAAAACTAGTTTAAAGGCATGGTATAGGTAGGAAAATAAATAATACATAGATAAACGAATGTAAAGGTACATAAATAAAACTGGTTTGAATGCATTGCATAGACGAAAAAAAATCATTCATGAATGGATAAACAAATGTACAGATACATAGATAAAGCTAATTTTAATTAATGGCAAGGTATACACAGGAAAATAAATACATAAATAAATAAACTAACGTAAAGATACTTAAATAAAGCTGATTTAAAGGCATGGTGTAGACACAGGAAAATAAATACATAGATAGATAAACAAGTGTAAAGGTACATAAATAAAGCTGGTTTAAAGGCAGGGTATAATTAGGAAAATAAATACATGAACAGATAAACGAATGTAAAGATACATGAACAAAGCTAATTTAAAGGCATGGTATGGATAGGAAAATAAATACTTAAATAGATAAACAAGTGTAAAGATACATAAATAAAGCTAGTTTGAAGACATGGTATAGGCAGGAAAATAAATACATGAAAAGGCATGGTATAGGCAGGAAAATAAATACATGAAAAGGCATGGTATAGGCAGGAAAATAAATACATGAAAAGGCATGGTATAGGCAGGAAAATAAATACATGAATAGATAAACAAATGTAAAGATTTACAAAACAAAATCCAGTTTAAAAGGCAGTTTGTGGTTTTCATTCCAATTTTCCAAATAGTGTATTGCTTTCAGAGTATTTTAATGATGAAAACTTCGAAAATATGAAAAAAAATGAGAACGTGTATTTAATACAACCAGACGAGACGGGCAAATTTTCGGCCAACTGGTCTTTGTCAAGCGTAGACGTAAGATCACAAACGAACAAACACCAAATGCAAAAATGAGGAGAAAAAGACTGAAACTTCTCTGCTGCTTCGTCAGCCACACTTGTATTTTTGTTGTTGAAGACTTTGAAAATACTGTATTAGTTAAGGAGAGTACCTTGACAATTATGATAACATCGAAAACACTGTGTTAGTAAAGGATAATAGCATTTGATCCCGCCGGTCAGATCTTGCAGTTATCCTTGCTAATGTACATACATGATATCAGCATATTTAACCAATTTCGTTATAGCATTGGTTGACATGTCGTTCCCACTTACTTCTCTACCAAATCCGTGTTCTTCTTGGTTCTTATGTTTTTCTTTTCCCTTGATTCTGTTTTGTAATTTATTTATGAATATATTTTATCTATCTATTGTTTGTTTGTTTATTTATTTTATTTATTTATTTATTTATTTATTTATTTATTTATTTGTTTGTTTATTTTTATTTTTCATTTAATTATTTTATTCATTTAATTATTACTTATTTAATTATTTATTTATTCATTTATTTATTTTTATTTATTCATTTATTCACTTATCTATCTATCTATTTACTTATTTATTTATTTATTTGTTATTTATCATTATTTATTTATTTATTTATTTATTTTTATTTATTTATTTATTCATTTATTTATTTTTATTATTTGTTATTTATTCATTTATTTATTTATTTGTGCATTTGTTTCTTTATCTGTGTACAAAGCTGTATACATATTACTGCTACTGCTACCAATACTGCTACGTTAGTATTTTTGTTGTTGTGGGTGTTGTTAGGGTTTGACATGCATTTTACTCCATAAGTGTCAGCCTTTGTCTATCACACTTTCTACAAAGTGCTTGTCCAATGATAAATAAAAGTCAATGTTTTATTACAGTTCATTTTTATAACTTCTTTCATTATCATTTGTTACGGTTCCCGTTTTTTGTTGTTGTTTTTTTTTCTTTTTTCTTCAATATGCTTACGGTGCTCAGTGTACTGCCAAAATAGCACAATTTTCATTTACTGCCAAAATAGCAGAATGTTCATTGACTGCCAAAACAGCAGAATGTTCATTTACTGCCAAAATAGCACAGAGTTCACTCACAGCCAAAATTAGCACAATATTCATTTATTGCCAGAATAGCACAATGTTCAATTTCTGCCATACAGCACAATGTCCATTCACTGCCAAAATAGCACAGTGCTCAGTGTAGTGCCAAAAAGCACAATGTTCATTATCTGCCAAAAAGCACAATGTTCATTCACTGCCAATATAACACAGTGTTCATTCACTGCCAATATAGCACAATGTTCATTCACTGCCAAAATAGCACAATGTTCATTCACTGCCAAATAGCACAATGTTCATTCACTGCCAAAGCACAATGTTATTCACGCCATATAGCACATATGTTCATTCAACGGCCAATAGCACAATGTTCATGACTTCCAATACACCTAGTGTTATTTACTTCCAAAATGAACAGTGGTCATTCACAGCCAATATAGCATCAATGTTCAGTTTACTGCCAATATAGCACATGTTCATTCACTACCAATATAGCACAATTGTTCATTTATTACAATATAGCGCAATGTCCATCATGCAATAATTTGCAAAGTCATTCACTGCCAAATAGCACATGCTTCATTCCTGCCAATATGCACACATGCTCATCATGCCAAATAGCACAATGTTCATTCCTGCCAAAAATGCATGTTCATTCACTGCAAAATAGACAATGTTCATTCACTGCCAAAATAGCACAATCGTTCATTCACCCAAATGCCATTTCATTCACTGCCATATCCATCCATTTACTGCCAAATAACATGTTTGTCTCGCTTATCCCTGGTTCTGGCCAATAGCAGATGTAACGCTGAAGTTGCATGAAAGCTGAGGTCTTTACATCCCCGACCCGGATACTCTGGGATGTGGAACACACAAGACCACACACACCCACACACACACAATCACACACACACACACACACACACACACAATCATATTATAATATACATACACACACATTCACCACACATATACACACATCATACTCACACACAATAACACATACATACATTACATTCACAATACCATACACACACACACACACACAACACACACACACATCACTACACACAACACACACACACACACACACACACACAACAACACAAACTACCTTCACGAGCACGTGGTCAAAAAGTCAGTTGAAATGTCGAGATCGAATCTGCCTTGAGTGCAAGAGTGGGTAAATTAAAAGGAAGATATTTTTTCGATCTCCTATATTAAACTTTTGACTCCTGCGCCCTAATCACCAACTGTAAAAACTTAACCTTTTGACTCCCTCACCTTATCTACCAGCTTCCTGCAGGGTAGGGTGATGGAGTTAAAGAGTTAAGTTTTCTTTGCTAGCATGGTTGACAATACAGGATGCTGGTGGACAGGGTGAGGGAGTCAAAGGGTTAAGTTTTTGCTTTTGCTAGCATGGTTGACAATGCAGGATGCTAGTGGACAGGGTGAGGGAGCCAAAGGGTTAGTTTTTGCTATGCTAGCATGGTTGACAATGCAGAATGCTGGTGGACAGGGTACAGGAGTCAAAGGGTTAAGGGTTTTTTTGCTAGCATGGTTCACAATGCAGGATGCTGGTGGACAGGGTGAGGGAGCTAAAGGGTTAAGTTTTTGCTATGCCAGCATGGTTGACAATGCAGTATGCTGGTGGACAGGGTGTGGGAGTCAAAGGGTTAAGTTTTTTTTTTGCTAGCATGGTTCACAATGCAGGATGCTGGTGGACAGGGTGCGGGAGTCAAAGGGTTAAGTTTTTTTTTTGCGAGTATGGTTGACAATGCAGGATGCTGGTGGACAGGGTTTGGGAGCCAAAGGGTTAACGTATGCACAGAAACTGTTAGTGCCTGAAACCTGTTCATGTCTCTGTGCATGCATAATATTACATACGCATGTTAATGATCCTCAGTGTTCCCAATGGTATATGGACACACAGAAACATCTAACATGCACACACTCCTGAAATCAGAGTCTGTTTCATCAGCAGCAGCAGCAGCAGCAGCATCATCATTATGTGCCCTGCCGCATGGCGTAGGCGAGCATGTCCCTCCACACGAATCTATCCCCTGTCGCTGCAACTACATCTTCCACCTTCTCTGTCCTCAGCCACTCTGTAAGTCTGTCCAATATTTTCTCCACGTGTTTACCTGATGTTCTCTTTCCCTCCAGTTTTCCTGTTGTGACCAGGTGCTCTAATTTCTCTTTCCTCATAAAATGTCATATAAATGTTTCTTCTCTGTTTTTTTATCTTCCCTATTATATGATCTTCTTGTGTCTGCCTCATTCAAGACTTTCTCGTTTGTTCTTTGTCATGGCCAACCAAAATACCAAAAAGAGTATGTTTGCAAAGTTAAAAGATAAAAAAAAAATGAACCAAACAAAAACTGGCTATATACTTAGGTTCGTATATTTGAGTGCAAGTGTGAATTCATGCCTTCAAACAAACAAACAAACAAACAAACAAACAGACAAACAAACAGTAAATGAATAATAAATGAGCAAACACCTGCCTAAAAGAATAATGAATAATTCTTGCCTTCAAGCTAAAAAAAAAAAAAAAACTCAAACAAACAACAAATAAACAAATCCCTCCCTAAAAAAGTATAAATAATTCTTGCCTTCAAGCTAAAAACAAACAAACAACAAATAAACAAATCCCTCCCTAAAAAAATAATAAATAATTCTTGCCTTCAAGCTAAAAACAAACAACAAATCCCTCCCTAAAAAATAATAAATAATTCTTGCCTCCAAGCTAAAAACAAACAAACAACAAATAAACAAATCCCTCCCTAAAAAAAAATAAATAATTCTTGCCTTCAAGCTAAAAACAAACAAACAACAAATAAACAAATCCCTCCCTAAAAAAATAATAAATAGTTCTTGCCTTCAAGCTAAAAACAAACAAACAACAAATAAACAAATCCCTCCCTAAAAAATAATAAATAATTCTTGCCTTCAAGCTAAAAACAAACAAACAACAAATAAACAAATCCCTCCCTAAAAAATAATAAATAATTCTTGCCTTCAAGCTAAAAACAAACAAAC
>JAPXFY010000028.1:1804736-1806372 GCA_030674185.1 Monoplex corrugatus
ACACAGACAGATCACAAACAATGTATTAGACAAAGATAGAACTACATACAGACAGATCACAAACAATGTATTAGACAAAGATATAAATACACACAGACAGATCACAAACAATGTATTAGACAAAGATATAATCACACACAGACAGATCACAAACAATGTATTAGACAAAGATATAACCACACAGACATATCACAAACAATGTATTAGACAAAGATATAACCACACAGACAGATCACAAACAATGTATTAGACAAAGACATAATCACACACAGACAGATCACAAACAATGAATTAGACAAAGATATAATCACACACAGACAGATCACGAACAATGTCTTAGACAAAGATATAATCACACACAGACAAATCACAAACAATGAATTAGACAAAGATATAACCACACACACACAGATCACAAACAATGTATTAGACAAAGATATAATCACACACACACACACAGATCACAAACAATGTATTAGACAAAGATATAATCACACACAGATAGATCACAAACAATGTATTAGACAAAGATATAATCACACACAGACAGATCACGAACAATGTCTTAGACAAAGATATAATCACACACAGACAAATCACAAACAATGAATTAGACAAAGATATAACCACACACACACAGATCACAAACAATGTATTAGACAAAGATATAATCACACAGACAGATCACAAACAATGAATTAGACAAAGACATAACCACACACAGACAGATCACAATGTATTAGACATAGATATAATCACACACAGACAGATCACAAACAATGTATTAGACATAGATATAATCACACACAGACAGATCACAAACAATGTATTAGACAAAGATATAATCACACACAGACAGATCACAAACAATGTATTAGACAAAGATATAATCACACACAGACAGATCACAATGTATTAGACATAGATATAATCACACACAGACAGATCACAATGTATTAAACAAAGATATAATCACACACAGACAGATCACAATGTATTAGACATAGATATAATCACACACAGACAGATCACAATGTATTAGACATAGATATAATCACACACAGACAGATCACAATGTATTAGACATAGATATAATCACACACAGACAGATCACAAACAATGTATTAGACAAAGATATAATCACACACAGACAGATCACAATGTATTAGACATAGATATAATCACACACAGACAGATCACAATGTATTAAACAAAGATATAATCACACACAGACAGATCACAAACAATGTATTAGACAAAGATATAATCACACACAGACAGATCACAAACAATGTATTAGACATAGATATAATCACACACAGACAGATCACAAACAATGTATTAGACAAAGATATAACCACACACAGACAGATCACAAACAATGTATTAGACAAAGATATAATCACACACAGACAGATCACAAACAATGTATTAGACATAGATATAATCACACACAGACAGATCACAAACAATGTATTAGACATAGATATAATCACACACAGACAGATCACAAACAATGTATTAGACATAGATATAATCACACACAGACAGATCACAAACAATGTATTAGACAAAGATATAACCACACGCAGACAGATCACAAACAATGTATTAGACATAGATATAATCACACACA
>JAPXFY010000028.1:1806472-1828972 GCA_030674185.1 Monoplex corrugatus
TCTATCTATCTTCTCTATCTATCTATCTATCCCGTCCCCTCGCTCTCCCCCCCTCTCTCTGTCTCCCTCTCTCTCCCCTCCCCCCCCTCCCCTCACTCCTCCTTCTCCCCCTTCCTCTCTCCCTCTTTTTCCCCCTTTCCCCATTTTCCCTCTCTCCTTCTCCCCTCTCTCTCCCTCTCTCCCCTCTCTCTCCCCCCTGCCCTGTCGTTCCCCTCCCCCCTCCCGGGGGTTTCCCCCCCTGTCTGTCTGTCTGTTCTCTGTCTGTCTGCCCTCTCTCTCTCTCTCCCCTCTCTCTCTCTTTCTCTCTCCCTCTCTCTCCCCTCTCTGCCCTCCATTGAAATCTGTGTTGTGTGTGTCTTTTTCCCCCTCTTTTTCTCCTTCCCTCTCTCTCCCCTCTCTCTGTCTCTCTGTTTCCTGTCTCTCTCTCTCTCCCCCCTCCCCCCTCTCTCTGTGCCCTCTCTATCTCTCTCTCCTCCCTCCCCTCTCTTTTTCCCCCTCCTCTCCCCTCTCTCTCCCCCCTCCCTCCTCCCTCCCCTCTGTCTCCATTGTCTGTGTGTGGGGTGGGTTTTTCCTTTTTTTCCTCCTTCCTCTCTCTCCCCTCTCTCCCTCTCCCCTCTGTCCCCCTTTTCTCTCTCCGTCCCCTCTCATCCCCCCCTTTTCTTCCCCCCTCTCCCTCTCTCTCTCCCTTCAGAGAATTTTTGTCCTCATAAAAAACGGGTACAGAAAGATTGGAAAGGGGAGAGGGGGACACTGTACTTCTAGGGAAAACAAGGTCTGTCTATTTGAATAAAAAATATTTTTTAAAAAAAAAAAAAGGGAAAAAAAAAAAAGAAAAGGTCTTTTGTCTACAAAGGACTAAAAAAAAAAAAGAAGGAAAAAAGAAGAAGAAAAGATAACCACACAGGTCCCTCAAAAAATTTTTGAAAAATTCATTGAATAGCGCCCCCTCTCAAAAACCGCACGGACGGGGTTTCAAGCCAACGCGAAGACTTTTTTTGAAAGGAAAAAAAAACACGGGGGGTGGAGGGAGGAAGAAAGAGGGGGAAAAAGCGGGAAGGGGGGGGGGGTGAAGAGGGGGAGGGGGGGGGGGAGAGGGACAGACAGAACCAGACAGAGAGAAAAGGGGGGGGTAAGGGTAAAAAGAGTGGGGAGGAGAGGGGAAAAGAGAGAAAAAGAAAGAGACAGAAAAATTTAAAGAGACAGAGAAAAAAAGAGACAGAAAAAGAAACGGTGAAAAAAAAGGGGGGGGAAAAGGAGGGGGAGAGAGAGTGGAAGGAGAAAAGAGAAAGAGGGAAAGAAAGAGACGGAAAAAAAGAGAGACAGGGGAAATAAAAAAGGGGGGGAAGAGAGAGAGAAAGAGAGAGAGCCCCGAGACAGAAGACACAGAGGAGAGATAGAGAGACAGATAGACAGACAGACAGACAGAAAAAAGAAAGAGCCCAAAACAGACAGACAGAGAGGCAGGGGAGAAAGAGAAAGAGAGAGAAAAAGGCAGAGACAGAGAAAAAAAAAGAGAGACAAAGAAAGAAAGAGAAAGGGAGAGAGAGAGAGGAATCGGGAAGTTTGTTCAAAATAAACACCTGTGAAAAAGCCCATCTAAAAGGGTTTTCCATCATTCTGGGGGTTCAGCTTAGTGTTTGATGGGATCCACGGGCCTTTTGCTGCCCATCTTAATGTTTCCACCCATTCGGGTGGTGTCACTTGGTTTTTAAATAGGCCCCACTGGCCTTTTAATTTGGCCCATCTTAATGTTTCCATCATTCGGTGGTGTCAGCTTGGTTTTTGATAGGCCCCACGGCCTTTTGGGGCTGCCGCTTAATTTTTTCCACATTCGGGTGGGGGGGTTCACTTAGTTTTTGATAGATCCACTGGCCTTTTGGGCTGCCCCCCCTTAAATTGTTTCCATCATTCGGGTGGTGTCGCTTGGTTTTTGGTTAGGTCCACTGCCTGTTACTGCCCACCCTTAATGTTTCCATCATTCGGGTTTGGTGCCCATTTGGGTGTTTGTTAGTCCACGGGCCGTTGCTGCCCATCTTAATGTTTCCATCTTTCGGGGTGGTGTCGGGTTTACTTTTTGATGGGGGGTCCACTAAACCTTTTGGTGGCTGCCCATCTTAATTTTTCCATCTTTTTTGGTGGTGTCAGCTTGTGTTTTATGGGTTCCATTTGGCCTGTTCCCCTGCCTGTTTAATGTGTCCATCACCCGGGTGGCGTCATTTTTAGTTTTTTATATCCACGGCCTGTTTGTCGGGCCGGGTTTTAATGTGTCCACATTGGGGTGCAGCTTAGGGTTTTATAGGTCCACTGGCCTTTTTGGGTTTGGCCTGTTTAATGGGGCCCAAATCTTTTCGGGTTTGGCGTCAGCTTAGGGGTTTTATGGGTCCACTGGCCTTTTTGGGTTTGCCGGGTTTTAATGTTCCATCATTCTGGTGGGGGTCAGCTTATGTTTTATAGGTCCACGGCCTTTTGGGCTGCCTTTTTTAAGTGTCCATCTTTTTCTGGTGGCTCAGCTTACTGTTTCAAGGTCCCCCCCCCCTTTTCCTTTTTCCCTCAGTTAAAGATTTTTCCCAAGCGCATATGGTTTTGCAAAAGGCCATAAAGGGCTCCCAGATAATTGCGGGTTTTGATTTGGGGGGAGCGCATGGGGGATCGTCCAAGTGCGGTAAACCCCTTTTAAAAACAAATTTAAAAAAACTTTAATCTGCCAAATTTTTTCTTGCAGACTTTTTGAGCCCTGGGGCAGAACCCTTTATATTGAAAAAAGGGTCTGAAAATGGGGAGTTGAAAAGGAAGGCAGCCATTCAAATCGCCTTTAGGTCACTCACACGGGTGACCCTGAAACTGCCCGGGCCCCTTTTCGGGCGGTTTTTAAAACAGTGGTCGGTTCTGACCCAAAAAACCACAAAAGGCCGCCTCACACGATTCGACTCTAAGTTTGTTTCCAACGGGTCGAATCATAAAGTTTTCAGTTTCAGTTTCATTTCAGTTTCTGAAGACGGCAACCCTCTGCGCTGGGAACTTTTCCATATGCACAACCCCACAGGAAACCATGTGTATGGTGACCGGGGGAAACATGCCTTAACCCCCCCACAAAAACCCCATAAAGCTGGCCAAGTCTTAAAGGCCCCACCTAAAACTAAGTTTTCCCTAGTCTATATCTTATACTAATTTGTATCCACCTACCTTTGGGAAAAAATTTTTTTGGTTTTTTAAATTTTGTAAATAAACATTTACGTGAAACCCTTATTTTCAAAAAAGGGGAACATATTTATAAAGCCAATAAAAAAAAACATTAAAGGTCTAAATCACAACAAAGTAGAAAACCCAGTATAAATTTTGTCTCATATGAAAAGAAAGCCCCCCACCCCCCCACCCCCCCCCACCCCCAGTCAATGCCCAACTGTTCAGCCTGTCTATCAACTAGGTGAAGACAATTTTTTCCTATTTCCTCCCGGCGAACGGGAAAACCGAAGCAAACTCCATGACGCCCACAGCTACCTTTGTAAAACGCTTTGAAAAAGGGACCTTGAAGCTCGGGGATTGACCCAGGCTCTTGGGAACCTGGGGGAAGCCGGGCAGCGGGGGGGACAGCCATTCAAAAGGGCCCGTTGTGAATGGGGAAAGGAGGAAAGCAAAAGCGCAGAAGGAGAAAAAAGGGCCTTTTTCGCAAGCAAACCCCAGAAACAAGACAACAGGGGACTCAGTTTTGTATGGGGGCATTTGACAGAGACTGCCACTCAAAAATCCCCTTTGCACAGCCCCCAGCAAAATTTCACGTCATGACCAAAACGCCCCCTGGGGCAAACTATCATCTCCGAGATTTTAAAGGGGCCCCAAACCGGACAACAAGTTTCCAATCCCCCGGGTTTGATTGTGTTTTTTTTTTTGCACACGGTCTCCAACAAAAAGGGAAAAAATTGATTGGAACCCCGGTTTTTTTGGACGGGAAAAATCTTTTCGACTAGTTTTTTTTCGTTTAAACTTTTTAGACCCCTTAACCCCTATCCACCAATGTAAAAACTGAACCCTTTGACTCTCTCCAGACAGACGGGACAAGAAAGAGACAGAGATAGAGAGAGAGAGAGACTAGAACAAAGACAGAGACAAGACAGAGAGACAGAGACAGAGTCACAGGGTTAAGGTTTTGTTTTTGCTTGCAGGGTTTTACAATTCAGGATGCCGGTGGCATTTGGGCGGGAAGTCAAAGGGTTAACCCAAATTTGGGTTTTGGGGCGCCCAGGGGGGACGACCAGTAACATACTAAAAAGCTAACATAAACCAGACGGGTTTTAAGCGATTATCATAATCTTGTGCCCACCGCAGGGCGTTGGCGATCAGGGCCCCTTTCCAAAACGAATCTATCCCTTGCCCGCTGCAAGCACACTCCACCCTTCTGTCCTAAACCCCCTGCAAGCCCCCCCCCAAAATTTTCTCCCGGGGCCCTACCGGTTTTTGTTTTTCCCCTCCACTTTCCTGTTGTTGGAGCAATGACTGGTTTTAAATCTATATTGCAAAGCTGGGATTAAAACCCCCAAAACCCCAATTCCCTTCATAAAAACGGTTCTGTAAAACAAACAAGTACACAAGCAAGACCAGGAGAAAAACGGCCCCCCCGGGCCTCCTTTCTGAATTTAGAATTGACAACATAAATTTCCCGGGGCGTTCCACATTTCGAAAATTAAATTGTACGGGCGTTCCCCTCAAAACCGTACCAGGGGGTTTCCTGACTCTCAAAGACTTGGAAAAAAGGAATTTGAAAAAAGGCAAGTGAGAAAGGTTTTGTTTTTTTTTTTGGGTTTTTTTTTTTTGTTTCAAATATTTATTTCGTTCGGGACCAAAACCCCCGCATAAAGGGCTAAGTCAAATATAGCACTCGAAATTTCAACAAACGTTTTTTGTTTGGGACCTTTTTTAAATTTTCCTGACTGATTCATGCCTTTAAAGCGCGGATTTCATGTCCATCCCTCAGCATAAATTTAAAACGCAAAGCCCCTTCCGCTCATTTTAATGCTCCGGTCATTTAAAGCAGGTGTCAAAAAAAGGGCCCCCAAAACATCCTGAGGGGTTTTTGATTGTTGTATAGAACCGAAACGTTGTAGGGTTTTGGGTTTCCAGGGTAGGCAAAAAAAATACCGGGTTTTAAAATAAAAAAAAAAAGGAAAAACCCTAGGCTAAAAAAGGGCCTCAGGACCTGGCCAAAAAAGGGGTTTTTTTTCTGCAGAAAAAGGGTTGGGGCCACCCCCACCATAAAACAGGGACCCGGTGGGTCATGCAAAGGGGAAATTTTTTTTCCAAAAAAAGGGAGACCCCCTTTTTGGGAAACTGAAAAAAAAAGGGGTTGGGGAAAAAGCGTGGACACCCCAAAACCAAGGACATCAACGGGGGGACACCCAACAGGGGGAAAACCATTAAAAAACGGGGACAGTAAAACACGGGGAAACCCCCCAACACGCAAAGCCCCGAAATTAAATTTGGGGGGCAACGAAGGGGGGTTTTTTCTAAAAAAAATTTTTTAAGAGTTTCCCCGGACACAAAAAAAACAAACAAGAAAAATCTTAAGGGGGGGGAAAGAAAAAAAAGAACCCCCAATAAAAAAAAAAGGGGGAAAAAAAGGACAATAAAAATTTTTAAAAGGACATTTTATGGGGCAAGAAAAATTTGGGGGCCCCCCTGGCCCACAACAAAAAGGGGGGAAAGGGGGAAAGAGAACAGAGAGACCCAAAAAAGACCCAAGAGAGAAAATTTTTTGGACAAATTGCAGAGTTTGGGACAGAGGGGGTAAAAAAGGGACTTCCCAAAAAAAAGGGGGGGTTTAATTCGTGTGGAGGCCCAAAATGACCCCCCAACGCCACGGGGGATGAAAGGGGAAGACGACGACGACGACGATAAAAAAAAGATGAGATGGGGGAAAAACACGACGATTTTTAAAAAGATGTTAGACGACGATGACGAGGGGGGGAAAAAACGACGACCCCCGAGGGGGGGATGATAAAAAACATGACGACGACACGAGGGGCCCCCCCGAGGGGGGATGATGAACACGATGATGTGACGATAGGGACGACACGGTGTTATGACGACGACGGGGAGGGATGCCCACGACAAAAAAAACGAGGGTTTAGGGAAATGATGATGATGATGATGATGATAAAGATGTTTAGGGAAAAAATGATGATGATAGGGAGGGACAGGGACAAAAAAACGCCCCCCCGACAAAAAAAGGGATGATAAAGATAAATGATGCGATGAAAAGCCCCCCCGATGATGACGACACGAGACACGAGAATGATAAATGAAAAATTTTTAAAGGATAGTGATGATGATGAAACAAAAAAACGAGACGACAAAATAAATAAAGTGGGGGATGAATAAAAGGGGGTATGTTTTGGATATATGAAACGACGACGCCGACGACAAAAAAATTATGACATCCTATCCCCAAAACCCCCCTTTTCCCTTTTCCAAATTTTGCCACAGACAGGGGGTTGAGCAGGCTAAGACCCCCTATAGCCCAACTTTTTGGTAAAATTGAGGGGGGGAGAAAAAGGGCCCTTTTTAAAAACTGCGATGTTTCCCACTCCCTCCCAAATAAACAAAAAAACCCCCAAATTTTTTCGACACTTTAAAAAAGACATTCACCCCAAAAAAAAAACCAGACAAGTAAAAAAAAACCAAAAAAAACCAAGAAAAAAAAAAAGAAATCAGTTTTTCCCTTTCCTTTTTTTCCTCACACGGGACGGAGCGGGGGGGGGAAAATTTTCCCCCCTTTTTCCCCCCAAATTTTTTAAAAATCTTTTTTTTGGGGTTTTTTTTTTAAAAACCCCCCTTTTTAAAAAAGGGGCCAGTTTGGCCCAAAAATTTGCGGGGGGTTTTCCCCCTTTTTGAATTAAATCTTTTTTCTTATTCTTTTTTCGTTTTTTTTCCTTTTCGGGTACGTTTCTTGAAGGGGGGGCACCCATTTTTTAATTTAAAAATTTTTTAAAAATTTTTTGGGGTTTTGGGGTACAAGAAACAAAAAAAAAAAAAAAAACCGCACCCCTTCTGGATTCGTAAAAACAGGTTAGTTTTTCGGAGATTTTGTATCTCCCAAAAAAAACAGGGCAAAATTTTCTTATTTTTTTTGGGGTTTTTGGGTCAAAAATTTTTGGGGCCTTTTCCCCAAAAAGCAGGAACCCAAACACTCCACATTTTTTTAAGCGGGGTTTTTCTGGCTCTGTTTCCTACCTAATTTTTCTGAAATGTTAAAAAAGACATAAACACCCTTTTTTTTTTTTTTTTTTTTGTTTTTTTTTTTTTTTTGTCGTGTTTTTTTGGGGTTGGGGTTTGGGTTTTTTGGGTTTGCTTGTTTTTTTTTTTTGCTTCTTTTTTTCCTTCTTTCTCTCTCTTTTTTTTTTTTTTGCCTTGTCTTTCTCAAAAATTTTTTTTTTTTGCTTCGTTAAAAATTTTTTAGCCCAAAATTTTTAAAATTTCTATTGAAAAATGTTTCCTATTCCCTCGGTCTCTGTCCTCTTTCTCTTTTTCTTTCTCTCTCTTCTGTGTCTCGTTTTTTCTCCCCCTCACTCTTTTTTTCCCCTCTTCTTTTTTTTGCCCTCTCTCTTTTCTTTAATTTGGGGGCCTTAAAAAAAACAAAAAAACAGAATTTTAAATTTTTTTTTGGGCCCCCCTAAAGATCCTTTAAAAACTGCCCCCTTTTTTCCCCTCCCCTTTTTTATTAACACATCAGCCCCAATTTAAAAATTCAAAAAAAAACCTTGGTGCTCCCAATTTCCCAAAAACCCCTTTCCCCCATGAAAAACCTTTTTTTCCAATTTGCCAGATCTTGCTACTATCATCTCCATCGTATAAGCCTGATCAGGAATTTTCCCTTTTGTCGAAACAACTGCAAAACCTTTCCCTCCCTTCAAAATGTCCGCATTTGATTTTTGAAATTTCCCCCCCTGGGGGGGCCCTTCCTGCCTCCACCTTCACATCCTACAGCCAAAAAAAAACAATGCTGGCCCCTTGTACTCAAAAAAAAAAAAGCTAAACCACAAAACCCTCCCCCGGGCAAACTTCCTGGCCCCCCGTATAAAACCCCCAAAAGAAAAAAACCCCAAGACACCATGTCCCCAAAAAAACCCAAAAATTTTAAACGCAGCCCTCGATTACCGTCAAGCCTATTTAAAAACAAATTTTCCCCCCCAAAAAACCCTCTCCCTCCCTCCGACCCTGATTTTTCCCTTTTTTTCCCAACCCCAAAAAAGCTCAATACCTATGGCCCCCCAGCCTTCTCTTTTTCGGGTCCCTCTCCGGAACAAACTTCCCCTCCCGCCCGGGCACAACCTACTTTTGTCCCCTTTTCCTTCCCCCTCTAAAAATTTTATCTTTTTTCCTCTGCATAAAACCCCAAACCCCACTCAGCCCCCCTCTGCCAAAAAGTTCCGCTCGGGGGGGAATCACATTGTAATAATATATAATTTTTTATATTTTCTCTCTATAATTTTCCATTTCCTTTTTTTTTTCTTTCTTTTAAACTTTTTAAAATTTTTTTTCCCCCCTTTTTTAGCCTGCGTGTGTGTGTTTTGGGGTGTTGGGGGTGTGGTTGGGGTGGTGGTGTGCGTGGGGTTTTGGGGGGCCCTGCGTACGGGGCCCGGGGGGCGGCGGGGGTGGGGTTTTTTTTTCCCCCCCCTTAAATTTTTTTTTTTTCAAAATTTTTCCCAAAATTTTGCGGGGGTATAAATTTTGTAATTATTAATTATTAAAAAATTTTTTTTTTCTCTCTCTCTCTATCTGGGGGCTCGGGTTTTTCCCCTCTCTCTTTCTCTATATGTCTGTCTCTGCTCTCTCTCCCCTTTTTTTTTCTTTCTTTTTTCCCCTTTTCTCTTTCCCCCCCTCTTTTTTCTCTATCCTCTGTTTTCCCCCTCCTTTTTTCTCTCTCTCTTCCCCCTTCTTTTCTCTCTTTTTCACTCTCTTTTTTCTTTTTTTTTCTCTCTCTCTCTCTTTTTTTCCCCCCTCTCTTCCCCCCTTTTTCCCCTCACTCTCTTTTCTTTCTTTCTTTCTCTATCCCCTCTTTTTCTCCTTCCCTTTTTTTTCCCCAAATCGGAAATGTCTTTTTTCCCCCCGTCCCCCCGGGGGGTTGATGCCCACTGAAGGCAGGGTATATTTTTTACTTTGGGGGGGAAATTTTGGGGGAAAGGGAAAAAAACCCAGGGGGGGGGGAAAGGGCAACCCAGAAGGAATAAAGGGAAAGAGAGAGAGAGAGAGAGTGGGCCCGGGGGAAGGGAAAAAGGGGGACAAAAGAATGGAACAGGCAAAATAGAGGGGGAGAGAAAAAAAGGGGAAAAAGAGTGGAGAGTGAGTGGAGAAAAAGGGGGGAAAAAAATGGAAAGAGAGAGTGAGAGGGGTGAGAAGAGATGGAGAGAGAAGTGAGAGAGTGAGTGAAAAAAGTGGGGAAAATGAGAAGTAGGGGGGAGAGTGGGGGGAATGAGAGAAGTGAGGGGGGAAGGGGAAAAAAAAAGAGATGAAATGGGGAAGAGGAAATGGGGGGAGAGCGGGGGAAAAATGAAGAGAGAGTGAGAGAGTGGAGGGAAGGGGGGAAAAAAAGGGGGGAGAGTGAGAAGAGAGAAAGGGGGAGAGAGATGGGGGGAAAAAGGGGGAGAGTGTGAAGAGAGAGAGTGAAAACCCCCCAGAATGAGAGAGGGGGGAGAGAGGAAAAAAGGGGTTTGAGAGGAAAGGGGCCTTAGGTGGGAGGAAGGAATGGGATTGAAAGGAAGGGGGAAAAGGTTTTTTGGGAAAGGTTTTTGGGGGGAAATTTTTTGTCCGTTTGGGGAAGTTGAAATATTGGGCCCTCCCCAAAAGTGGGGACGCCCCCCAGTTTTGGAAGGCCCCTTGCGAAGAATTTTTTTAAGAATTTTTTTTTTTGGGGGGGGCCCTTTTTTTAAAAAGTTTGGGGGGGCCGAGGCGTGGAAAAAGGGCCCCGGGGAAACCCCCAGAAGGTGTTTTAAAAAAGGGAAAACCCCCCCCGGGGGGGCCCAGCGGAAAAAGAGGGGGGTAACAAAGATACCCCCCCAAACCCCGAAACCCCAAACCTTTCAAAGAAATAAGGGCCCCCCCCCCGGGAGCCCCCCCGGGGGGGGGAGGCGAAGCAAGGGGGGAAAAAGGGGGGGGGAAAAGGTAACAATCCCCACCCACAAATCCCTTTCACTTTTGTCCAAAAAAAATACATTTGAGGCCCCCCCGGAGGCCCCCCCCAGCCCCCGAAGAACGGGGGGAGGAGGACCCGGGGCCCCGGCCCCCCCCAAGAGGAAAAAGAGAGGAGGTTAAACAATTTAAATTTTCCCAAAAACCCAAAAATTCAATTTCATTTTATCAAAGAAATACATTTTAACAACGAGAGAGAGAGACGGGCAGACAGAAGAAAGAGGGGAGCCCCCCGGCCCCCCCAAAAGGAAAAAAGGAAGAGGTAAAATAGATAACCCCCCCCAAAAGATAAACACTTTCCGAGCAACAAAAAATACATTTGGGGGAAAAAGCGAGAAAAGACAACCCGACACAGAAAAGGGCAGAGAAAAGGGGAGAGAGGAAGGGGAGAGAGAGACAAGGGCCGGGGAGAAAAGAGAGAAAGAGGGGAGAGAGGGTTTAAAATTGAACTCCCCCAAAAACAGAATCATTACAAAATTCAGTCAAAAAAAATCATTTGAGACAACGAAAAGAGAGAGACCCGACAGGGCAGAGAGAGAAAGAGGGGGGAGACGAGAGACAGAGAAATAAGAAAGAGAGAGAGAGAGGTAACATTTGATACTCCAACAAAAAGAAACTTTTCACTTTCAAATCAAAGGGAAAAACATTTGAGACAAGCGAGCGAAAAGAACAGACAGACGACGACAGGGGACCCGAGAGACAGACAGACAGACAGGAGGGGCCCCCAAAAAAGAGACGAGAGACAAGACAAGGGCACAGAAAAGGGGAAGGAAAAAAAGAAGGAGAGAGACCGAGAAAAAGAGAGAGAGGTAACAGATACTCCAAAAAAAGAATCAATTTCCCTTTCAGTCCAAAAAAAAATACCTTTTCGACAAAACGAGAAAAGACGACAGAAAAGACAAAAAAGAAAAAACCGAGAGAGACAGACAGCAGAGAGGACAGACAACAGAGAGAAGAAAAGAAAAGAAGAGAAAATAAAAGAGACAGAAAGAAAAAGAAATACAATGCTCTTTTAAAAATCTTTTGGGGGCCTTGGGGAGAAAAACCTTTTCCCTTTTTAAAAAAAAAACGAAGGTAAAGGGGGGGGGGTGATGATTTGGGTGTGGGGGTGGGGGGTGGGGGGTGGGGGCAAAAGGGGCCCGGGGGGAAGACTGAAAAACCTTTTTAGTTTCAAAACCGGGTGTACAAAAAACTGCACAAAAACGGACGAATTTAAATCAACAACGTCCCGCTGGGGTTTGGGGTCAGGATAACGTGCTTCCCGGGTTCCTCACCCACAAAGAATAAACCGGCCCCAAGAGAAAGTAAACACCAAAAGAGACAAGAAAAAAAACAAAAAGACAGAAAAGGCAAGACAGAGAAAAGAGACAAAAAGGAAAAGAGACAGAAAACAAACAGACAGATAAAAAGAGCAAAACAGAAAGACAGACGACAGATAAACGAGCAAGCAAAAAAGACAAAAGACCCGAAAGACAAAAGAAACAGACGGGCAGAGACAGAGAAAAAGAGACAAAGAGACAAACAGAGATAGAACCCGACAAAACAACAGAAAAAGAACAAAAAAGAAAAACAGAAACCCCGAAACAACAGAAAAGAGAAGAGAAGCGGACGAGCAAAAACAAACAAAAACAAAAAAGAGAATGAAAAGACATACAAAACAAAACAGACAAAGAAAAGACAAAAGGGGGGAAAAAGAGAAAGAGAAGACGACAAAAACAGACAGGACAAAGGGTGATATTTGAGAGAAAGAGAAAGACCTACAGAGACAACAGACAGAGACAGACAAAGGGGGAGAAAAGAGAGAAAAAGGGCAGACAGACCGACAGAGAAAGCAGAGAAAATAGAAAGGGGGAGAAAAGACAGACAGAAAATCAAAAACAGAGAGTCAGAGACAGAGAGAAGACAAAGAGACAGACACAAACAGACACAACAAGAACAGGGAATCAAACAGAAAAGACAGACCAAGGAGAACAGGCAAGACAGAAAAAAAGAACCCAGATTTTTTTTTTTTTTCCCCTAAAAACTTGCTTTTCCTTTTAAACCCCGTATAAACCAACCCTTTAAATTTAAAAGAGCAGAGACAACAAAAGAAAACGCAGGGCAAAAAGAAAAGACAAAACACAGACAAATACAAGTAGGAGGGGATATAGCTTTATTCCCGTTCATTGCTGAAACTTGATCTCCCCCAAAAAAAATTATGGGGAAGACTGGAAAAAAATTTTTAAAGGGCCATCAACTGTAATGGGTAAGACTTTTTTGAAATGAAACGTAAAATGGATATGACATTTAAGTACTCTTTAAACTTCATCTGTCTCTGTCTCTGTCCCGCTCTGTCTCTGTCTCTCTGTTTCTGTCTCTGTCCCCCTGTTCTCGTTTCTGTCCCCTGTCTCTGTTTCTTGTCTTTTGTCCTCTGTTTTTTTGTCTCTGTTTCTCTTTCCCCTTCCCCCTTTTGTTTTTTTCCTGTCCCCCACTGTTTCCCGTTTTTCTGTCTCTGTTTCCTGTCCTGTCTCTGTTTTTCTTTTCTTCTCCTTTTATTTCCTGTCTCCCGTCCTCTCTGTTTCTTTTTTTTTCTGTCTCTGTCTCTCTTTGGTCTCCCGGTTTTTTGTTTCTTGGGGCCCCTGTTTTTCTTTTTCTGGGGGCTCTGTTTTCTGTTCTGTTTTTTCTGGGCTCTGTTACTGGGCTTTTCCCGGTTTCCCTTTTTTTTCTCCCGTCCCCCTTCTGGGCTCTGTCTCTTCCCCTGTCTCTGCCCCTGTCTCTGCTTTAAAATGTTTCTGTCTCTGTCTCTTGGTTTTTCTGTTCTTTTCCCCCGGGTTTTTGGGCTCTGTTTCCTTAAAAAATTGGGGGTTTTTTTTTTTCCTTTTCTCTGGTTTTCCTTTTGTTTCTGTTTTCTTTTTTGGGCAATGTTTTTTGTCCTCTAAACCCGTTTTTCCCCTGTTTCTTTCCTGTCTCCTCCCTAACTCTGTTCCCGTTTCCCCCCCTGTTCTGTCTCTTCTTCCCCCTTTCCCCCATTGGTTTCTTACCCTGTTTCTGTTCTTTTTCTGTCCCTCGGGTTTCATGTTTTTCCCGTCTTTTCTCTGCCCCCCCGTTTCTTCTTCCCGGGCTCTGTCCCCTCTGTTTTCCTTTTTCCCCGTCTCTGGTTTTTCTGTTTTTTTGTCCCCTGTCTCTGTCCCTGTTTCTCCTGGGCCCGTCTCACTGTTTTTTTTGTCTCTGGGTTTCCCCCTGTTTCTTCTTTTGTCCCCCTTGTTTTCTTTTCCCGTCTCTGTCCCCCCAAATGTTTTTTGTCTCCTTGTCCCTGTTTCTTTTTCTGTCTCTGTCCCCAGTTTTTGGCCCCTTTCACACTGGTTTTTTTGTCTCTGTCCCCTTTTTGTTTTTCTGTCTCTTTTTCACGCCCCCTGTTTTTTTCTCTTCTGTTCTTTCTTTTTCTTCCCCCCTGTTTTTTCCCTTTCCCTTCCTTTTCCCTTTTTTTTCCTTTTTTTCCCCTTTCCTCCCCGTTTTCCCTTTTCTTTTCTCCCGTTTCTTTTGTCTCTTTTTGTCTCCCGTTTTCCCCTGTCCCTTTTGTCTCCTTTTTCCTGTTCTTTTCTGTTCCCTTTTCTCCCTGTTTTTCTGCTCTGTTTCTGTCCCCTGTCTCACTGTTTCCCGTTTTCGTCCCTTTTTCTGTTTCTTCTTTTTTCTGGGCCCCCTGTCCCCTGTTTCCCGTCTCTTCGTCCTTCCTCTGTTTTCTTTTCCTGTTTTTGTCTCTGTCTTTTCCCTTTTTTCTCCGTTTTTTTCTCTTGGGCCCCTGTTTCTGGGCCCGGGCCACTGTTTTTCCTTTTTTCCCCCTGTTTCTTTTCTCTGTTTCCCCCTGTTTCCCGGTTTTTCTGGGCTTTTGTTTCTGTCCTCTGGGCCTCTGTTTTTTGTCCTGTCGGGAATCTGTCTCAAATGTTTCTGTTTTCTGTCCCCCCACTGTTTTTTTTGTCTCTGTCTCACTGTTTTTTGTTCTGTTCTCTTTTTCTTTTTTTTGGGCCTCCCCGTTTCCCGTCTTTCTTTTCCTGGTCTGGGGCCCCCTTTCCCCTGCCCGCTTGGGGCTCCTTTTCCCCCCTTCTTTTTTTCTTTTCCTGGTTTCTTTTCTGGTTCCCCCCCCTTTCTTCTTCCCCCTTTTTTTGGGTTCCCCCCTTCTCATGTTTCTTTTTGGGTTTTTGGTTTTCTCTGTCCTCCCCTTTTGGGTTTTTTCTCTGCTCCGTTTTCCCGTCTCCCGTCTTTACCTTTTTTGCTTCCCGTTTCTTTTCCTCTGTTTTTTTTCCCCAAAAATTTCCCTTCTTCCAAAATCAAAAAGTTGGGGCTTTTCCCCCTTTTCTGTCTTCCCGATCCTTTCTCCCTTTTTTGTCCCCTGTTTTTCCTCTTCCCCTTTTCTTTCATTTCTTCTCCTTCTCCTTTTTGGGGCCGCTCCCCCTGTTTTCGTCTCTGTCCCCCTGTTTCGTCTTTTGGCCCCTCTGTTTCCCGTCTCACTCTCCCCGTTTCCTGGGTTTTTTCTTCCCCTTTTTTCCCGTCTCTTTCCCCTCTCTGTTCTGTCCCTTCTTTTCCCGCTTTCCCGGGGCCCCCATTTCTCTTTTGTTTTTCCTTTCTTTTTTCTTCTTTTTTTTTTCCCCTTTTTTTTCCCCCTTTCCCTTTTCCCCCCCCCTGTTTCTTTCCCTCCTCTCCTGTTTTTTCCCCCTGTCTCGTCTCAAAACCTTTTACTTTTCTGTTTCTGCTCTTCCCCCTCTGTTTTTCCCCTTTTTTCTTTTGTCTCCTGTTTCTTCTCCCCCTGTCCTGTTTTGCCCCTTTTTCCCTCCCTTTCCCCCCCTTCTTTTCCCACCCCCCCCCTTTTCTCCTTTTTCCCCCTCCCCCCCCTTCCCCCCCCCCCATTCCTCCCTCCTGTTTCTGGTTCTCTTCTCCCTTCTCTTCCCCCTGTTCGTTTCCCCCTGTCTTTTTTTTTTCTTTTCTCCGTCTTTTTTTCTCCCCTTTTCCCCCCTTTTCCCCTCATCCTTTTCTCCGTTTCCCCTTTTTTTTCCCCCCCCCCTTCTTTTCCCCTTCTTTTTCTTTCCCTTTCCCCTTCCCTTTTTTTCCTCTTCCCCTCTCTGGGGTTTTCCCCTGGTTTTTTTTTTTCCCCGTTTTGTTCTCCGTTTTTTTTCTCTTTCCTTTATTCTCCTTCTTCCCCCCTCTGGGGCTCTGTTTTCTTTTCTTTTTTTTTTCTTTTCCCCCAATTTTTTTTTCATTTTTTTTCTTTTTCTTTCCCCCCCTGTTTTTCTTCTTTCCTCCCCCCTTCCCCTTTTTTCTTTCCCCCCCTTTTTTCCCTTTTTCCCTTTTTTTCCCTTTTCCCCCTTTTTTTCCCTTTTTTTTTCTTTTTTTCCCTTCCCCTTTCTTCTCTTCCCCCCTTTTTCTGTCTCTGCTCTCTTTTTTTCCCGTCTCCCGGCCTTTGGTTTCTGTCTCTTCTTTTCTGTTTCTGTCTTTTGTCCCCTCCCCCCCTGGGGGGGTTTTTCCCAAAAATTTTCCCCTGTTTTTTGTCCCCTGTCCCCTTTGTTTTTTATTTTCTTTCTCCTTTCCTTTTTCCCCTGTTTTTGTCCTTTTCCCGTTTCGTCCCCCTGTCCCTTTTTTCCTTTTTGTCTCTGTCTCCTTTTGTTTTTTTTTGTCTTTTTCTTTACTTTTCCCCGTTTTTTGGGCTCTTTTTTTCTGTTTCTGTCCCCTGTCTCCCTGTTTCTTCCCGTCTCGTCTCCCGTTTCTGTTTCTGTCTCTGTTTTCTGTCTCTGTTTTCCCCTTTTTTTTGTCTTCTTTTTTGTCCGCCCCTGTTTTTTGTCCCCTGGTTTTTTTTTCTGTCCCCTGTCTTTTTTCCCGTCTCTGTTTTTCCCGTCTCTGTCCTTTTCCTCTGTTTTTTTGTCTCTGTTTCTGTTTCTGTCTCCCGTCTTTGTTTCTGCTTCCGGGCTCGGTTGGGTTTTGTCTCTGTCTCCTGTTTCTTTTCCTGGGCCTTTGTTTTTGCTCTGTCTCCTGTTTCGTCTCCCGTCTCTCTGTTTTTTGTTTTTCCCCTTCTCTCCCGTTCGTCCCTTTTGTCTCCCGTTTCTTTCTGTTCTGTCCTTTTCCCCCCTTTTTCCCCCCCCTTCCTTTTCTTTCCCCCCTTTTGTTTTCTGTCTCTGGGGCCCCCTTTTTTCTGTCTCTGTCCTTTTTTTCTGTCTCGTTTCCCCGTTTTTCGGTCTCTTTTTCCCCCTGTTTCTGTCCTTTTTTTTCCCCCCCCCCCCCCCCCCCCCCCCTCCCTTTTCCTCCTGGGTTTTGTTTCTGTCCCTTTTGGGTTTTTTTCTTTTGTCTCCTTTTCTTTCTGTCCCTGTTTCTGGTTTTGTCCTTTTGTCCCCCCTGTTTCTTGGGGTTTTGTCTTTTGTTTTTCTTTCTTCTCTGTTTCTGTCTTTTATCCCCACTGTTTCTTTCTACCCGTCTCAAATGTTTTCTGTCTCTGTTTTTTCCGTTTTTTTCCGTCTCTGTCTTTTTGTCTCCGTTCTTGTCTCTGTTTTTCACTGTTTTTTTCTGTTTCCCGTCCCCCCCTGTTTCTGTCTCCCGTCCTCCTTTTTTCTGTCCTTTCCTTTTTCTCTGTCTCCCGTTTTTTGTCCTTTTGTCCCCCTGGGTTTTTTCCTTTCTGTCCCCTGTTTCCTTTCTGTCCTTTTTGTCTCCTTTTTCTGGGCCTTTTTGTCTCAATCAAAAAAACCCGTTCTTTCTTTCTGGTTTTTCTTTCTTTTATTTTTCTGTTCTGTCCCCTTTTCCTTTTTGTCCTGTTTCTTTTCTGTCTCTGTCTCCCGTTCCCTTTCCCCTCAACTGTTTCTTGGGCTGGTCTTTTCTCTGTCTCCCCTGTTTTCTTTCTCTTCTCCCCCTTGAAAACCCCGGGTTTTTTTTCTTTTGTTTTTTCCTGTCTCCCGTTTTTTGGGCTCCCTTTGTCCCTCCGTTTTTGTCCTCTGTTAAAAACCCTGTTTTCTATCTGTCTCTTTTCCCTTTTCTGTCCTTTCTTTCTTTCCCCCCTTTTTTCCTTCCTTTTTTTCTGTTTTTCTTCCTGGTTTTTTCTTTGTTTCCCCTTTTTTGCCTTTCAACCGGGTTTTTTTCTGTTCTGCCCCCCAAATGTTTCTGGTTTTCTTTTTTTCTTGTCTCTTTTTTGTTCTGTCTCCTGTTTTCTTCCCCCCCGTCCTTCCTCTTTTTCTCTTCTCCCCTTTCTGTCTCTGTCTACTGTTTCTGTCTCTGTTTCTGGTTTCTTGGGCCTGTTTCTTCCCCCGGGCGCTGTCCCTGTTTCTTTTGTTTTTCTTTTTTTCTTTTTCTGTCCCGTCTCCCCCAAACCTTTACTGTTTCCTTCCCCGCCTGGTTTTTCCTGTTTCCTTCCCCCTGTTTTTACTTTTCTGTTTTCTGTCCCCCTCTTTTTTTCCCTGTTTCTGTCTCTTCTTCCCGTTTCGTCTCTGTTTTCCTCTGCCGCTGTTCTGTCCCCCTTCTCTTTTTTGGGTTTTAACCCGTTTTCTTTTTGTCTCTGCTCCACTGGGTTTTTCTCCCGTCTCTTTTTTGGGCCTTCCCCTGTTTTTTTTTCCTGCGTTCGTTTTTCTTTCTCTTCGGCTCTTCTGTCTCTCTGTCTTTTTATCTGTCCTTTTCCCCTCCTCTTCCCCAGTTTTTCCTGTCTCCTTTTGGGCCCCACCAACCCCCCTTTTCCCCAAGTCACCTTTTTTGTCTCCAATCAAATTTTTTCCCTTCCCTGTTTCTTCTGGTCTCTCTTTTTGTTTTCTTCCACCCGTTTCCCGTCTCTGTTTACCTTTTCCTCTCGTCTCTCTTCCCCCCCCCCTTTTCCCCCCTGTTTTTCTTCCTTTTTTCTTTTTTCTGTCTTTTTTCTTGTTTTTCCCGTCTTGTTTCCTTTTCCCTTTTTCTTCACTTTTCCACCCAAAATCCCTTTTCCCGTTTTGTCTCCCAAAAATGTTTTTTTTTCTGTCTTTTTTTCTCTGTTTTTTTTCTGTCTCTGCCTCTCCCCAACCCTCTGTTTTTTTTTCCGTTTTTGTCCTCCCGTTTTTCTTTTCTGTCTCTTCTGTCCCTCCCCTCCTGTTTCTTTTCCCCCTTTTTCCCCGGGCCTCGTCTCTTTCTCCCTTTTCTTTCCCCTTCTCCTTTTGTCTCCTCTTTCCCCCTTCCTTCTCTGGGGCCCCCTCACCTTTACTGTTTCTTTCCCAAAATCTCTCCCCCTTTCCCATCCTTTCTGGGCCTTCCCGTTTCCCCTTTTCTTCTTCTCTGTTTCCCTTTTCTTTTCTTCTCTTTTTTTCCCCTGTCTCCTTTTTTCTGTCTTTTTGCTTTCTGTCCCCCCTCTTTTCTGTCTCCCGTTCTCTGTTTTTTCCTTCCCCTGTCCCACTTTTCTTCCTTTTTTTCTTCCCCCGTTTCCCCCTCTGTTTTTTGTCTCTTTCCTCTTCTCCTGTTCCCCTTTTTCTGCTTGTTTTCTTCTTTCTTCCCGTTTCTTTTCCCCCTGTTTTCTTTCCCCTTTTTTTTTCTGTCTCGTTTTTTTTTCCTTCCCCTGTTTCACTTTTTCTTTTCTGCTCCGTTTTTTCTGTTTCTGTCCTCTGTCCCCTGTTTCTGTTCCCGTCCTCTCTGTTTTTTGTCTCTGCCCCACTGTTTTCTGTTTTTTCTTTCTCCCTTGGTCCCCTGTCCCCTGTTTTTTCCTGTCTCCCGGTCCCTCTTTTTCTTTTTATTTTTTTCTGTCCCCGTCTCCCTTTTTCTCCTTTCCGCAAAAATGGTTTTTTGGGCTCTGTCCTCTGTTTTTTGTTCCCGTTTTCTTTTTTTCCCCTTTCTCCCTTTTCTTCCTCCCAAATGTTTCTGTCTTTTGTCTCAACTGTTTTCCCGTTTCTGTTTTTTCTGTTTTCTGTCTTTTTTCTGTTTTTCCTTTTCTTTTGTCCCCTGTTTCCTCCTGTTTTTCCCCTTTTTCTGTCTTTTGTCCCCCTGTCTTTTTTGTTTTTTTCTGTTTCTTCTACGGTTTTTGGGCTCTGCTCCCGGGGTTTTCTGTTTCCCCCTCTGTTTTTTTTCCTCCTGGTTTTTCACCTTGTTTTCTGTCCTTTTTGGTGGGCCCCCACACCCGTTTTTCTTCTTTTTCTTCCCCTGTTTCCCCTTTTTTTCACCTTCCTTTTTCTTTCCTGGCCTTCCCCCTTTTTTTGTCTCCCGTCTCTCTGTTTTTTTGTTTCTTTCCTTTTTTTCTCTGTCCCTTCCCCGTTCTTTTTCTTTCTTCCCCCCCCCCCTTTTTTTTTTCCTTTTGTCTCCCTGTCTCCTTCCCCCTGCTTTTTTTGCTGTTTTTTCTGGGCTTTTGTTTTTTCTTCTTTTTTTCTTCTCTGTCTCCCTGTTTCTTCCCCCTTTCTCCCCTGTTTCTGTCCCCTTTTCCCCTTTTCTCTCTTCTGTCTCTGTTCCCCCTGTTTTTTCCCGTCTCTTTCGTCTCCCGTTTTCCCCCGTTGTCCCTCTTTTCTTTTTGTCTTTCCCTGTTTCTCTGTTTTCTATTACTTTTTTCTGGTTTTCTTGGGGCTCTTTTCTGTTTCTTTCTGTCTCTCTTTTTTGTCCTCTGTCCCCCCTCTTCCCCCCTTTTTCTTCTGGTCCTTCCCCTTTTTTTCTGTTTCTTCCTTTTCTCCCTTTTCTTGTTTCTGTTTTTCCTTTACTGTTTCTGTCTCCCCCTTCCCCCCCCCTCCCTTTCCCCCCTCTTCTCCCTTTCCCCTCCTCTGTTTTTTTTTTTTCTCTTTTTCTGTCCTTTTTTCTTTCTTTTCTTCTTTTGTCTCCTGTTTTTCCCCTCCTCTTCCCCCCCACTGTTTTCCCTTCCCCCGCCCCCTTTCTTCCCCTTCCCCCTTCCTCTTCTCTCTGTTTTCTCTCTGTCCTCCTTTCTATTTTGTCCTTTTTTCCCTCTCTGTTCCCCTCTTCTCCCCTTTTCCCGTTTTTCTGGTTTTTACTTCTCTGTTTTCTTTTCTCTGTCTCGGGCTCCTTTTGTTTCCGTCCCTCGGGCCCCTCTTTTCAAACTCCCCCCTTTTTGTTTCTTTGTTTCTGCTCTGGTTTTTGTTTTCTTTCTTTTGTCTCTCTCTGTCCTCCTTTTCTGGGCTCTTTTTCCCCTTTTCTTCCCCCTTCTTTGTTTCTGACTAAAACCCTCTTTCTTTTCCCCTGTCCCCTTGGTTTCTTTCCTTCCCCCTTCTTTTTTTCTGGTTTTTTCTGGGCTTTGGTTTTTTGTTCTCGGGCCCCCTTTGGGGTTTCCCCTTTTTTGGGCCCGTTTTGTTTCTGTCCTCTTTTTGTTTCTTCCCCTTCCCCCTTTTTTCTTCCTCAGTCCTTTTTTTCGGGTTTTTCCCCCTCTGGTTTTCTGTCTCTTCCCCTTTTCCCTTTTCTTTTCTTTTTCTGTTCCCGTCCTCTTCCTTTTCTGTCTCCCGTCTTTTCCGTCCCCGGCCGCTCATTCTTTCTTTTGTCCCTTTTTTCTTTTGTAAACCCCCTTCCCCCTTTTTTCTGTCTTTTGTCTCTTCCCCTTTTCCTCCTTCTCTCCTCTCCTTTTCTTGTTCTGTCTCTGGGCCCCGTCTGTTTTCCCCTTTTCTCTTCCTTTTCCTGTTTTTCCCGATCTGTCCTTGTTTCTGTCTCTTCCTCTCTTTCTCCCGTCTTTTTCTCCCCCCCTCTCTGTCTCTTTCCCCTTCCCCCTCCCCTTTTCTCTCTGTTTTTTCCTCTTTTCCCCTCCCCCCTCACCTTCTCCCCACTCCCCTCTTTCTTTACCCTCCCCTTTTCCCCTTTTAGTCTTCTTTCTTTCTTCCTTCCCCTTTCCCTTTCCCCGTCTCCCCCCCCCCCCTTCTTCTTTGGCTTCTTTCTTTCCTTTCCCCGTCTCCCCCTTCTCCCTCTTCCCCCCCCCCCCCCTTCCCCCCCCTCCCTCCCTTTTTTTCCCCCCCCCTCTCCTTTTCTCTCCTCTTTCTGGGCCTTTTCCTTTTTCCCCTTCCCCCTCCCCCTCTTCAATCCCTCTTTTCCCTCCCCCTCTAAAATCGTGTTTTTTTTGTTTTTTTTGTTTTGGTTTTGTTTGTTTTTTTTTTTTTGTTATTTTCTGGGGTGTTTTTTTTTCCCCTTTCTTTCCCCCTTTTCTTTTCCTATCTCCCCCTTTCTTTCCCTTTCTTTCTTTCCCGGGTTTTTTTTGTCCTAAATTTTTTCCATTTTTAAAAAAAGGAAAAAAAATTTCTTTTCCCTTTCCCTAAAAAAATTTTAAAACTTTCCCTCTCCGGGTTTTTTTTTTTTTCCATTCTTTTTTTTTTTTGCCCGCTTTCTCTTCTCTTTCCCTTCCCCCCTCCTTTTCTCCTCTCCCCCCCCCACTCTTCCCCCCCCCTTTTACCTTTTCCCCCCCCTCCCCCTTTTTTCCCCCCCCCCCCCAGTTTCTCTTAAAAACCCCCCCCCCCAAACCCCCCCCCTTTTCCTCTCTTCCTACCCCCCCCCCCTCTACCCCCCCCCCCCCCCCCCCCCTCCTCTTTCCGTTCCCCTTTTGTTTTCTTTCCCCCTTTTCTGGTCTCCGCTCTCTCTTCTGGGCCTCGGGGCCCTTTCCCGTCTGTTTTTTCTTCTTTTTTCCCGGTCCCCCTTCCCTCTCTTTCCCCCTTCTCTTTCCCCTTCTTTTTCTTTTTTTTCTCTTTTCTGTTTTCCTTTTCTCTCCTGACTCCTTTTTTTTCCCTCTCTTTTCGCCTTGGGCCCTCTTTCTCTCCCTCTCTCTGCCCTTTTGTTTCCCCTTCCCCTATCTCTTTCCTTTTGTTTTTTTGCTTCCCCTCCCTTTTTCCTTTTCTTCTGGGCCTGGTTTTCTCCCCCTCTCTCCCGTTTCTGTTTTTCTCCCTTTTCCCTTTTCTCTCTTCCCCTTTTCCCCCCTCATTTTGGGCCTGTCTCTTTCCCTTTTGTCCCCCTCCCCCTCCCCCTTCTCCCCTTCGTCTTCATCTCTCCTCTCTTTCTCTCTGTCTTCGTCTTTCTGTCTTTTCTTCCACCCCCCTCCCCCTTTTTTTCTTCTTTCCCCTTTTCCTTCTTCTTCCCCCCTTTTTCCTCTTCTGGGCCCCCTTTTTCCCCTTTCCCTTTTCCTTTTCCCCTTCTCCTCTTTTTTTCTCCCCTTCTTTCCCCTTTTCCCTTTCCCTCTTTTTCCCCCCCCCTCTCTCTTCCCCACCCCCCTCCCTCTTCCCCCCTTTTGGCCCCCCGTCTCCTCCCTCCCTCCGGGCCTCCCTTTCCTTTCAATTTCCTTCCCCCCCTCCCCTCTCTCTCTCTCTCTCCTCTCTCTCTTTTTCTTTTTCTTTTTGTCTTCGTCTCTTTTCCCCCTGTTTCTTTTTTTCCCTCTTGTTTCTCTGGGCCCCTGGTTTT
>JAPXFY010000028.1:1836472-1841472 GCA_030674185.1 Monoplex corrugatus
GTGTGTGTGTGCTTGTATGAATAAGTGTGTGTGTGTGTGTGTGTGTGTGTGTGTGCTTGTGTGAATAAGTGTGTGTGTGTGTGTGTGTGTGTGTGTGCGCGCGCGCTTGTGTGTGTATATGTATGTGCGCATATGTGTGTCTTTGTGTTTGTGGTAATTGTATGTGTGTATGTGCGCGTATGTGTTCGTTTGTGTGTGTGTGGTTATTGCATGTGTGTATGTGTGTGTGTGTGTGCACGCGCACATGCGTGTTTTTCTTGAATCAAGATGGTGCGTTGGGCGAATTTTTTCAGCTATTTGTACGTGGATCTTTATCTGCACTGGTCAAAATTGTGGTGCCTTAAACTAAACTTAAGTAAACTAAACTAAAGTAAACTGAACTAAACTAAACTAAACTAAGCCAAACTAAAGTAAACTAAGCTAAACTAAAGTAACTTAAACTAAATTAATGTAAACTAAAGTAAACTGAAATAAACTAAACTAAACTAAAACAAAACAAAATAAAATAAAATAAAATAAAATAAAATAAAATAAAATAAAATAAAATAAAATAAAATAAAATAAAATGTTGCGCTGAAGAAGTCGGCTGGATCGCCGACGAAAGCTACGCAGTAAGTAGCTTTTTTGTCACTGAGAGACAGGTTCAGCCAGGTAGTCATTACATAAACTAAACTAAAGTAAAGTAAACTAAAGTAAACTAAACTAAAGTAAACTAAACTAAACTAAACTAATCTAAACTAAACTAAACTAAACTAAAGTAAACTAAACTAAACTAAAGTAAACTACACTAAATTAAACTAAAGTAAACTAAACTAAACTAAACTAAACTAGAGTAAACTAAACTAAACTAAAGTAAACTAAAGTAAACTAAACTAAACTAAACTAAACTAAACTACACTAAACTAAACTAAAGTAAACTAAAGTAAACTAAAGTAAACTAAACTAAACTAAACTAAACTAAACTAAACTAAAGTAAACTATACTAAACTAAACTAATCTAAACTAAACTAAACTAAACTAAAGTAAACTAAACTAAACTAAAGTAAACTACACTAAATTAAACTAAAGTAAACTAAACTAAACTAAACTAAAGTAAACTACACTAAACTAAACTAAACTAAACTAAACTAAACTAAACTAAACTAAACTAAACTAAAGTAAACTAAAGTAAACTACACCAAACTAAACTAAACTAAACTAAACTAAACTAAACTAAAGTAAACTAAAGAAAACTACACTAAACTACACTAAACTACACTAAACTAAACTAAACTAAACTAAAGTAAAATAAAGTAAATTAAACTAAACTACACTAAACTACACTAAACTAAACTAAACTAAACTAAACTAAACTAAACTAAAGTAAACTAAACTAAACTAAAGTAAAATAAAGTAAACTACCCTAAACTAAACTAAACTAAAGTAAACTAAACTAAACTAAAGTAAAATAAAGTAAACTACCCTAAACTAAAGTAAACTAAAGTAAACTACACTAAACTAAAGTAAACTAAAGTAAACTAAAGTAAACTAAACTACACTAAACTAAACTAAAGTAAACTACACTAAACTAAACTAAAGTAAACTAAAGTAAACTAAATTAAAGTAAACTAAACTAAACTAAACTACACTAAACTAAACTAAAGTAAACTAAAGTAAACTGAAATAAACTAAACTAAACTAAAACAAAACAAAATAAAATAAAATAAAATAAAATAAAATAAAATAAAATAAAATAAAATAAAATAAAATAAAATGTTGCGCTGAAGAAGTCGGCCGGATCGCCGATGAAAGCTATGCAGTAAGTAGCTTTTTTGTCATTGAGAGACAGGTTCAGCCAGGTAGTCATTACATAAACTAAACTAAACTAAAGTAAACTAAACTAAACCAAACTAAAGTAAAGTAAACTAAAGTAAACTAAACTACCAAACTAAACTAAAGTAAACTAAACCAAACTAAACCAAACTAAACTAAAGTAAACTAAAGTAAAGTAAACTAAAGTAAAGTAAACTAAAGTAAAGTAAACTAAATTAAAGTAAACTAAAGTAAAGTAAACTAAAGTAAAGTAAACTAAATTAAAGTAAAGTAAAGTAAACTAAACTAAACTAAACTAAACTAAAGTAAACTAAACTAAACCAAACTAAACTAAAGTAAACTAAAGTAAAGTAAACTAAATTAAAGTAAAGTAAAGTAAAGTAAACTAAACTAAACTAAAGTAAACTAAAGTAAAGTAAACTAAACCAAACTAAACTAAAGTAAACTAAAGTAAACTAAACTAAACTAAAGTAAACTAAATTAAAGTAAAGTAAACTAAACTAAACTAAAGTAAACTAAACTAAACTAAAGTAAACTAAACTAAAGTAAACTAAAGTAAACTAAACTAAACTAAAGTAAACTAAACTAAACTAAACTAAACTAAACTAAACTAAACTAAAGTAAACTAAATTAAAGTAAAGTAAACTAAAGTAAAGTAAACTAAACTAAAGTAAACTAAAGTAAAGTAAAATAAAATAAATAAAACAAACTAAACTAAAGTAAACTAAAGTAAGTAAACTAAACTAAAGTAAACCAAACTAAACTAAACTAAAGTAAATTAAACTAAAGTAAGCTAAAGTTAAGTAAACTAAACCAAGCTAAAGTAAACTAAACTAAAGTAAACTAAACTAAAGTAAACTAAACTAAACTAAAGTAAGCTAAAGTAAAGTAAACTAAAGTAAATTAAACTAAAGTAAGCTAAAGTTAAGTAAACTAAACCAAGCTAAAGTAAACTAAACTAAAGTAAACTAAACTAAAGTAAACTAAACTAAACTAAAGTAAGCTAAAGTAAAGTAAACTAAAGTAAACTAAACTAAAGTAAACTAAAGTAAACTAAACTAAAGTAAACTAAACTAAAGTAAACTAAACCAAACTAAACTAAAGTAAACTAAAGTAAACTAAAGTAAAGTAAACTAAGGTAAAGTAAACTAAAGTAAACTAAAGTAAAGTAAAGTAAACTAAACTAAAGTAAAGTAAAGTAAACTAAAGCAAAGTAAACTAAACTAAAGTAAAGTAAAGTAAAACTAAAGTAAAGTAAAGTAAACTAAAGTAAACTAAAGTAAAGTAAAGTAAACTAAAGTAAACTAAAGTAAAATAAAGCAAAGTAAAGTAAACTAAAGTAAAGTAAAATAAACTAAAGTAAACTAAAGTAAACTAAAGCAAAGTAAAGTAAACTAAAGTAAAGTAAACTAAAGTAAAGTACAGTAAAGTAAAGTAAAGTAAACTAAAGTAAACTAAAGTAAAGTAAAGTAAAGTAAACTAAAGTAAAGTAAAGTAAAGTAAACTAAAGTAAACTAAAGTAAAGTAAAGTAAACTAAACTAAAGTAAACTAAACTAAACTAAAGTAAAGTAAACTAAAGTAAAGTAAACTAAAGTAAAGTAAACTAAAGTAAAGTAAAGTAAAGTAAACTAAACTAAACTAAACTAAAGTAAACTAAAGTAAAGTAAAGTAAAGTAAACTAAAGTAAACTAAAGTAAAGTAAACTAAACTAAACTAAAGTAAAGTAAAGTAAAGTAAAGTAAACTAAAGTAAAGTAAACTAAAGTAAACTAAACTAAAGTAAAGTAAAGTAAACTAAAGTAAAGTAAACTAAAGTAAAGTAAAGTAAACTAAAGTAAACTAAAGTAAAGTAAAGTAAAGTAAAGTAAAGTAAATTAAAGTAAAGTAAAGTAAAGTAAAGTAAAGTAAAGTAAAGTAAAGTAAAGTAAACTAAAGTAAACTAAAGTAAAGTAAAATAAGTAAAGTAAAGTAAAGTAAAGTAAAGTAAACTAAAGTAAACTAAAGTAAACTAAAGTAAAGTAAAGTAAAGTTAAAGTAAAGTAAAGTAAAGTAAAGTAAAGTAACTAAAGTAAACTAAAGTAAACTAAACTAAAGTAAAGTAAAGTAAAGTAAAGTAAAGTAAAGTAAAGTAAAGTAAAGTAAAGTAGAGTAAAGTAAAGTAAAGATAAAGTAAAGTAAAGTAAAGTAAAGTAAAGTAAAGTAAAGTAAACTAAAGTAAAGTAAAGTAAAGTAAAGTAAAGTAAAGTAAAGTAAACTAAAGTAAAGTAAAGTAAACTAAAGTAAACTAAAGTAAAGCAAAGTAAAGCAAAGTACAGTAAAGTACAGTAAAGTACAGTAAAGTACAGTAAAGTAAAGTAAAGTAAAGTAAAGTAAAAGTAAACTAAAGTAAACTAAAGTAAACTAAAGTAAACTAAAGTAAAGCAAAGTAAAGCAAAGTACAGTAAAGTAAAGTAAAGTACAGTAAATAAAGTAAAGTAAAGTAAAGTACAGTAAGTAAAGTAAAGTAAAGTAAAGTAAAGTAAAGTAAAGTAAAGTAAAGTAAAGTAAAGTAAAGTAAAGTACAGTAAAGTAAAGTAAAGTAAAGTAAAGTAAAGTAAAGTAAAGTAAAGTAAAGTAAAGTAAAGTACAGTAAAGTAAAGTAAAGTAAAGTAAAGTAAAGTAAAGTAAAGTAAAGTAAAGTAAAGTAAAGTAAAGTAAAGTAAAGTACAGTAAAGTAAAGTAAAGTAAAGTAAAGTAAAGTAAAGTACAGTAAAGTAGAGTAAAGTAAAGTAAAGTAAAGTAAAGTAAAGTACAGTAAAGTAAAGTAAAGTAAAGTAAAGTAAAGTACAGTAAAGTAAAGTAAAGTACAGTAAAGTAAAGTAAAGTAAAGTACAGTAAAGTACAGTAAAGTAAAGTAAAATAAAGTAAAGTAAAGTAAAGTAAAGTAAAGTAAAGTAAAGTAAAGTAAAGTAAAGTAAAGTAAAGTACAGTAAAGTAAAGTAAAGTAAAGTAAAGTAAAGTAAAGTAAAGTAAAGTAAAGTACAGTAAAGTAAAGTAAAGTAAAGTAAAGTAAAGTAAAGTAAAGTACAAGTAAAGTAAAGTACAGTAAAGTACAGTAAAGTAAGTAAAGTAAAGTAAAGTAAAGTACAGTAAAGTAAAGTAAAGTACAGTAAAGTAAAGTAAAGTAAAGTACAGTAAAGTAAAGTAAA
>JAPXFY010000028.1:1856472-1861472 GCA_030674185.1 Monoplex corrugatus
ATAGTTTGTTTGTTTGTTTGTTTTGGTGGATATTGAATATGTTGGTTGTTTGTTTTTTTGGTGGTATTGTGAATATGTTTGGTTTGTTTATTTGTTTGTTTTTGGTGGTATTGGAATATGTTATTTGTGTTTTGTATGTTTTTGGTGATATTGTGAATATGGTTGTTTTGTTTGTTGTTTTTGGTGGTATTGTGAATATGTTTGGTTTGTTTGTTTGTTTGTGTTTGGTGATATTGTGAATATGTTTGTTTGTTTTTGGTGGTATTGTGAATGTTTGTTTGTTTGTTTGTTTGTATTTTTGGGTGATATTGTGAATATGTTTGGTTTGTTTGTTGTTTTGGGTTGAATTTGTGATTGTTTTGGTGTTGTTTGTTTGTTGTTTTGGTGGTATTGTGAATATGTTTGTTTTTTTGTTTGTTTTTGGTTGTTTTGGGATGTGATTGTTGATTGTTTGGGTTTGTATGTTTTTGGTGGTATTGTGAATTGTTTTGGTTTGTTTGTTGTTTGTTGTGGTGGTATTGTGAATATGTTTGGTTTGGTTTGTTTGTATGTTTTGGTGTGTTATTGTGATATTGTGGTTGTTTTTGTTTTTTGGTGGTATTGTGAATATGTTTGTGTTGGTTTGTTTGTTTTTGTTTGTATGTTTTTGGTGGTATTGTGAATATGTTTGGTTTGTTTGTTTTTTTGGTGGTATTGTGAATATGTTTGGTTGGTTTGTTTGTATGTTTTGGGTGATATTGTGAATATGTTTGGTTTGTTTGTTTGTTTTTGTTTGTATGTTTTTGGTGGTATTGTGAATATGTTTGATTTGTTTGTTTGTTTGTTTGTTTGTTTGTATATTTTTGGTGGTATTGTGAATATGTTTGGTTTGTTTGTTTGTTTGTTTGTTTTTGGTGGTGTTGTGAATGTTTGTATGTTTTGGTGATATTGTGAATATGTTTGTTTGTATGTTTTTGGTGATATTGTGAATATGTTTGTTTGTTTGTTTGTATGTTTTTGGTGATATTGTGAATATGTTTGGTTTGTTTGTTTTTTGGTGATATTGTGAATATGTTTGGTTCGCTTGTTTGTTTGTTTTAGGTGATATTGTGAATATGTTTGGTTTGTTTGTATGTTTTAGGTGATATTGTGAATATGTTTGGTTCGTTTGTTTGTTTGTATGTTTTTGGTGATATTGTGAATATGTTTGGTTCGTTTGTTTGTTTGTATGTTTTTGGTGATATTGTGAATATGTTTGGTTTGTTTGTTTGTTTGTATGTTTTTGGTGATATTGTGAATATGTTTGGTTTGTTTGTTTGTTTTTGGTGGTATTGTGAATATGTTTGTTTGTTGTTTGTTTTTGGTGGTATTGTGAATATGTTTGGTTTGTTTGTTTGCTTTAGAAGGCATTGTGAATACGTTTTGGAGTAGAAGTTACTTCAGAAAAAGATAATCTATCTATCTATCTATCTATCTATCTATCTATCTGTCTATCTGTCTATTTGTCTATCTATCTATCTATATATATATATATATATATATATATTCATCTTTAGAAGCTCAAGTTGCCTCTTTGCTTTAGGTATAGCTGTCCCAAAGTGTTTAATTTCTAATGTATAATCTATACAGGCCTGTTGATAAAATGTGGCAGAGAAGCTAATAGATGTGAAGCAGAAACACCTGAAAACAGAAAGAATATAATTTTTCAACTGACGAAACAAAACAGGTGTACAGTGTCTTTTTCTCTGAGCTGGAGAAGGTAACTTGCTAGTGATTTTCTCCATCTGAACAGTTTTAACCTTTTCGCGACGCACCGGTTGCCGGGAGACGGTGCCAAAAAAGTTCCCTCCTGACGCACCGTACCCCCAGTGCCGGTAAGGCTCTGTTCCCCACAGACGCACCGATCGTACAGTGCCGGTCAAGTTTTGAAAAATTCTGGCAGCTTTCACTGAATAAAATATCCAAAACAACTGCCAGTACTGTTTAGCAGAAGGTTTCAGCAAAGGGACAGAGTCTGTTTAGTTGGTGTAGCTTTACAGTTGATGCTTTGACTGATAACGGAATAAAGTGACCCCCCTGACCAGGAAATTCCAATGCCATGTGTTAGGTCTGCACTATCTTCCTTCATAAACTGTTTGCTGGCTACCGGGCGTGGGAATTCAGGAGTTATTATAAACTTTACCATCTAAGTTGACTGCTCTCTCTCTCTCTTTCTCTCTCTCTCTCTCTCTCTCTCTCTCTCCTCTCTCTTTCTCTCTCTCTATCTCTCTCTCTTAATCTCTCACACTCTCTCTCTTTCTTGCTCGCTCTGTGTGTGTGTGTGTGTTTGAGAGAGAACTCAGAACTCAGAATTTTTTAATGTACATCGGCCTTAGGCCACAATACAATATTCGGTGGGAGGGGGGAAAGATAGGGTTTTTGTGGATTACACCAATATTGCAATGCGTATGATTGCATCGTCGAACATTGACACTTTCCGCGCTTTCCTCAGCTGAATACTTCGTTGGTGTAACAGTCAACAGATCTTTCTTTTGCTGACTAAATCTAACATTTAATGAAGTAATACACTAAATAGTACTTGATTATAATTAAGCTTCATCAGTGCATTAAGGCATCAAACAAGTCATAAAGATATTTAATACATAAACATATATCGTTCCATTCCTCCATCTACTGGTCAAGCAATTAGTGTTTGAGAGAGAGAGAGAGAGAGAGAGAGAGAGAGAGAGAGAGAGAGAGAGAGAAGGAAAGAAAGAGAGAGAGAGAGAGAGTGGTTTCAAAAGGTTCCTTTAGACTTCAGTACAGCACAGTACAGTTACTACTGGGACGTGAGTTTGCATCTGGGTTATACCCTGTGACCTACGTTGTTCTTGTCGTAGCGATGCGTATAAGTGTTGGAAGTTCTTATTTGAAAATAGTATGCTAGCAAAGATCACGTTTTGAGCTTTCTGGTAATATCAAATACTTTGCCATCAATCATGCTTTAGTAGCTGTAAAATAAAATAGAAAAGTAGTAAAAATGGTGCGTCAGCAGGGAAGAAAACAAACGCCGACAGCCCGGCGGCTGGGAACAACGAAAGTTCCCTGATATTTTGCTGGCTGGAGAGAATAATTCTCTCTTCATTCATCATCATCATCAGGTGCCCTGCCGCATGGCGTTGGCGACCATGGACTTCCAACCATCTCTATCTCTTGTTGCCCCTAGCATCTCCCCCACCCTCCTCATCCCCAGCCACTCTGCAAGTCCGTCCAGCATTCTCTCCCTGGGTCTACCTGGTGCTCTCTTTCCCTCCAGCTTTCCCGTTGTGACCAGGTGCTCCAAATTCCCCTTCCTCATAAAATGGCCTATAAATGTTGCTTGTCTTTTCCTAATCTTCCTTATGAGTGATCTACTTGTGTCTGCCTCCATCAAGACTGTCTCGTTTGTTTTCTTTGCTGTCCATGGAACTCTCAACAATCTTCTTAGAAACCTCTCTCTTCATTGCCGGACAAATTTACAGTACAACGAAAGTTAACCCTTCAACTCCTGCACTCTATCCATCAACTGCAAAAAACGTAAGCCTTTGACTCCCTCACCCTATCCACTGGCATCCTGCAGGAAGCTGGTGGATAGGGTAAGGGAGTCAAAGGGTTAAGTTTTTTCCTTTACTGGCATGGTTGACGATACAGGATGCTGGTGGACAGGGTTGTTGGGGTCAAAGGGTTAAATTGAGGTCGCTTGAAGATCACAGTTCCAATTTGTCTTTTTCTTTCCCGGGCTGTTTGTTCACTGTCTCGCCCTTGCATCCTATTTATCTTTTTCTTTTTTAAAGGTGTGCTGCGCCCTCTTCGCAAGCAAACTTAACCCTTTCTACTCCTGCAACTTACCCACCACCAGCAAGCATTTAACCCCGTGTTTCCCTCACCCTATCTACCAAGCCCTTTGACTCGCTCACCCTATCCACCAGCTTCCTGTAGAAATCTGGTGGATAGGGTGAGAGAGTCAAAGGGTTAAGTTTTTACTGTCGATGGATAGGGTGCGGGAGTCAAAGGGTTAAGTTTTTGCAGTCGATGGATGGGTTCTGGAGTCAAAGGGTTAAGTTTTTGCTGTCGATGGATAGGGTGAGGGAGTCAAAGGGTTAAGTTTTTGCAGTCGATGGATAGGGTGTGGGAGTCAAAGGGTTAAGTTTTTGCAGTCGATGGATAGGGTGCGGGAGTCAAAGAGTTAAGTTTTTGCAGTCGATGGATAGGGTGAGGGAGTCAAACGGTGAAAGAAAAATAACAATAACAATAAGCATTCCTATCATATTCAATATTATAATATCAAAGAGTTCAACGTTCTGGTGATCATATGTCTAACAGCCTGTTATCCAACTGTTTAATTAACCTTTTCACTCCCGCAACCTGTCCATAAGCATCCTGCATTGTCAACATGCTGGCAAAGCAAAAATCTTAACCCTTTAACTCCTTCACCTTATCCACCAGCTTCTTGCAAGAAGCTGGTGGATAGGGTGAGGGAATCAAAGGAATAAGTTTTTGCAGTCGATGTGTAGGGTGCGGGAGTCAAAGGGTTAAGTTTTTGTGCGGGAGTCAAGGGGTTAAACAGAAATAACAATAACAATAAGCATTCCTGTCATATTCATTATTATAATACCAAAACGTTCATCGTTTTGGTGATCATATAATCTGATGGCCGGTTGTCCAGCTGTTTAATTGTACGAATGGTCAGCAGCCAAGTGTCCACCAACTGTATTCTGTCCAGGTTAACCTGTTGAACACAAGGATAGGGCTACAAGTTGAATTTCTATGGCCCACCCAATGCCTTTGCTGAACAATAGATACGAAAGCATTGTGTGTGGTGTGTGTGGTGTGTGTGTGTGTGTGTGTGTGTGTGTGTGTGTGTAGTGTGTGTGTGGTGTATGTGTGTGTGTGTGTGTCTGTGTGTGTCTGTGTGTGTCTGTGTAAGTGTTCGTTCGTTCTTTGATTTAACGTCTTTTCACTATAAGTGATATTAGACGGTGTGTGTAGTGTGTGTGTGTGGT
>JAPXFY010000028.1:1878972-1903972 GCA_030674185.1 Monoplex corrugatus
AACAGTTCCTCGTTTAATAAGGATGCAGTCCTGTCAAAAATAAATAACAGACACATGTTTCTCTGCCTCAAAACTAAATAACAGACATAATTATGTTTATCTGCCTCAAAACTAATTAACAGACATATGTTTATCTGCCTCAAAACTAAATAACAGACATATGTTTATCTATCTCAAAACTAAATAACAGACATAATTATGTTTATCTGCCTCAAAACTAAATGACAGACATATGTTTATCTGCCTCAAAACTAAATAACAGACATATGTTTATCTGCCTCAAAACTAAATAACAGACATATGTTTATCTGCCTCAAAACTAAATAACAGACATATGTATATCTACCTCAAAACTAAATAACAGACATATGTTTATCTGCCTCAAAACTAAATAACAGACATATGTTTATCTGCCTCAAAACTAAATAACAGACATAATTATGTTTATCTGCCTCAAAACTAAATAACAGACATAATTATGTTTATATGCCTCAAAACTAAATGACAGACATATGTTTATCTACCTCAAAAGTAAATAACAGACATGTTTATCTGCCTCAAAACTAAATGACAGACATATGTTTATCTGCCTCAAAACTAAATAACAGACATATGTTTATCTGTCTCAAAACTAAATAACAGACATATGTTTATCTGTCTCAAAACTTAATAACAGACATAATTATGTTTATCTGTCTCAAAACTTAATAACAGACATAATTATGTTTATCTGCCTCAAAACTTAATAACAGACATATGTTTATCTGTCTCAAAACTTAATAACAGACATAATTATGTTTATCTGTCTCAAAACTAAATAACAGACATAATTATGTTTATCTGCCTCAAAACTTAATAACAGACATAATTATGTTTATCTGTCTCAAAACTTAATAACAGACATAATTATGGTTATCTGTCTCAAAACTTAATAACAGACATAATTATGTTTATCTGCCTCAAAACTAAATAACAGACATAATTATGTTTATCTGCCTCAAAACTGAATAACAGACATATGTTTATCTGCCTCAAAACTAAATAACAGACATATGTTTATCTGCCTCAAA
This sequence comes from Monoplex corrugatus, assembly GCA_030674185.1. Classification (NCBI taxonomy): domain Eukaryota; kingdom Metazoa; phylum Mollusca; class Gastropoda; order Littorinimorpha; family Ranellidae; genus Monoplex; species Monoplex corrugatus. The sequence goes on from JAPXFY010000028.1 coordinate 1,880,043, forward strand.
ACTAAATAACAGACATATGTTTATCTGCCTCAAAACTAAATAACAGACATATGTTTATCTGCCTCAAAACTAAATAACAGATATATGTTTATCTGCCTCAAAACTAAATAACAGATATAATTATGTTTATCTGCCTCAAAACTAAATAACAGACATAATTATGTTTATCTGCCTCAAAACTAAATAACAGACATAATTATGTTTATCTGCCTCAAAACTAAATAACAGACATAATTATGTTTATCTGCCTCAAAACTAAATAACAGACACATGTTTTTTCTGCCTCAAAACTAAATAACAGACATAATTATGTTTATCTCTGCCTCAAAACTAAATAACAGACATATGTTTATCTGCCTCAAAACTTAACAGACATGTTTATCTGCCTCAAAACTAAATAACAGACATAATTATGTTTATCTGCCTCAAAACTAAACAACAGACATGTTTATCTGCCTCAAAACTAAATAACAGACATAATTATGTTTATCTGCCTCAAAATTAAATAACAGACATAATTATGTTTATCTGCCTCAAAACTAAATAACAGACATAATTATGTTTATCTGCCTCAAAACTAAATAACAGACATAATTATGTTTATCTGCCTCAAAACTAAATAACAGACATAATTATGTTTATCTGCCTCAAAACTAAACAACAGACATAATTATGTTTATCTGCCTCAAAACTAAATAACAGACATATGTTTATCTGCCTCAAAACTAAATAACAGACATATGTTTATCTGCCTCAAAACTAAATAACAGACATAATTATGTTTATCTGCCTCAAAACTAAATAACAGACATAATTATATTTATCTGCCTCAAAACTAAACAACAGACATAATTATGTTTATCTGCCTCAAAACTAAATAACAGACATATGTTTATCTGCCTCAAAACTAAATAACAGACATAATTATGTTTATCTGCCTCAAAACTAAATAACAGACATATGTTTATCTGCCTCAAAACTAAACAGACGTATGTTTATCTGCCTCAAAACTAAATAACAGACATAATTATGTTTATCTGCCTCAAAACTAAATAACAGACATAATTATGTTTATCTGCCTCAAAACTAAACAACAGACATAATTATGTTTATCTGCCTCAAAACTTAATAACAGACATATGTTTATCTGCCTCAAAACTAAATAACACATAATTATGTTTATCTGCCTCAAAACTAAATAACAGACAATTATGTTTATCTGCCTCAAAACTAAATAACAGACAATTATGTTTATCTGCCTCAAAACTAAATAACAGACATGTGTTTATCTGCCTCAAAACTAAATAACAGACATATGTTTATCTGCCTCAAAACTAAATAACAGACATATGTTTATCTGCCTCAAAACTAAATAACAGACATAATTATGTTTATCTGCCTCAAAACTAAATAACACATAATTATGTTTATCTGCCTCAAAACTAAATAACAGACATAATTATGTTTATCTGCCTCAAAACTAAATAACAGACATAATTATGTTTATCTGCCTCAAAACTAAATAACAGACATAATTATGTTTATCTGCCTCAAAACTAAACAACAGACTTACGTTTCTCTGCCTCAAATATAGATAACAGACTTGTGTTTATCTCTACATGTCAGATATGTATAAATTGATATCATTTCCGTCATGGCATTGTTCGTTGATGCTTGATTATCGTTAAGCAAAAATATAATTCATGAAACAAATTCATAAAAAAAAAAGTGTTGACATGCACTGAAACCCTGATGTTCATTTTGATATTTCCAGTGTATAAAATATTATTATGTGTATTGTGTGTACTATATGGAGTTTGTATATCAACATTGTCTTTTCATATTATATAATTTGTTGTTGTTGTTGTTGTTGTGTAGTAGATCACTCATAAGGAAGATTAGTAAAAGACAGGCAACATTTAAAGGCCATTTTATGAGGAAGGGGGATTTGGAGCACCTGGTCACAACGGGAAAGCTGGAGGGAAAGAGAGCACCAGGTAGAGCCAGGGAGAGAATGCTGGACGGACTTGCAAAGTGGCTGGGGATGAGGAGGGTGGGGGAGATGCTGGGGGCAACGAGGGACAGAGATGACTGGAAGTCCATGGTCGCCAACGCCATGCGGCAGGGCACCTGATGATAATGATGATGATGATGATGATGATGTGTGTGTGTGTGTGTGTGTGTGTGGAAATGGGCGACATCGTTGCTGTTGTCGAGATCCAAGGAGCGTTCTCCTTGCCAGATCCACCGCCATCACGGGATACTTGGTGAGGCACTCCAGCCTCCCGCTGTCCTCCCCCGAATAATTGTCACCGTATGTATTCGGTTGCGAGGTGTCTTTGGATCCAATGTTGTTGTTGTTGTTGTTGTTATTGTTGTTGTCATTTTTCGTTGCCACATTGTGTGTTAAATGTCCATTTGTTGTGAAGCAAGAGATTTTTTAAAAAGAGTAAATAAAAGATCAACTAAGTAACATAACTCTTGAGAGTCACGGAGTTATCTCCCATGTAGAATTTCTCAAGCCAAGAGTAAATAAAAGATCAACTAAGTAACATAACTCTTGAGAGTCTCGGAGTTATCTCCCATGTAGAATTTCTCAAACCCAACACAGTTTGCGCTGCCCATTCAGCTAGCATAGATGCAGCCACAAAGCATTAAGTGGTTAAATTCAGAACATAGTTGATATGTAAAATTCTCCCTGCTGAGAGTTTTCTTGTTTCAGCCATAAATGGTCATAAAATTCTCCCTGCTTCCCTCTTATTTCCTTTGGTATTTAAAATAAAAGACGTGTTTGTCTCCATCAAAATTAATAAATAACAGACCTATGTTTATCTCTGTTTCAGGAGTGGTGAGGGAGGAAAACTGTGACACAATACCTGACAGTAGCTGAAGAGTGAAAACATCTTCAACAAGGTCCACGACAACAAGGACATCATCTCCATTAGTGTTTCAGTCGACTTCTTGGAGTCTTTGAGTGCTGTCAGATTTTACCACGGATGTCCAACCTTGATATTCCCAGAACTTGTCGTCCAGAATCCCTCACTGATTTTTGATTTTCGAAGAATTGATTGACGTTGATTTGTTTTCTTCTCCTGAACAATGGACGTTCTCTTCAGGCCAAATCGTCTGACTGACCCAAAACGTGATAGCTGTTGAAATGGGTATACCCTAAACGTGATAGCTGTTGAAATGGGTATACCCTAAACGTGATAGCAGTTGAAATGGGTATTGCGTGAAACATTGACAGAGTGGTATTTTTTTTCTAACATATGTTTCCAGAAGATGGGAACAGTATGTGATTTGTGCTAACAAAATAAAGACACACAAAACGTTGACATAGTGAATTTTTAAACATTCGTTCAAAAAATTGGGAACACTGTGTTGACATCAAGCACGCAAAGCGCTGATATAGTGATTTTAGAAAAATCCATTTCGTATAATTTGACAGAGAATCGTCAAAACGTTAGCCACCATGTCATCATCAAACACAGATCTGTCCATGCCCATGTTGAACTGTGGATTGTGTAAGTCCATGTACCAGCAGCCTCGTATCTTGTCGTGTCTGCACAGTTTCTGCCAGCCATGCCTTCTTCAGCTGCCTCTCCAGGCCAACGATCAGGGGCAGACGACTCTGCAATGCCCTCAGTGCCAGCACCAGTCCGTTCTCCCTCAAGAAGGAGTGACGGGGTTAACTGACAACCATTTCTTGGTCAGGATGTGTCACGATTATGTGAACGAGGTGCAGAAGACTCTAGGAACCAGCAGACCCTACTACACAGGAGTCGGAGGTCCAGCATCTCCAACATCCGTCAGTAACGGTCGTCCCCCGGCCGCCACCCAGTACCCCGCCTCCCAGACCGGTTCTGCATTGGTCCAGCAAGGAGGGCTCCAGAGTCCTAAAGCCACATCTCCTTCCCAGAGCGCAACGTTCAGTTACGGACTCCGAAGAGGATCAGCGCCTTACGCGGCGTCCACCTCAGAGGCTGTTTACCATTCCATGAGACGGATGTCATCAGAAGCGATGCCGGGTCGATCGAGGCAGCGGAAAATGAGCATCACGCCGCCCAACGTGCTGAAAGTGTGGGAAGGCCTACAGCGCAAGTTGAACAGCTTGCAGTCCTCTTCCCTTCAGCTCACCTACAGCCTGGAGAACGTCAACATGGCGGAGAGCAACTGGCACCAGAGGAAGCAGGACTTGAGGCGTGACGTCCAGAGACGTTCTGCCCAGCTGCAGTTCTTCATCAAGAGACAGGAGAGGCTTCTGGTGGCCATGCTGGACTCCCAGGACACTGACGACAGTTTCAACAACGCCGCTGACAGAGCCAGGAGCGATCTTCGCGCCAACCTGAGGTCCGTGGTGCACGAGTCTGGCGTCCTGAAAAGTGTCCTGGATCTGGCCAACGATTCCGAGCTGCTAACCTTGGGCAGGGTGTTGCTAGGCAACTCAGCCTCCCAGCAACCCGTCACCTTGGAAATCCCAGAGCTGCAGTTCAAGGTACCCGAGGAAGGTTCACTGGAGGACGTGATGGGGAGGGACTTCGGGTGTTTCACGTCCACGACAGTGGCTCAGGATGTCTACACTCCTGAGGTCATAGAGATAGACATGCCTGAAGACGAGCTTCCGGCTGACGAACCACGTCAACAGGAACCACGTCAACAAGAACCACGTCAACAAGAACCACTTCAACACGAACCACGTCTACACGAACTGCATCAACAGGAACCTCTGCAGGAGGAACCTGTGCAGCAGAAAGTACCTGAAAATGAAGATGATGAAGAGGAAAAGGTCGTCACAGAGACGTTCATCCTCGACATGCCTCCTGCCGGCCGACCAACTTTTATCCGTGCCCCTGAGGACACAGACAACGTCACCCAAGAAGAACCAGCAGCTGAAAAGGAACAGGAAAAAGAACAAGAGGAGGAAGAGGAAGAGGAGGAAGAAGAAGAGGAATCTGAGGAAGAGGAAATGATCGTTGAAGAAACTTTCGAGATCATCAACGGCAAGATGCAGGCTATATCCACTGTGCGCAGACCTGCTCCCAAAGCCGAACGGTCAGAACCAAAGGCACCGAGAAAGAAAACGAAGAAAACGGAAGAGAACAAACTGACCAAACCTGAAGAACCCAGAGAGCCCAGTCCCAGAGGTAGAGGAACGGACGTCAGAAGGACTGTGAACAGTCGTGCGGGACTAAACGTCACCTGCTCTTCTGTCACACAAAGCACTGTCACTGCCCCAGTGACACAAAACGCCGTTCTCAGCGGTCAGCAATCCAGACCAGCTTCAAACATAAACGTCCCTTCAACTCAGCCACAGCCAGGCAGTAGCATTGTGAGGGGTGAGCAAATGAGATCATCTTCAAGCGTAAACGTCCCTTCAAGCCAGCTTACACAGACGACGCAGCAAGCCAGCTTTAGAAGCACACAGGAAGACACCAGTAGAGGCAGATCGTTGTACACGGACAGATCAAGACACAGTCCACAGAACAACGTACCACTGCAGGTCACCAACAGGTCAGAACAGAACGAAAGCAACAAAGAAAACAGAGCTGTGGCTGTTCAAAGCGACGCCAAAACCTCAGAATCGAAGACATCCTCTGAAGAGTCTGAGCACCTGAGCACACTCAGCAGGTTCCAAAACTTCCGCGAGTCTTTGAAGCAGAAGAGACGGGAGTTGTTGGGCACCACCCTGCAGGCAAGACCAGGCCAGTTAGGGGTGGGGCGTTTTCTGGAACGAGATAGACGCCAACGGGTGCAGTCTTTGGACAGACGTGCAACCATGAGGGAGCATGCACCTCGGTCTCACTCCCTGGTGTCTCAAGACAGACAGGCATTGTTGACCACCGCCACATCAACGTGCCACAGCTCCACAAGGTCCAGCGACAGTGATGACTCTGTCCACGGTGACCAACCGTCCACGACCGAAGATCAGGCATCAGCCACATCCACATCTCAGGCCTCCGCGTCAGCCACATCAGAAGCCTCACCATCAGGAGCATCTGAAAGCTCCCCGTTGTCGCCCAGACCTGTTCGACGAGCGGTCAGCGCCGCCTCCGACAAAGCGGCCAAAATGGAGTTCCTGAGAGAGACGTGGAAGAAACGGAAGGAACTGCTGATCCAGAATGATGCCTACATCACCAGTCCTCGTGGCTCCGATAGCGAGGACACCAGGGTGAGCGGGGAAGGGATGGAACCTTCAGACGACGCCACTGTCCAGGCCACGGTCATTCAGAAGCCGAAGAACGGCAAGGCGGAGGAGGGGAGGCTGGAACCTAGGTCTTCAGGAAGAAACCGCGGAGCCAGCGTTGCTGCCAGCGCTCTGATGACGAAAAGCCCAGGACCCACCTCCCCCATCTCTCCCACCTCCGCCGCTGCTGGCGCCACGCCCGAAGATCAGGTCTTGAAGACTGTGGACACCATCTTGCAGAAGAAGCACGTGACCATCCCAGAACCCAGATCACCCAACCCTCCAACCTCTCCCACGCATGCCGCGGCTCAGAACCCTTCCCCCCCCTCCACGTCCATGGGGTCCAAGCCTTCCATGCTGGTGAGACCACGACCTCGAGAACCTGCAGACCCCATTCCATCCACCATCCCCACCACCATCCCCACCACCACCACTACCACCTTCTTCCCGTCGTCCTTGGAGCCGCTTCCTGAGGACGACACAAAGACGTCACCAGAACGTAGGTCCAACCTGCGCTCCACGTCACCCAGTCGGGGGGACAACAGTAAGGGACTGCAGAACGTCCGTGCCAGCCTCCGACGGAAGAAGGAAAGATGGCGAAGTTTGTCTCTTACGTAACATGTGTTCCCGTTCGTTAGCTGTCTGAGAGCAGTTACTTCCTTTTGTTGTGATCTAACAGACTGACTTTTCTAAAGTGAGATTCAAACGTTTCCGCGGTAGTCTTCTTTTTCTGTTCTTCCGGTCTGAGAAGTGGCGTTTAAGGTTTCTTCATCTTCTTCTTCTTCTTCTTCTTCTTCTTCTTCTTCTTCTTTTTTTGTTTTTGTTTTTGTTTTGTTTTTTGTTTTTTGTTTTTTCTCCTCCTCCTCCTCCTCCTTCTTCTTCTTCTCCTTCATCTATTCTTCTTCTTCTTCCTTTTCCTTCTCCTCCTCCTTCTTCTTCTACTTCTTTTTCTTCTTCTCCTTCTTCTTCTTCCTTTTCCTTCTCTCCTCCTTCTTCTTCTACTTCTTTTCTTCTTCTCCTTCTTCTTCTTCCTGTTCCTCTTTCTCCTTCCTTCTCCTTCTTCTTCCTCATTCCCCTCCTTTTTCTCCTTCTTCTTCTTCTCTTCCTTCTTCTCTTCCTTCTTCTTTTCCTCATGTGTTCAAAGTCTTCAGGCACATTCTCTTCCTCTCCTCATTACAAAACCTTGGCAGCGCGTAGGGTTTTCCGCAAGCTGAAAGAGTTTGTCCCCCTCCCCTTTATTTATTTATTTATTTATTTATTTATTTATTTATTTATTTGTTTATTTATTTATTATTTATTTATTTATTTATTTATTTATTTATCTTTTAAGCGCGATACCACTGTTTCAGCTGATGTTCAAAGGGAATTAATCAACCGTCGATGTAATGTTACTATCTGAAAGATGTGATTTTCTCCCTTCTTTCGTCTCCGTGACGGGACAGCTATTTTGAAAAGTGATGGTTTGATCGGATTTATTTATTTATTTATTTATTTGCTATTTATTTATTATTTGCTATTTATTTATTATTTGCTGTTTATTTATTTATGTGTTTATTGATTTATTTATGTATGTATTTATGTATGTATTTATGTATGTATTTATATATTTATTATTTGCTATTTATTTATTCATTTATTCATTTATTTATTTATGTATTTGTTTATTTATTTATTTATTTCAGTTATCCATTTATTTATATGCCTTTTTGTTCCTTTCCTTTAATCTAACCATACAATGGTATTCATCATTATTTTAAACAATAGTCAATAACTCGTTCCTTCAGTTTTATCGAAAATAATCAAATTGTATTAGCAGTCTTCGTCAATGTTTGTATTGTTATTTCTTTCTTTTCTTTCTTTCTTTCTTTTTTTTATCTATTTTTTCTTTCTTTCTTTCTTTCTCACTTTCTGTTTATTTGCTGTTTTGTGTTTAGTAGGGGTTTAATTAAAATGCTTTTGTCAATTGAATGAGAAGAGAAACTGGCCCACGCTGAAAAAGCAACAACAACAAAAACTGGCTTGAACAGTTATTTACCAGCTTTGGGGAATTTTGATCCCAGGTCCTTGCAGCATTATTCTGTGAGGTATTGCAGATATTTGAAAACTGCCTGAAACGATCAACGAACTAACTTTGTACATGGAAATGGATGTTATTTCAGGTTGTGGTGATTGTTGTAATAGATATTTGAAATTGTGGTGATTGTTATAATAGATATTTGAAAACTGCTTAATACGGTCAGTAAATATTTGAAAATGAATAACGTAGTGGACTTTGTAAATAGAAATAGGTTTTATTGCAAAGTAGTGGTGATTTTAGTTATAATAGATATTTGAAAATGAATAACGTAGTAGACTTTGTCAGTAGAAATTGGTGTTATTGCAATTGCAAGAAGTGGTGATTGTTATAATAGTTATTTGAAAATGAATAACGTAGTGGACTTTGTAAATAGAAACGGATGTTATTGTGAGTAGTGGTTTTTGTTATGACAGATATTTGAAAATGAATGATATAGTGGACTTTGTAAGTAGAAATAGATTTTATTGCAAAGTAGTGGTGATTGTTATAATAGATATTTGAAAATGAATGATGTAGTGGACTTTGTAAGTAGAAATAGATTTTATTGCAAAGTAGTGGTGATTGTTATAATAGATATTTGAAAATGAATGATGTAGTGGACTTTGTAAGTAGAAATAGATTTTATTGCAAAGTAGTGGTGATTGTTATAATAGATATTTGAAAATGAATGATGTAGTGGACTTTGCAAGTAGAAATAGGTTTTATTGCAAAGTAGTGGTGATTATTATGATAAACCCCGTGTTTTTTCACTATGTAGATGAGGTAGACAATATCTTAATGCTGTATCATTACTTGATTGAATTTATGAATGGTGCTTTCTGCGCTGACATAGAAAATTGTTGTTGTTGTTGTTGTTGAAATTGTTTTATGGTGGTGCTTTTGTGTGTGTATGCATACATGTAAATCTGCACGCGCGTGTGTTATTGCAAACATAACAACATGACACTTGAGCTGGCAAATGTGACAATGGGGCTGACGAATGTGACAGCATGACAACTGAGCTGACAAATATGAAAACGTGACAGTAGAGCTGACAAACATGAAAACGTGACAGTAGAGCTGACAAACATGAAAACGTGACAGTACAGCTGACAAACATGAAAACGTGACAGTACAGCTGACAAACATGAAAACGTGACAGTAGAGCTGACAAACATGAAAACGTGACAGTAGAGCTGACAAATATGAAAACGTTACAGTAGAGCTGATAAATATGAAAACGTGACAGTAGAGCTGATAAATATGAAAACGTGACAGTAGAGCTGATAAATATGAAAACGTGACAGTACAGCTGATAAATATGAAAACGTGACAGTAGAGCTGATAAATATGAAAACGTGACAGTACAGCTGATAAATATGAAAACGTGACAGTAGAGCTGACAAATATGAAAACGTGACAGTACAGCTGACGAATATGAAAACGTGACAGTAGAGCTGATAAATATGAAAACGTGACAGTAGAGCTGATAAACATGAAAACGTGACAGTAGAGCTGATAAATATGAAAACGTGACAGCTGACAAATATGAAAACGTGACAGCTGACAAATATGAAAACGTGACAGTAGAGCTGACAAATATGAAAACGTGACAGTAGAGCTGACAAATATGAAAACGTAACAGCTGATCAATATGAAAACGTGACAGTGGAGCTGATAAACATGAAAACGTGACAGTAGAGCTGATAAATATGAAAACGTGACAGTAGAGCTGATAAATATGAAAACGTGACAGTACAGCTGACAAATATGAAAACGTGACAGTAGAGCTGATAAATATGAAAACGTGACAGTAGAGCTGATAAATATGAAAACGTGACAGTAGAGCTGATAAATATGAAAACGTGACAGTACAGCTGATAAATATGAAAACGTGACAGTAGAGCTGACAAATATGAAAACGTGACAGTAGAGCTGATAAATATGAAAACGTGACAGTAGAGCTGATAAATATGAAAACGTGACAGTAGAGCTGATAAATATGAAAACGTGACAGTACAGCTGACGAATATGGAAACGTGACAGTAGAGCTGACAAATATGAAAACGTGACAGTAGAGCTGATAAATATGAAAACGTGACAGTAGAGCTGATAAATATGAAAACGTGACAGTACAGCTGACGAATATGAAAACGTGACAGTGGAGCTGATAAACATGAAAACGTGACAGTGGAGCTGATAAACATGAAAACGTGACAGTGGAGCTGATAAACATGAAAACGTGACAGTACAGCTGATAAACATGAAAACGTGACAGTACAGCTGATAAATATGAAAACGTGACAGTGGAGCTGATAAATATGAAAACGTGACAGTAGAGCTGATAAATATGAAAACGTGACAGTGGAACTGATAAATATGAAAACGTGACAGTGGAGCTGATAAATATGAAAACGTGACAGTAGAGCTGATAAATATAAAAACGTGACAGTGGAGCTGATAAATATGAAAACGTGACAGTGGAGCTGATAAATATAAAAACGTGACAGTGGAGCTGATAAACATAAAAACGTGACAGTAGAGCTGATAAATATGAAAACGTGACAGCTGATAAATATGAAAACGTGACAATGGAGCTGATAAATATGAAAACGTGACAGTAGAGCTGATAAATATGAAAACGTGACAGTGGAGCTGATAAACATGAAAACGTGACAGCTGATATAAATATGAAAACGTGACAGTAGAGCTGACAAATATGAAAACGTGACAGTCGAGCTGACAAACATGAAAACGTGACAGCTGACGAATATGAAAACGTGACAGTCGAGCTGATAAATATGAAAACGTGACAGCTGACAAATATGAAAACGTGACAGTAAAAGCTGACAAATATGAAAACGTGACAGCTGACAAATATGAAAACGTGACAGTACAGCTGACAAACATGAAAACGTGACAGCTGACAAATATGAAAACGTGACAGTAGAGCTGACAAACACGAAAGAGTGACAATCGATCTGACAATAAGACAGATTGACAGTCGAGCTGACATACGTGACAAGCCGATAGAAAAGTTAACAAATGCGACAACGTGACAAGCAAGTTTGACAATGACACAGACACCGTGACAACTGAGCTGACGAATAGTGTGACGTGACAGATAAGCTGACAAAATACAAAGAAACAAAAAACCCCACGAAAATGTACACACACACACACAAAACCAAACAAAAACCCCCACGAAAATGTACACACACACACAAAAAAACAAACAAAAACCCCCACGAAAATGTACACACACACACACACACACACACACACACAAAAAAAAACCCACACGAAAATGTACACACACACAAAACAAACAAAAAACCCACACGAAAATGTACACACACACACACACAAAAAAAAAAAACAACAAAACACCACAACAAAAGTAACACACACACACACACAACAAAAAACCACACGAAAATGTACACACACACAACACACACACAACACACAAAAACACACACGAAAATGTACACACACACACACACACAAAAAAAACACGAAAAGTACACACACACACACACACAAAAAAAGAAAACCCACACGAAAATGAAAAATTATCATCTTGATGACTGTTTTAATGATGCTAAGAATGGAGATTATTATTAGTTTTTTAATAATGGCAGCTTTCTTATATTGTACCGCAGTGGCCTGGAAAATTGTAAACTCTTCTTTAATATTTTATTCGCGTTCAAAATCACTTTTGTTGTTGTTGTTTTTCGTCGAATATCAAACATCGAGAGAGTATAGAAAAAATCAAATCATTATCGTAATCATTGTCATCATCGTCATCGGCGTCGTCGTCACCATAGTCGTCGTTGTCGACTTTGTCATCAGCATCATCGTCATCATCATCATCAACAACAACAACAGCAGCAACAAAACCAACACCAAAGACATCTACAGCAACAACACCTTTTCCCAACAACCCCCCCCCCCTTGTCTTCTCTCTCTCTCTCTCTCTCTCTATCTCTCCCTCTCTCCTCTCCCTCTCTCTCTCTCTCTCATCTTCTCTCTATCTCTCCCTCTCTCTCTCTTTCTCTCTCTCTCTCTCCCACTCTCCTCTCCTCTCTCTCTTCTCCTTCTCTCTTTCTCTCTCTCTCTCTCTCCTCTCTATCTCCCTCTCTCTCTCTTCTCTCTCCTCTCTCTTTCTTTTTTCCTCTCTCTCTCTCTCCTCCTCTTCTCCTTTCTCTCTCTCTTCTCTCTCTCTCTCTTTCTCTCTCTTCTCCTCTCTCTCTTCCTCTCTCTCTCTCTCTTCTCTCTCTCTCTTCTCCTCTCTCTTTCTCTCTCTCTCTCTCTCTCTCTCTCCTCTCTCTTCTTCTCTCTCTCTCTCTCTTTGCTCTCTCTCTCTTCTCTCTTTCTCTCTCCCTCTCTATCTCTCCTCTCTCTCTCTCTTTGCTCTCTCTCTCTTCTCTCCTCTCTCTTTTTCTCCTCTCTTCCTCTCTCTCTCCCTCTCTTCTCTCTTCTCTCTCTCTCTCTTCTCTCTCTCCCTCTTACTCTCTCTTCTCTATTCTCTCCCTCTTTCTCTTCCTCTCTCTCTCTTCTCTTTCTCTTCTTTCTCTTTCTCTTCTCCTCTCTCTCTCCCTCTCTCTCCCTCCTATCTCTCCTCTCTCTCCTCTCCTCTCTCTCTTCTCCTCTCTCTCTCTCTCTCTCTCTCTCTGTCTTATTCATTTTCGTCCCAATCTATACATACAATTTTTGGTGCATTTACACAGATTCATAGATATTTTTTTTTAAAGATTTATAATTATATTTACTATCAAGAATTCTTTTATATGAAGATGATGGGCGGAAAGGGGTGGTGGTGGGAGTGGGAGTGACGTAAAGGCATTAATTATTACGTCATACGAGATAATTGCTCACGATCTGTCATGAACATTTTGACCCAAACATGACTCTTTACCGCATTTGGTTGTGTGTTGTATATAGGTGGGGGTGCAAAAGTAGGTATACAATTATGAAAAAAGAAAAACCATTGCTCTCTCACGCTTCAGTATTCTCTGTCTTCCAGTATTGTTTTAAAATCCATTTGAGCTCCTCGTCTCTCAAATTACCAGTCATGGTTAAATTAAATTGCCGCTTAGATCTAAATTAAATGGCCACTTAGATCTAAATTATTAAATTTCCGCTTTAACTGAAAAAAATTAAAAAATTTAAAAGTTAGGATAAAAAAAAAGTACATGCATATTATTAGTCACGATAAAATATAATTAATGACACTGAAAATATCAAAAAATAAGGCCAGCTAACTTAGTGTGCTAATAATTTTTAATGAATTAAGCATTATGATATGATGTGATAACTGTATACCTACTTTTGCACCCCCCCCCACCCCCCCCTGTATATTTTTACGTTTCACTCTTTCATGCATTATCGCTTATACTTTTGTTGTTGTTGTTGAGGAATTGACACTTTCAACGGATTGGCTGGTACTTTAACCCTTTGACTCCGCCCCGTATCCACCAACAGCAAAAATTTAACCCCTTTGATTCCCTCACCCGCAGGAAGCTGGTGGACAGGGTGAGGGAATCAAAGGGTTAAGTTTGTGCTTTGTTAGCGTGATTGACAATGCAGGATGCAGGTGGACAGTGTTCGGGAGCCAAAGGGTTAAACTGAGCGAAACCCAAATAAGAAAGAAAGGTCAGTGTTGTGTGTTTGTGTGTCTATGCACGTGCCATTATAAAATCAAAATGTTTTGGAAATTAATCGCTGTTCAGTTCAGAGTTTAGAAGAAAACCGAAACATGCGAAAGAAGACGTGATTGGTGAAATATTAATATATTTATAAGTAATCCGCGAAATGTGTGAAAGGAAAATATTCAGTGAGATATGTACGTATGTTCCATCATGTCTATTTGCTGGGAGGTGTAAACGTATTTTTTTTCATTTGTTCATATTGTATAATTATGATTCCTCTATTTTCATTTTATTTCTGGATATGAACTAATTTTCATGTTTTGCTGGATTGATTTCTTCTCATGTTTTATATTGTTAATTGTGAATCCTTTTCTTAAGTTAATGGTGTAATATTTGATTCCTCATAGTGGAGCTTTCTTATGTTGTTGATCATATTGTATAATTTATGATCCTGTATTTTCCTTTTTTAGTTCATATTGCATGACTATGATTCCATCCATTATTCCCTTTTCTTTGTTCATATTGTATAATTATGATTCCTCTATATTCTTTTCTTTGTTCATATTGTATAATTTTGATCCTCTATGATTCCTTTTCTTTGTTCATATTGTTATAATTATTTCCATTTTTTTCTTTATTAATTGATTCCTTTTTCTTTTCTTTGTCATATTGTATAATTGTGAATCCTTTTCTTTAGTTCATGGTTGTATAATTATGATTCCTCTATGATTCTTTTCTTTGTTCATATTGTATAATTATGATTCCTGTATTTTCCATTTTTTTAGTTCATATTATATAATTATGATTCCTCTATGATTTCTTTTTCTTTGTTCATATTGTATAATTATGATTCCTCTATGATTCTTTTCTTTGTCATATTATATAATTATGTTCCTCTATGATTCTTTTCTTTGTTCATATTGTATAATTATGATTTCTCTATGATTCTTTTCTTTGTCATATTGTATAATTATGATTTCTCTATGATTCCTTTTTTTAGTTCATATTGTATAATTATGATTTCTCTATGATTCCTTTTCTTTGTTCATATTGTATAATTATGATTCCTTTTCTTAGTTCATATTGTATAATTATGATTCCTTTTTTTAGTTCATATTGTATAATTATAATTCCTCTATGATTCCTTTTCTTTGTTCATATTGTATAATTATGATTTCTCTATGATTCCTTTTTTTTTAGTTCATATTGTATAATTATGATTCCTCTATGATTCCTTTTCTTTGTTCATATTGTATAATTATGATTCCTTTTCTTTGTTCGTATTGTGTAATTATGATTCCTTTTCTTTGTTCATATTGTATAATTATGACTCCTTTATGATTCCTTTTCTTTGTTCATATTGTATAATTATGACTCCTTTATGATTTCTTTTCTTTGTTCACATTGTATAATTATGATTCCTCTGTGATTCCTTTTAGTTCATATTGTATAATTATAATTCCTCTATGATTCCTTTTCTTTGTTCAATTGTAATTAGATCATTTCTCTGTCATATTGTATATTATGATTCTCTTATTCTTTTCTGTTCTTATTGTATAATCATGAAACGAGATATGCGGAAGCACTTTTAGGTCATGGTCATTTATGCCCGTTTTTATGTATATTCTAGAGTCCTTAGTTATGTATAAATTTATATTGGGTAAGTTTTATAAATCCCCTGTGTGATAAATTGGACGGAGTGGTCAACGTCAGGGGCATCTCCTTAGATTGTGTACGCGAGGGCATTGATATGTGCACTTAATTGTCTTTTTTTTTTTTACCTGTTGAAGTATTGTATGTTTTGAAAAAGGTAATAGCCCTGATATGGCTCTACGCAGTCGGCTGGGCTTTAAACAACAATAACAAATGAAAAGGTGATAGAGCATGTCATTTTCCAGTGTCTGGATAACAGACAGGGTATCTAAGAGAAAGATCTGATAATGGAAAGTCGCTAAAATTACATGACATGTTGGGGGGGGTTTGTTTTTGGGTTTTTTTTTGGGGGGGGGGTTGGTTGGTTTGTTTGTTTTTTGTTTGTTTTCTTTTTGTTTTGTTGTTGTTGTGTTTTGTTTTTTTGCTGTACAACCTATATCTAAGTTCTAAAGACTTGGGGCAGTTTTGAATCTTCATCGTTACGAAGATATACGTTTGACTGTAAGGAAATGTACCATCTCTCTTAATTACATCACACGGCTTATCGTTATCATGCATGTTTTGGGTTTGTGTCTTTTCATGAAGAAATAAGTGTTTTTGATGATATGGTTTGGCCATTTTGTGAATGATTGATGATTTTTTGAAAGAAGAAAAATGTGTTTGGTAATATGGCTAGACCATCTTGTGAGTGCTTCGTGAATTTTTGTTTATTTGTTTTGTTTTGTTTTGTTTTGTTTTGTTTTGTTTGTTTTGTTTTGTTTTGTTTTTGTAAGAAAAGAAGGTGTGTTTGTAATATGGCTTGACCATTTTGTGAGTGATTGATGAATTTTTTTATGAAGAAAAAAGTGTTTGGTAATATGGCTAGACCATCGTGTGAGTGTTTCGTGAATTTTTGTTTGTTTGTTTTGTTTTGTTTTGTTTTGTTTTGTTTTTGTAAGAAAAGAAGGTGTGTTTGTGAGTGATTGATGAATTTTTTTTATGAAGAAAAAAAAAGGGTGGTAATATGGTGTGACCATTTTGTAAATGATTAATGATTTTTTTTTAAATTTTATTAAGAAAAAAATATGTTTGGTAATATGGCTTGATCATCTTGTGAGTGATTGATGACTTTTTTATTTTGTTTTGTGTTTTTTTTGGTTGTTTTTTTCTTTTTGCTTGACTGTCTCAATTCCTGTTGTTTTTGTTCATTTCATGATATTTTGTTCAGACTGTTTGAATACTGCTGACTGTTAACATTTTGTAGATAAGATACCATGATGGAAAACAAACGACACATTCTTGATGGAGGCAGACACAAGTAGATCACTCATAAGGAAGATCAGGAAAAGACAGGCAACATTTATAGGCCATTTTATGAGGAAAGGGGGATTTGGAGCACCTGGTCACAACGGGAAAGCTGGAAGGAAAGAGAGCACCAGGTAGACCCAGGGAGAGAATGCTGGACGGACTTGCAGAGTGGCTGGGGATGAGGAGGGTGGGGGAGATGCTGGGGGCAACGAGAGATAGAGATGGTTGGAAGTCCATGGTCGCCAACGCCATGCGGCAGGGCACCTGATGATGATGACTATGATGGACTGTACTATGAACTGTACAGCCACTTATTATGATAGACATGCAGTGCCTATTTACAACTATTGCATTATTCATTTTACATGCATATATACAGTGCTTATTTCAGAACTTGAATTTTTTTAATTGTTATTGTTATTGTTCATATCATTTCACATACGGTGCCTTAATCTAACCCTTTGACTCCCGCACCCTGTCCACCAGCTTCCTGCATTGTCAACCATGCTAGCAGGGCAAAAACTTAACCCTTTGACTCCCTCACCCTGTCCACCAGCTTCCTGCATTGTCAGCCATGCCAGCAGAGCAAAAACTTAACCCTTTGACTCCCTCACCCTGCCCACCAGCTTCCTGCAGGATAGTGTGAGGAAGTCAAAGGGTTAAAAAAAATTTGCAGTTGGTGGTTAGGGTGCGAGAGCCAAAGGGTTAATGAAAGTTGTATTCCCAGTAAAGCTGCTTTCAGATCTCATTTACCCAACATTTCTTGTTTGTTATTTTGTTGTAAGATAAAACATGAAAAGAAAGACGAATGTCGGTATGGCTTGACGTTTTATGGTGATGATCTGATGTATATTATGCATATATGTAAATTTTTCTGGAATCTGTTGCTTGTGTATTTTATTACCAAACTGCTGTGCTTGAAAATGCTACAACTAAATATTTGAAAAATACTGAATTTTTTGTTGTTGTATTTCTTTTTGTCTTTGTGTGGGTGGGTATGTATGTATGTATGAGTATGTAATGTATTATGTATGTATGTATGTATGTATGTATGTATGTGTGATGTAGTATGTATGTATGTATGTATGTGTGTATGTATGTATGTATGTAGTGTGTATGTATGTATGTATGTATGTATGTGTGTATGTATGTATGTATGTATGTATGTATGTATGTATGTATGTATGTATGTGTGTATGTGTGTATGTATGTATGTATGTGTGTATGTATGTATGTATGTGTGTATGTATGTATAGTGTGTATGTAGTATGTATGTATGTATGTATATGTATGTATGTATGTATGTTGTTGTATGTATGTATGTGTGTATGTATGTATGTGTGTATGTGTGTATATATGTATGTGTGTATGTGTGTATGTATGTATGTATGTATGTATGTGTGTATGTATGTATGTATGTATGTGTGTATGTATGTATGTATGTATGTATGTATGTATGTATGTATGTATGTGTATGAGTGTATGTATGCATTTATGTCTGTATGTATGTGTGTGTATGTATGTGTGTATGTATGTATGTATGCGTGTGTATGTATGTATGTATGTATGTATGTATGTATGTATGTATGTGTGTATGTATGTATGTATGTATGTATGTGTATGTATGTGTGTATGTATGTATGTATGTGTGTGTATGTATGTATGTATGTATGCATGTATGTATGTATGTATGTGTGATAGGTCGCGTGGTTAAGGGGGGGTAAGGTGATTATATTGATGTATCGCAGCGCCAGGTGAGATGGATGAGTGGGTTAAGGGGTTTGGTGATGATTGCTGTGGTGGTCCTATAATCCAGAGCAGAAAGGGAAGTCTCTCAATCAAAAGACAAGTCCTCGTTTCGCTACTTGACTTACAGTAACGCCGTGAAGATGATCACCTGCTGTGAGATCAAGAGTGGTGGCAGGAAAGGGCACCTCTGGTAATACTGAGAGTGGCGGTGGAAAAGCACACGCTATGATGCGCCTTGTTAATTTGTACTCTGGGAACAGAGCATGATGGTCATATTTTCAAATCTCAAACCTTTCAGATGGCAAGGTCTGATTGGTTGTTCTCACCAAATTAATCAATCAACCAGATGCCAAGGTCTGATTGGTTGTTCTCACCTAATTAATAAGTCAACACTTAGTGTGTAGTTTTAACGCAGCGCGTCAGTACACACAAGTGAAACGCTGGTCATTGTCCGGCAGTTTCGCGAGTGGGTATGTGCTCGCTATCGAGCCACAAATACCTAAGGCGGTTTGAGACAGACGCGCCCTGCGGTCATTGTCTGAGTGTTCCCGCCGGCAATTACACGGCGATTGTTCTATAATGCTACAGTAAAGGCAGCATAAATTAGTGACGGCCCCCTCTACGTTCTGTAAAACTACAACATAATACTGACTGAAGATGACGACAAAATCTTGTCGTAGGCCTGCTTTAGAGTACATGTACACATTGTAGATCTGCTAATTGTTTAGCAGTGTGTTATCTACAATGTATATGTGTCATGTGCCCATGAATACCCTAGTTAATATACAAGTGGATTCCATACTGAACCTGGAGATAAAGCAAGCAAAGCTCCAGCGCCGCGAGGCGGAACGGTTATGGCGCAAATCTGGCCTGACTGTGCACAAGCAAATTTATGCTCACCAGCGTAATCTGGTAACTAGCATGATTCGTAATGCTAAAAAACAGTACATGTGTAATAAGATAGTCAATGCGTGTAGCTCCGGGGAGCTTTTCAGAGTCAGCGGGGAGCTCATGGGAAAAGAACAGGGCCTTGTGTTGCCAACATCTGTCCCGGTTGAACAACTACCGGACAAATTCAATGAATACTTTTCTGGCAAAATTGAGCAAATTCGAGACAGTTTTCCAACTGGCAGTTCGACGACCGCTGACGCTGATCGGTTCTCTGGATCTGCACTCTCTGTTTTTCAGAGCGTGTCTCAAGAAAATGTGAGAGAAATACTGATGAAAATGCCCAAGAAATCATGCGAGCTAGATCCCATTCCTGCATCACTGTTTTTTGGATGTATTGATGAACTTGTTCCCCTGATAACTGATATCATGAACAGGTCATTGTGTACAGGCACTGTCCCAGATAGTTTTAAACATGCCCTAGTGAAACCACTTCTTAAAAAGTCAACACTTGATCCTGAGTGCTTGAAAAACTTTCGCCCAGTTTCTAACTTGCCATTTTTATCAAAGGTTTTAGAACGTATTGTCTTGGAACAGTTGTTACATCACCTTCAGTCCCACGACCTACTTGAGCCATTTCAATCTGCATATCGTAAATGTCATAGTACAGAAACGGCACTTGTTCGTGTCGTTAACGATCTTCTTCATGCTTCTGATCGTGGACATGTGTCTCTCCTGTCTTTGCTGGATTTGTCTGCTGCCTTTGATACAATAGACCATAACATACTTATCAACAGACTGCATACCACATATGGTTGCTCTGCAATCGTTTTGGACTGGTTTCGGTCCTACCTTAAGGACCGTACTCAATCTGTTGTTTTAGGAAAGTATCATTCCTCTCCATCAGTGCTCAGGTTTGGAGTCCCACAAGGCTCAGTGTTAGGGCCTGTCTTGTTCGTAATGTACACCAAGCCTCTGAGTCAGGTGATAAGTCGATCAGGTCTTCGCTATCACTTCTTCGCCGACGATTCACAATTGTATGATTCCAACATCCCAGCCGAGTTTCCAGCATTGCTTGGCAATTTACAATCTGGTATTGAGGCTGTCGGTGACTGGATGATGACAAACAAGCTTAAAATGAATGAAGATAAAACTGAACTGATAAAAATCGGTACTAAACATAAACTACAACAAACACCAACATGCACAATGACAGTCTGTGGCTGCAGTCTTTCTTTTGCACCATCTGTTAGAAATCTTGGAGTGTTTCTTGACGAATCATTAACAATGGACGCGTATATCAACAATCTTTGCCGTAGCCTAAACTTTCAGCTCCGTAGGATTGCAAAGATTCGTCCTTACCTCACCACCGATGCCGTGAGGAAGCTTGCAGTTTGTTTTATTTTGTCAAGATTAGATTACTGTAATTCTCTCTTAGCTGGCTTACCTGATGACAAACTTAGAAAGCTTCAGGTCATTCAGAATAATGCAGCCCGCCTTATCCTGCACAAGAAACAATCTGACAGTGCAAATCCACTGCTGAAATCCCTTCACTGGCTCCCCATCAAAGCCAGAATAGACTTCAAGATTGCTTGCCTCTGTTTCCGCTGTCTAAGTGATACAGTCACTGCACCACCATATCTTTCTGAACTGATCCAACATTATGTACCGACTCGAACCCTTCGTTCCGGAGATTCTTTTCAACTAGTCGAACCACGTTTTTCTCTCTCCACAGTTGGCAAACGCGCTTTCTCTGTTTTTGGTCCTTCAGTATGGAACAATCTGCCACTCAACCTGAGAAAGCAACATAGTTACTTAACCTTCAGAAAGGAACTTAAAACCCATCTTTTTCAAAAGTATCTGGTTGCAGAGTAACTTCCACGGCATTGGTGCTGAAGTACAAAATGACTGTTTTTAACCTTTTCTAGTCCTTGGCATGACTGTGTCTATTATTGGTGTTTTTTAAGTTTATTCTTCTGATTATATATTTTAATTTTAATTTTTGTGTGTGTGTATGGGTGTGAGTGTGTGTGTGTGTGTGTGTGTGTGTGTGTGTGTGTGTGTGTGTGTGTGTGTGTGTGCGTGCGTGCGTGTGTGTGTGTGTGTGTGTGTGTGTGTTGTGAACGTGAACATGATATGTTGGAATATCTTTGTATGCTCTCTGATTTGTTTTAATTAGTTAAATGTCTTATTCAGCTTCTATTTGTAATGCATGTTTTAATTAAGATTTTATGTAAAACGCGTTGAGCATTTTATGGAAAGGCGTTTATTCATGTAATAATAATAATAATAATAATGTACTGGTTAGATCTTTGGAATAATTAATGCATAGCTATGGATAGGCAGAGGCTGTGAAATACCAGTATAATTAGGCCAAGAGAATGCAAGGCGTTTTTTATCTAGGCAAGCACGCTACACGGCGTTGCCTTTGAGCGTTGTAGGTAAATGGGGAAAGATCGTAACAGAGCAAGGCACTCTGTTACACCTCCCCCCACCAATTTGAAAACCATCGTCCGCGATGGTGCGCGAACATTGGGTAAATTCTTGAAGGCTGAAATTTGAGGGCCATCTCAAGAATTCATGAAATTGTAAAATGCTATGAATATGGTGGAGTATGGAATCCACTTGTATATTAACTAGGGTATTCATGGGCACACTGGAAGAGTTGCAATTTCAGTTCCGAAAGGACAGTTACATTGCTTGGTCAAGTTAGGACTCTGACTTGGTCAACATAACTGGCAGTACGAAAGTATGAAACACTGAAATGGCAAATGCCTTAACATAATAAGCTAGAGAAAGTAGCATTAAAGAAAGTAGCATTTAATAAATTCACTAAAGCCTCTTTGCCATACCTATGTATCAAAACATTCATTACGGGAAACAAAATGACAAATGTATAGAACTACATACAAATATTAAGAGCATCAGATTAATGCGTCGATCAAAGTTTTCAATGGCACGCTTACTACAACAGTGCATGCTGGGTGAAAAA
Source organism: Monoplex corrugatus (assembly GCA_030674185.1). Lineage (NCBI taxonomy): Eukaryota > Metazoa > Mollusca > Gastropoda > Littorinimorpha > Ranellidae > Monoplex > Monoplex corrugatus. Next base: position 1,902,506 of record JAPXFY010000028.1, read on the forward strand.
GAGGAATTATCAAATATAATGTGGCAATCCAAGTGTTCAATGGCATGCTTACTACATGCTAATGAAAAGAATGGCTAAATATAATGTTCATAGCTGTGTTGAAATATCAGATTACCAATTTAAACACATACAAAATTTGGGTCGGATATTATCTGTCCATGTCAATGGTCTGTAGAACCTGGAAAAAGAAATTACTATATTATCATTGTCCCGTTGTGGCACGACTCACTCCGTCCTGCTCAAGAGACGTGTTGACCGTCTTGGAGGGACTGGTGTAGTGGGCTGCTGTGGTACAGTGGGCTCAGGTGCTGTTGTCACCGGGGACTGTGTTGTTCTTGGCTGTGGCTGTTGGCAGACTAGCCACTGCTCATCTTCGGAGTCAGATGACTCCGGGTCTGGTGGTGGCTTCATGTCTGGCATGGACCCAGATGCTGGTAGGAGGTGGATCCTGGAGACGGCCTGGTGAGGGCCACCTGCCAGCGACTGGACTGTACAGATGTGACGGTGCTGGGGGTGGCGTGCCGTCACACAATACAGGTCCGGCGACCAGGTGTTGGTCCATGCTGTGCTGGAACCAGGAATCATGTCCCGCAGGTAAACATACATGCCTACCTGCAGGTCGTCATCAGCTGCTGGTGTAGACGTCACCTGCTCCGGTGCTGCTGGGTCCTGTCGTTGACCATCATGGCTCGGGTGACTTCTCGATCGACGGTGTCTGCGGGGCACTGGAACAGGACGTGCACCGGCAGCTCTAGAGGTGCTGACCGCACTCAGGTTCTGGCTGGCACAGGGGAGATTGGGGGCAGCAGCAGGTTTGGAGGGCTGACGAAGAAGAGAGGGAGAATGGGGCAAGGGAGAAGGAGTTTTGGCAGGCTTGGACTTGCCTGGATGCTGCTTCTTCCTCTTGTGCCCTGCAGCTTGTCTGTGGGTGACTGCAGGGTTTGCACTTCGCCTTGCAACTCTCTTGGGTGCAGCCTGCCGTCGCCGCTTGCCTCTCTTCTCGTACCGGCGCCGGTTCCAGCATCTGTCTTCAGCGTGGCCGGCCCGGTCACACCAAAGACAGTGTTCTGGTGGCTGCTGTTGCCATGGTGACGGTCGCCGTTGGCTAATGTGGAGAGGTGGTTGCCATGGTGGTTTCTTCGCAGCCACAGTGTCGCGCCGCTGGAGTTCTTGGTCTATGCTGGCACCGAGTTCTGCCAGCTGTGCCTCCATACGGGCGATGACTGGGCTGGAGTTGGCCACTATCAGCTGTGCCAGGTGGTGTTCTGCACAGCTGTCCTCTCTCATCCACTGCAGGGCCTCCATCTTGGCTCCCTCGAAGGTGGTGTCCGGATGATCTCTTATGTATCGCCGGACATCCCTCCTGAGAGCGCCTGGGGAGAGACCACAGACGAAGGCGTCCCGAAGCTGCGTTGGTGACAATGTCCCCTCTTCAGCTTGGTTGGCCTTCATCCAGAGTACGCGTAG
>JAPXFY010000028.1:1913972-1916472 GCA_030674185.1 Monoplex corrugatus
TTATTATTATTATTATTATTATTATTATTATTATTATTATTATTATTATTATTATCATCATTATTATTATATTATCATTATTATTATTATTATTATCATTATTGTTATTATTACTACTCGTATTATCATCATTATTATTGTTATGATTATTACTACTATTATTATTGTTGTTATTGTTGATGATATTATTGTTGTTGTTGATGTTTTTGATGATGATGATGTTGTTGTTGTTGTTGTTTTGTTTTTGTTTTTGTGTCTGACTTACACAGTTAGCACCTTTATTTTTCTTTTGCTTTTTTTGTTTGTTTGTTTTGTTTGTTTCTTTCTTTTTCTAATATTAAATTAAGAATATAACCCCCGAGTTGTGTCCATTCCCTTTTATTCATAAAGGAAGAACAAGGTATCTATCCCTCTCTCCTTCTCTCCCTCTCTGTCTGTCTGTCTCTGTCTCTGTTTCTCTCTCCCTCTCTCCCTGTCTGACTCTCTGTCTGTCTCTGTCTCCGTTTCTCTCTCTCTCTCTCTCTCTCTCTCTGTCCGTCTCTCCCTCTCTGTCTGTCTCTCTCTTTCTCTCTCTCTCCGTCTCTCCCTCTCTGCCTCTCTGTCTATCTCTGTCTCTGTCTCCGTTTCTGTCTCTCTGGCTGGCTGGCTATTTCCCTCTATGTTTCTGTCTCTCAATCTCTATCTGTCTCTATTTCTGTGTGTCTCTTTCTGTCTATTTGTCTGTCTCTGTCTGTCTCAATCTCTATCTGTCTCTCTCTCTCTTTCTCCCCCCTCTCTCTCTGTCTCTCTCTCTTGCGTGGGTTTGGAATAATTGTGTGTGCGTACAGATAGTTCAAGGGAGAAAACTATGTAAATTCCTAACATCCCTGTGCAATAAAAGGTTATGTCCCATCTCTTACTAAAACGAAGACACAAATATATGCTGCCGCTCATGCACATACACACACACACACACACACGGACACATACGCACAAACACACACACACACACACAAACACGCACATACACACTCTCACACACACACATACACACACACGCATACACACACGCACACACACACACATTCTCTCTCTCTCTCTCTCTCTCTCTCTCTCTCACACACACACACACATACACACGCATACACACACGCACACACAATCAATCTCTCTCTCTCTCTCTCTCTCTCTCTCTCTCTCTCTCACACACACACACACACACACTCACACTCACACACACACACACACACGCATACACGCACACACACACAATCTCTCTCTCTCTCTGTCTCTCTCTGTCTCTCACAACACACACACACACACACACACACACACACACACACACACACACACACACACACACTCAATCACAAACACACGAACACTAACCCATTTCTTCCTCCCTCCACACCTATCCCCCACCCTCTATCCCCCATCCCACTCCCACACACACCACCACCATCACCACCACTACCGCAATACACTACCCAATCACCAGAGAAACGTACACACGCAAAATTAGCAAATATTATGTACATGTCAGCAAATTTGTAGGGGAGGGGGATTTGGAGGGGGAACCATTTACAGTCACGCACTGATATCTGGACTGAGTCATTTGACAGTCGCAGGCTGTTGAAACAAATACTGAATCTGTGCGTATATTTTCATCAGCACCAAATAAGATCACACTTCTAATCTTCACACAAATTGTTAAAAAAAAATGTTGTAGGACATGTCAATAAACCCCCAACACAATCTGAATCGTCAAAAAGGTCACCACAAGTCACAAAGTATAAACGTAGTCTGTACAGATAGCATTTATTCATGACAATATTATTTCTCCTTTTTCAAATCACTTTCAAAAGCATTCTGTGGACCAGGTATAATTATATGTATATATACAGACCCTCTGGGATTTACATGGGGAATGAAAGTCACAGAAAACACAGTTCCAACATGTAACAGAAAAAACTGGATGCCAGACACCAGGGCCGTCAGTGTATGCATGTTACACAAAGCTGGACTGCTTGTATCCATCCCCCCCCCCCCAAATACACACACACACACACTCACCCATCTTTCCACACATGGAAATATGCAGACAGATATATGCATCATCCTCAGTTTTCTGTTTAGATATAAAACAAATGCAAAACAATTTATTTATCACCTGGTATTGTTATAGTAACATGCACACACATCTGTACAGCATCCTCAGAGTTCTGTTTACACACACTGCAGAAACAACAATTTTATTTCTTACTTGTTAATGTTCATGGCAACACGCATACAGCCGTGTATGGCATTCGTCTTCATGGCAACATATGTTGAGATACGTAAGGCATTAGCGTTCATGGCATAAATACACATATATACATGTATGGCATAAGTGTTCATGGCAACACACATACATACATGTATGGCATAAGTGTTCATGGCAACACACATACATACATGTATGGCATAAGTGTTCATGACAACACACATACATACATGTATGGCATAAGTGTTCATGGCAACA
>JAPXFY010000028.1:1920493-1932993 GCA_030674185.1 Monoplex corrugatus
GGGGATAGATTATAGTCTACAGAAATCAATTTTGAGAAAAAGTCAAAACACCCCAGATAGACACTCAGTCACCTTTTCAGCTCCTAGTGCTGTTTGACTGACTGCGAGTTAAGACTGATTTCGTGGCGGGAGGTCACATATGCATCAAGACAATGAGTAGGGATAACACGGACAGTGATTATAAAGACAGTAACGCAATAAACCAAACTACACACACACATCACACACACACACACACACACACACACACACACACACACACACACACACACACACACACACACACACACACACACATACATACATAGGGAGAAAAAAAAAGGGTGGGGGACGGGGATGGGAAGGGGTAGTGATAGTTTGAATGTAAGAAGGGTAACAATAACAATTAAGAATTCAGAACATTAAGTTAACAGTGTCAATCAATAACAGACAACAATTAATTAACTCTTCATAACAATCTGCCAACAGGGGATCTGAGAATCAGCTGGACTACCGAAATAATATCATTATTTTTGTTGTAAAGGATATCTCTAGAATCAGTACATGAAAAATCGAGATTGTTATTTCTATATGTCGTAAGTAAAATAGGACATTCAAAGAGCAGATGGTGGACAGATAATTCTTTTGAACAAATACATACATTCTGTGTATATTTTGTTTTCCAAGAGTTAAGCCTTAGTTTGTATACCAAGGATGCTAGCTGTCTGGGGCAGTTAGGTATCAGGCTTTGGGTATTTGAAAAATTTGTATACAGTGAACATTCTAACACAGAACCAAGTTCATGAACTGACAGTCGTATGTTATGGAAAGTTACGGTATTTGACAGTATTCATATAAACCAAAATAGTCACAATGTGATGTGGAACAGCAAAGCCATGGCACTGATAGCCACAAGTCAAAAGAACTCACATAAAAGAAAATTAAAACTTTATGATAACTTGGATACAAATGAGCAAGAAAATACCAACCCCTTTTGTGTATCCCTAACAGATCAAATCAAATCAAATTGTATTTTTATCATAGTCCTGCCAACTCTGAAACAATATCAAAGCTTTCATCGCATCAAAAAACTCACTCAACAGAAAGACAAAACTTACTACGAAACTTTTCTCAAAGTCACTCTACTCGCACTAGTCACAGTGAAACAAATCATAAAACGATTTTAATTTTCTACTGTTCTTTTTCACAAGCTGTTTCCAAAAGGTTGGTTGTTTGGGTTTTACGTCCATTTCCACACGATGTGACACCTGGACGACTCGGCCTCACCAAACTGATACCAGCAAACCAGTTCAGTTGGTAGGAGTGGAACCAAAATGGTCCCACCAGATTCGAACCACAGACCTTGGGGTCTGAGGCAGATGCGTTACAGGGCCGCCCAAACTTTCCCAAAATCATTGAAGCCTTTCTTTATAACATACCATAGGCATACCTGCAAAATGTTGCCTTCTCAAACACATGGATGTAGGCCTTCAGAAAAAAACATTTCTTTTTCTCTGGCACTAGATAATTTCCATTGTGTTCTAACAAAACTACAAATCTCTAGCTTCCTTTGACCACAAAACAAATTTCAATATAGTCTATAACTATTGTCAATAATATTTAGCATCTCACCTTAGTCAGAAACATCTTTAAGCATAATTGAACAAGTCAAACCCCCAAAATTTTCCAACCAAAATCAAAATGGCTGCTCTTTCAACAGAGATGCATTCTGGTACAGTATTATTTAAAAAATAAGCAAACTTACAAAATGTGGGTTTTACAATGTCAAATGTTTCTTTTCATTTATATCTTAACTGTAAAATTAATATACCCCCCCCCCCCAAAAAAAAAATTAAATGACAAAATTGTTTTCTTTTTTTTTTCTTTTTTCCTAACATGCTGAGAAAGCTTCAAAATCGAAGGGAAGCAAAACAAATATTTTTCTCAGTTCTAGTTTTATACCTTGTTACTTCCCTTGCGCTGCCTCACTACTGCATATCGTACATCAGAGATAACAAAAGAAATAAACGAAAAAAAAACCACAAATATTCTGTGCCATGCTCAAATATGTGAGCATGGTAGGATAATAATATACTATTCCATAATTATAGATTGCATACTGATGACCTGATCAGACTTATACTTAGTAAGACATAAAATCTAAAGTAATGAAATTAACTGCATTCACAAGTCACCATGGTGTAGTGATCAGCTCATTAGATTGGTGACAAGTAAGTTGTGGGTTCATAGGAGTAAAAAGACAAAGTGTGTCCATGTCTGCATAATTTTGTAACATTTGTGCTTTTTAGTAACTGTGCTATTCTAGTTTCTCAGCTGTACAGAGATATGCAATGATAAAAAATTAGTGTGTTTAAAACGAATGTTTGTTTTGTTCTTATTGATCTGTGTTTTAAAAAAAACGGAAATTACGTTATGGAATGATAATGATGATGATGATGATAACAATAATAACAATAATAATAATGATAATAATGATAATACGAAGAAGAATGCGAAAAATGCGAAGAATGCGAAGAATGCGAAGAAGAACAAGAACAAGAAGAAGAACAAGAACAAGAACAAGAACAAGAAGAAGAAGAAAAACAAGAACAAGAAGAGAGAAGAACAAGAACAAAGAAGAAGAAGAGAAGAAGAAGAAGAAGAAAAAGAAAAAGAAGAAAGAAGAAGAAGAAGAAGAAGAAAAAGAAGAAGAAGAAGAAGAAGAAAAGAAGAAGAAGAAGACAAAGAAGAAGAAGAAGAAGAAAAAGAAGAAGAAGAAGACAAAGAAGAAGAAGAAGACAAAGAAGAAGAAGAAGAAGAAGACAAAGAAGAAGAAGAAGAAGAAGAAGAAGACAAAGAAGAAGAAGAAGAAGAAGAAGACAAAGAAGAAGAAGAAGAAAAGAGAAGAAGAAAAAGAAGAAGACAAAGAAGAAGAAGAAGAAGAAGAAGAAAAGAAGAAGAAGAAGAAGAAGAAGAAGAAGAAGAAGAAGAAGAAGACAAAGAAGAAGAAGAAGAAGACAAAGAAGAAGAAGAAGAAGATTTATATAGCGCCAAATTTTGACAACTGAAACCAAAGCACACCCACGCACCAGACACACAGTTGCAGAATTCATCGTTGGAAACGAAGTGTGTTTTTAGATTGAATTTAAAAGCAGAAAGGGTAGGTGATAGACAATGGGAGAGTGGAACTTTATGCCAGGCAGTTAGTCCTATAGCAGCAAAAATGTGCTGACCAGCAGTTGATAATTTAAATCAAGGAACCTGACAGGAAATAGTATCTGAAGCTGCGCCCAAGGTTTGAGTTGGTGTATACATATTGATGTTGTCACAAAGGATGGAGTGGACTGATGAATAGATTTGTAACACAAAGTATCCAGCTTATATCCAGTTCTGTTCAAAACAGGCAACCAGTGCTGAGAGGAGAGGAGAGGACTGACACGATCAAACTTTTCCTTTCGGAGAACAAGATTAGCAGCTGAGTTTTGTATGCGTTGCAGACGGAGGAGAGAAGAAGCTGGTAGTCCAGGTCCAGAAAGCAGAGCATTGCAATAATCAAGACAAGACAAAATAAGAGATGTGACAAACTTAGATGCAGCCTCGGTTGGAAAATATCTTCTAATGTAATCAATGTGCTGAATCTGATAATAGAAAGATTGGCAGGTCTTCGTTAGAAATTTCTGTATAGAAAGAGTGTTGTCCAAGGTTACACCCAGGTTCTTGACAGAATCAGAGACATGGATGATGTTGTCACCTAGCTGGATGACATTCAGTATAATAGAGGCAGGTTTGTTTATGGTGGCTATGAGCATGACTTCACTTTTATCACTATTTAACTGTAGCATATTTTTGACATCTAGTTCTGGATATCTATGTAGCAGCTGAGATAAGGCAAGTCACATTTTCAAGGGTAGTGCTCTTCTGAAGTTGTGAGTCAATGAGCCCTTAAGATAGAGTGATATTTTCAGGGGTAGTGCTCTTCTGACGTTGTGATCAATGAGCCCTTAAGATATAGTGATATTTTCAGGGGTAGTGCTCTTCTGAAGCTGTGAGTCAATGAGCCCTTAACATAGTAAATTCCTGGCAGCATCCCACTGGGGTTGATAAACCTCATTATACCTTTCTTTAGTGTGGACTGATAGGGGTTGGAACCATTTGAACACGATGACTAGCTAGATGTTGAACATAGTGTGGGGATGTTGGCTTCAGGACACGATGGTTCTTGTGAACGCATGGGCAGTGATGCATGACCAGGACACATGGGGTGACCCTGAAGTCTTCAGACCGGAACGATTCCTGGATGAACAAGGTGAAGATGCTGTTATTATTTAATGCTGTGTTGTCACTGAGATATTGTTGTTCTTTGTACTGACCTTCATCATCATCAGGTGCCCTGCCGCATGGCGTTGACGATCATGGACTTCCAACCATCTCTATCTCTCGTTGCCCCCAGCATCTTCCTCACCCTCCTTATCCCCAGCCACTCTGCAAGTCCGTCCAGCATTCTCTCCCTGGGTCTACCTGGTGCTCTCTTTCCCTCCAGCTTTCCCATTGTAACCAGGTGATCCAAATCTCTCTTCCTCATAAAATGGCCTATAAATGTTGCTTGTCTTTTTCTAATCTTCCTTATGAGTGATCTACTTGTGTCTGCCTTCATCAAGACGGTCTCGTTTGTTTTCTTTGCTGTCCATGGAACTCTCAACATTCTTCTGAGAAACCACATCTCGGCTGCCTCAATCTTGTTCTGGCTTTGCTTGCTGGCTGTCCATGCCTCGCATCCATACAACAGTTTTGGTTCTATATAACATTCAAGGACTCTCTTTCTGATGTTAATTGATAGGCATTTGTTGGTAAGAATGCTTGTCATCTTCCTGAATGCTGACCTTACTGTTTATATCTATGTTGTTGTTCATGTCAATGCTATTATTCATTATTTAGCTACTAACATTTTTTCAGCTGGAACAGTCTCAACTTAGAGTGTGACCATGATCTGCAACATGAAGTGGCAATATCAAGCATCTCTATTTCAAATTCTCAAGAAATGTGGTTTGCAGCTATAGAGTGTCTGCTTATCAAACACCAGCATTGCTCAACAAGACACTTTGCCAGTAAGGAGAACACCTGCTTCAAAAGTTGTTCAATTACAGAGAGCTGAAGCAAAGACAACATCAACAGAAAAGACAACTGCAGCAATACAAAGTTATCAAGAAGGCCAGCCTAGGTAGCTGTGGCATTAACTCGGTCTCCATAACACTGAGGTCATAGGGGGAGTGAGGCGATAAAAAAACCTCAGCCACACTATGGGGCCAGAATTGTTAGGGCAGCACAATTTTCCCTCGCTGCTATGCCTTTTGTAGCACTGAAGGTGAGGTATTTATTTATAGCTGGGTGGCTGCACTGGAGACCCCATGCACAAAGATTCTTTCCACAAATCCACACTCTTTCAGTAAGACTCAAACCAGGCTTACATGGAAGTGACCAAGAAGCATGAAACCTCACATCCTCATAAAGGTTAACCCAATATTGTAATGTTCTCTCCTTAGGCCAGTCACCAAGATGTAGTGGTTAGCGCAGCTGACTAATGACTGGAAGGCTTGGGGTCTGAATCCCACAAATCCAATGAAAATCCTAGTAGTGTTTTCATCCCCAGCCGCCTTGCCCATTGTTCAGCAAGCTAGGAGATCATTGTGAAGATTTGGGACCACACAGTCGAGTTTCGTCCCCTTTCTGGATGCTTCAGTGAGGATGTTGCTCAAATTTCCTGACCAGCACTGAAGGTGTCTGTATCTCTCAAGCCTGTTCAACATGCCAGGATATATCATGAAAAGAAACATAGATTGCGGCCCTGTCACACAGTATCAATCCCTGATGGACCTCCATGGCATCATGATTGCCATCCCTGATCGTCATGCATCATTATAGTATTATGAAAAAAAAACTAAACTGACAAAGTGAAATGGCGCAGGTATGGGGACAGCAAAAAATATACAATTTGAAAAAAATGAATTTTAATTGTTGATTATTGACTTTGATTCTGACAGGAAAGATAAAGGGCAAACTGAACAGCTGGATCCCCTTCTCCTTGGGCCGGCGGTCATGCCTTGGGGAGTCCCTCGCCAAGCCTGAGTTAATGCTGGTGCTGGCTGGTCTGCTGAAGAAGGTGAACATCTCCTGGCCCCCAGACACAGAGTACAGCCAAGCTTATAGCAACGTGGGCATTGCTATTCACATGCCTCGTCCTTACCGCATCGTCGTCACTGCTCGTCATGCAGCTGCGTCACAGAATGTCGTCAAGCATCCACGTCATTGAAGTTACGTCACTAGACAAGGTCATTTCATGACGCGGATGACGTGTATCTCTTAACGCCGTCACCAGACGAACCGTGTCATTGAAATGACGTCACCAAACCACATCAATACTGTTGATCTCACTTCAGTAGCAACTGAATGATGAGACCAGCATTGATGAATATTATACAAGTGTGGAACTATTTTTAGCAGTGACTCCAGAATATTCCATGTATACACTATGTACGCGGTGCTCAGAAACATGTGCTATATTAACACTGTCTAAAGTTAACTGAGAGTTGGTATTTTTGGCTTTTTTGGTGACTGTTGTTACCACCGAATTTGTAGGATTGATCACAATATGGTTTGCATTACATCATTCTGATACTTGGTTTATGCATAGCTGTAATGTATCTTCTATTTCTGAAATTTCTGTCCCGTTCGTGTTGACTGGTGCTCTCAGCAGCCATTGATGGGGATACAGAATAAGGTAGGGCTAGGATTGAACTTTGTGGTACACCAAATGATACCCTTTCTTCAAAAGAGAATTTACCACGAGCACTTAGATGCTAGACTATTTCCTTAAGGTATGACTGGAAGAAAGGAAGGATATGGGGGTTATTTAGATAGACGTTAAGTTTTGAAAGAAGAGTTTATGGTCAGTAGGATCAAATACCTTCTTAAAGTCTAAGAACAGAATCCCCGATATATTGTAACAATGAGCTTATTATATTTAAAACAGCGGTGTTGCAAGAATGATGTTGATGGAATTGTGATTCAATTGTTTAAACAGCAAATCGTCTTCCATGAATTTCATCATGTGTTTGTGAACATGTCTTTCAAGTCTTTTAGAAACTACTGACAATAGTGATATTGGCCTGTAATTGTCTTAAGCATTTTTGTCTCTTGTCTTTGAGGAAGGGATCAGTTTTGTTTTCTTGAATTTTCTTGGGTAGATTTTCTGATCAATATGTAAATTAAAAACATGTATTAGTTTCAGTGACGCAAGGCTTGGATCGTAATACACTTTGCTACAGATTCCATCTAGGCCTTATGATTTCGTACTGCTCATATTGGAGATATGTGACCTGCCACCACGAAATCAGTCTTAACTAGCATTTTGGGCATTTTGAGATATACATATCGCTGGAAAGTGTACATTCTGCTGATTATTTTTGGTACTTGAATAAAGCTTGTACTCAAACAAATGTAGAAGTTATGTATGTTTAAAGTCATTAAGTTGTATGATGGCCATTTTGAGAAAATGGCCTCTAAAGGTTTTGTGTGCTCTCCTACACATTTTCCTTAGATTTCTTTATTTGGTGGCTTTGACCCAGTTTGTTTCTAATTTTCGCTGTCATAATCTGAAAGGTGCATCAAAGAGCTTTCTGTCAGTATATTACATGTGCGGGTACTGCACAGGTTACGGTTTATAATAAGAGACAAAAACAGGTACTTTTGGCAAGAAATTGCGTTCTTTCTGCTGCGATCAGTGCATTAAAATACCATCTTAAATTGATTAATATTTTTTCAAGAAAAAAATTTGGGGGGGGATAGATTATAGTCTACAGAAATCAATTCTCAGAAAAAGTCAAAACACCCCAGATAGACCCTCAGTCACTTTTTCAACTCCTAGTGCTGTTTGACTAAATGTGAGTTAAGACTGATTTCGTGGTGGGAGGTCACATATAGTTTCCAGTTCAGGAACGGTGATGAAAGGAATGGTGAATAAAAAAAAATTTTTCACTTGACAAAACTAGATGAGTTGTTTGTTGTAGGCTACTGAAAAAGTAGTTCATCTATTTCAGTTGATGTTATTCTTTTTTTTTCACTGGACCAAGCAGCAGGGAATGTTTCAGTCTTTTTCTCCTAATTTTTTTATCTGGTGTTTGTTTGTTTGTTTGTGATCTTACGTTTGACAAAAGCCAGTTGGCCGAAAATTTGCGCCTCTCTTGTCTTGTATCAAATACGCATTTTTTATCTTTTTTCGTGTCTTTTCTGGTTGAGGTTATGGTGTTAGTCAGATAAGAAATGTTCATTTAAGGCGTTGTCGGACTGTTGTTGTGGATGGAACAGTCTCTGATGACTTTATTTATGAATATTTCTTGACGTGTGGTATTCACTGTCTTTCTGCGATAGCTCACCTGGCAAGCAGTTATTTTGCTTTTTTTTTTCTTTTTTTTTTTTCTTTCGTTAAGCGTTCATGTCCCGTACTGATAAAATGGTGTTGTTATAAAAATACAGTTACTACTTGACACTTTTGGTTTGGGTGTGTTTGTTGTTCTTGTCTCTTTCGCACACACACACACGCACACACACACACCTGAACCTGACTGTGTTGTTCTACATGTGGGGATTACAGATTTGAAAACAAAGGAGCCCACTGAATGTAGCACAAACCTAGAAATATGTGTGAAAATCATCAACACACAATTTCCGAAAGCTAAGGTAGTGGTCAGTCAGGTCACTCCTGTGAGGGACAAACACCTAAACGTTAAAATAGAGCTTCTTAATGCCCTGGCAAAAGCGCGACTCCTAAAAGCAGCAAATATCAACTATGTCAACAATGAAAATCTCCAAACTATCAGTCACACTCAAGTCAGCCAGGACGACGTCCATCCAACCACCAGAGGGGCGAGCGTTCTGGCCAGAAACTTAGGGAGGCAAATCCATCAGCTTTTCTGGGAAAAACCGAGGAGGAGATCAAACCGGCAACAACATCAACAAAGACCCGGCTTCCACTCTCAGTTTTTCTTCTCTCCCTGGTCATTTTAGATTCAGCCCAGATTCAGTTCCTCTTCGTTCAGCTCTCAACTATATTGTTTTACTTAATTATTTACTTGTTTACCTACTTCGTTTTTATGCTATTTGTACCCTTTGATTCCAAGTTAAATGAATATTTAATTATCTAAACTTACCATATTGTTCTAAAGTTTATCAACCGTTCCTCATGAAGACGTGTGTAGTAAGTGATATCAACATTTTTCAGTGGAACACTCGTTCCATTGTTAAAAACATCTCATATTTGAGTAACTATCTCTCTTCTAAAAACGTCCATGTCATGCTTCTACAGTCGCTGAATACCATCAAAACCAAATTACCTAAAATATCCGGTTTTTATTATCCACCAATATGTGACTCTGTAAATGACGGTGGCCGTATACAAACAGCTATATATGTTCGTGAAGGACTGAACTATTGTGAACGAACATCGCCAGTACCAAAATCTACTGCATTTATTTCATCATGTGCAATCATTATAAAATTTTCCTCATCGTTAGTTGTGAATATGGCCTCTGTATACTTACCAAGAGGCCCAGACTCTGTGAACACTGAATGGTTAAGACATTTCAAGATCAGGACGACAAATGGATAATTGGAGGTGATTTTAATGCACATGCCCCATTTTGGGAAAAGTATTGTACAAACATAACAAGCAACAGGTTGATTGAAAATATTGTAGATTCCAATTTTATATTACTTAACAACGGACACGTTACCCTGATCCCCGATATACCAACCCACAGACCCACAGCTATCGACCTCACTTTAATCTCACCATCCCTAGCCCCAAACGCCACGTGGCAAAAAACAGAGGATGACTTGTTGGGATCAGATCACATCCCCATACGTCTTACCCTAAATCATACTACTGATATAGACGCCATGCCACAAGATAGTTTACCCAAGTTTAATTATAAAAACGCAGACTGGATCAGTTTTAAGGCAATCCTTGAAAAGACAAGAACAGATCTATCTGAAGCAATGAACATAAATGACATGTACGAAGTTTTCTGTAACTCACTGTTAAGAGCTGCTAACATTTCAATTCCAAAACTTACAGTGTCGAAAATAGGAAAACATCATGGAAATGTCTGGTGGAATGAAGATTGTCAAAAGGCAGTGAACGAAAAGAAAGAAAAATACAAAATCTATTTAGCAAACAGGTCACCTGAAAATCATACAGCGATGAAAAGTGCCAACATTAAGTGTAACAGAATCATAGAGCAAGCCAAAGAACAACACTGGACGTCTTTTTGTAAATGTGAAGTAAATGACCACAAAGACATGATAAAGATTTGGGAAAAACTAAAATTAATGAAAAACGGGATTAAGTTGCCATCAATTCCAGTAAAGCTAGAAAATAACCCTTTTCCTAGCTCACTGGAAAAAGCAGAAGCTTTTGCAGACGTGTTTGCTGAGACCTGTCGTGTAGAAGGACTTCCTGTCTCTAGTAGAGACTATAGGGAACGAGAAGAAAAGAAAGATGTATATAAGGATCCTGCCTCTGACAATACTCACTACATAAATGCATCACTCACACTTCAAGAATTAAAAGATGCCATTCAGTCCCTTCCAAGTAAAAAAACGTCAGTTGGACTAGATGCAATTTCCAATGAGATGCTGAAAAATTTACCAGAAAATTTTATAATTTTGCTACATGTCATATTTCAAAAATGCTGGAATAGTGGGAAAATGCCCAACAACTGGAAAGAAACAATAGTGGTTCCTGTACTAAAATCAGGTAAATGTAATACCGATCTGAAAAACTACAGGCCAATTGCATTGACATCACACGTATGTAAACTAATGGAGAAAATAATCTTAAAGAGACTGATGCACTATTGTGAAAAGAATAAAATAATACCAGTAAATCAGGCAGGATTTCGAAAAGGCAGGTCACCAGTAGAAATCCTAACAAAGCTAACTACTAACATAAAACAACAATTTGCAAGACGTCAATGTGTTTTAGCTACATTTTTTGATATAACGAAAGCATACGATCAAGTGTGGCACTCCAGATTGTTATTTAAATTTAAAAGTATTGGGCTGACAGGTCACATTTTTGACTATGTTAAGTGTTTCTTAGAAAACAGAGTATTTCAAACGAGGATTGAAAATGTATATTCCACGAAACGAATTCTTCAAATGGGTATCCCTCAGGGATCCGTTATAGCTCCCCTTCTTTTCATGATATTAATGCACGACTTACCCAGTAAAGTATCTAAGCATGTAGTTTTAGCTCAATATGCTGACGATTTATGCATGTGATGCAGGTAAATATGAAAAGGAAAACTCCTTTGCGCTGTATTAATTATACACGCAAACGCTACCAATTAGAACTTGATAAAATAGCACGATACATGGTAGAAAATGGGTTACATCTATCCCTGGAAAAATCAAAAATAGTTTTATTTAATAATGGAGCTAACCCAGTAAATATTCCCACTTTCAACCTGGGAGATACTCTTCTTCAGTTTAATGAGTCAATTAAATTCTTAGGAGTTTTTCTTACGGCAAAATTATCTTGGAATCAGCATATTGAATACTTATTAACCAAAGCTCAAAAAAGTTTAAATTTCTTAAAAATAGTTTGCAAACAGGCATGGGGTCAAGATTCATCAACACTTGTTCATCTTTGTAAATCGCTTGTTAGATCTAAATTAACCTATGCCCAAGAAATCTTCTTCAGTGCACCGAAACACTTACTGAAAAAGACTGCAGAGCATAGATTGTAAAGGTTTCAAACTTGCACTGGGTCTTCCAATGCATGCTTCCTGTCTTCGCACATATAATGAAATCAAACTGTTGCCACTTGATGAGCAAAGGAAAGTCGCTTCTACTAATTTTTTGTTAAGACACACCACCGTAGAAAACATCTCTGAAACAGAAATTAAACTGAGATCAGATACCGACTTTCCAAAAAGAGCTAAATCAATATCATCACAGGTCACTCTTGCAACATACACATCTGACGTCATGAAAGGCTCAGGAATTGATCTACACATAGATCCTGTATCTATAAGACCTTCCTTTTCGCCAGTACCCAGTTGGGAACTCCAAAGAGCACAATTTGACGTACACCACACTAATTTAAAAAAAGGAGACAATATAAACTTACTGGCAAGTCAGGTTAAATGTCATATAGACGACTTATATTCCGATCATTTGAAAATTTACACTGATGGATCAGTAATTGAAAGAAAAGCAGGCTCAGCGTTTTTAATACCTGCTCTCAAAATTGAAAAATCTTTCTACATAGGACTTGATAAATCTGTCTTTACAGCTGAACTCTTTGCAATATTAATGGCTTTAAACTTTATGATAAGTCTTCCTAGGACAATTTTTCAAACACTTTTTTGTGTTGATTCAAAATCAGTACTTCAGGCTCTTGAATTATCAAAATTACAAACAAGATCAGAAATGATTCTGGAAATTAGTCACTTGATTCATAA
>JAPXFY010000028.1:1940493-1942993 GCA_030674185.1 Monoplex corrugatus
GCTTTCCTGTTGTGACCAGGTGCTTTAATTCCCCTTTCCTCATAAAATGTCCTGTAAATGTTGCCTGTCTTTTTCTGATCTTCCTTATCAATGATCTTCTTGTGTCTGCCTCCATCAGGACTGTCTCGTTTGTTTTCTTTGCTGTCCATGGAACTCTCAACATTCTTCTTAGAAACCACATCTCAGCTGGGTAAATAGGCTTCTTAAATACCCAAATTCTGAAAATTGGAGAAGTTGTTCCTATTGATTGTGATGCCCAGTTTGTCAGGTGTTTGTTCTACTCACATAACCTTCGTTTTGTGGATGCTGGTTTTCACAGCTGCAGTAAAGGTTGTAGGCTCTTGCAGCAGACCTTTGTTGCATTTCATAATCTTTGAGTTCTTATCAGACAATAGTTTATTAACAGCTTCAGGATCAGGTTTGCATCTTGAGTAATTTTGTCCGTTTAGATGATGAAAAGGATAATGATAGAAATAAAAACATCCTTCAAGGGCCATGATGTTCCTTGGCAACGGTTGTAAAGTCCACTTGAGGTCCTTACAGCATTTCTACTCTGTGTGCAGCTTGCTTTTATGTTGTGCAGGTCCTGCTCTTTAATTCCATAGTTTTTTTTTCATGACACCAAGATTTCCCATCTTTTGATTCCGTTGACATGGTCTCAGGCATTTTTCCCCTGATCAATAGAAATAGGGTGGAGCTGCTGCTGGTATTGATACGCTTTCTCGCAAAGTTAGCGAAGTGCGAAAATAGCATTGATGCTTCCTCTTTCATCTCCAGCTTATGGAAAATAGTGTCCGGGATGAATACAGAGGTTTGAATGGAGGGTGGGGGGGGGGGTGAAAGATGTGTACGGGTCTACAAGAAATACAGAATTTGGGACTACTTACTTGCAGAATACACTTTCAGAAAACCACCATTTGTTACTTTTCCACGTCCATGCCTTAGACTAATTCATATTGGGGTTTTTGTGGTCAGTGATTTATGGGGGATGTCTTTGAAGAGCCGTGGTGGTGGTGGTAGTGGTGGTGGTGGTGATGGTAGTGGTGATGGTGTTGGTGTTGGTGGTGTTGGTGGTGGTTGTGGTAGTGGTGATGGTGGTGTTGGTGGTGGTTGTGGTAGTGGTGATGGTGGTGTTGGTGATGGTTGTGGTTGTGGTAGTGGTGGTGGTGGTGGTGGTGGTGGTGGTGTGATGATGGTGGTTGTGGTTGTGGTAGTGGTGATGGTGTGGTAGTGGTGGTGGTGATGATGGTGGTTGTGGTAGTGGTGATGGTGGTGGTGTGGTGGTGGTGATAGTGGTGGTGGTAGTGGTGTTGGTGTTGGTGATGGTGGTGATGATGGTGGTTGTGGTAGTGGTGATGGTGTTGATGATGGTGTTGGTGGTGATGTTGGTGGTGGTGGTGATGGTTGTGGTGATGGTGGTGGTGTTAGTGGTGGTGGTGATGGTGGTGTGGTGGTGGTGGTGGTAGTGATGATGGTGGTGGTGGTGATAGTGGTGGTGTGGTGGTGGTGATGGTGGTGGTGGTGGTGATGGTGATGGTGGTGGTGATGGTGGTGGTGGTGGTGGTTGTGGTAGTGGTGATGGTGGTGGTGGTGGTGATGATGGTGGTTGTGGTAGTGGTGATGGTGGTGGTGGTGGTGGTGATGGTGGTGGTGATGGTGTGGTGATGGTGGTGGTGGTGGTGGTGTGTGTATGATGATGGTGGTGTGGTGATAGTGGTGGTGATAGTGGTGGTGATAGTGGTGGTGATGGTGGTGGTGATGGTGGTGGTGGTGGTGGTGATGGTGGTGGTGATGGTGGTGGTGGTGGTTGTGGTAGTGGTGATGGTGGTGGTGGTGGTGATGATGGTGGTTGTGGTAGTGGTGATGGTGGTGGTGGTGGTGATGGGGGTGGTGATTGTGTGGTGGTGGTGGTGATGGTGGTGGTGTGGTGGTGGTGGTGGTAGTGGTGATGGTAGTGGTGATGGTGGTGGTGATTGCGGTGGTGGTGGTGGTGATGGTGGTGTGGTGGTGATGGTGGGGTGGTGGGGGTGGTGGTGGTGGTGGTAGTGGTGATGGTAGTGGTGATGGTGGTGGTGGTGGTGGTGATGGTTGTGGTGATGGTGGTGGTGGTGATGGTGTTGGTGTTTGTGGTGTTGGTGATGGTGGTGTGGTGGTGGTGGTGGTGGTGATGGTTGTGGTGATGGTGGTGGTGTTGGTGGTTGGTGTGGTGATGGTTGGGGTGATGGTGGTGGTGGTGGCGGTGGTGATGGTTGTGGTGTTGTGGTGGTGGTGATGGTTGTGGTGATGGTGGTGGTGGTGATGGTTGTGGTGTTGGTGGTGGTGGTGATGGTTGTGGTGGTGGTGGTGGTGGTGATGGTAGTGGTGATTGGTGATGGTGTGGTGGTGGTAGTGGTGGCGGTGGTGGTGATGTGGTGGTGGTGGTGGTAGTGGTGGCGGTGGTGGTGATGGTTGTGGTGAGGGTGGTGGTGGTGGTGGTGGTGGTGATGGTTGTGGTGATGGT
>JAPXFY010000028.1:1947993-1962993 GCA_030674185.1 Monoplex corrugatus
TGAAAGCCCAGCCGACCGCGTAGAGCCATATCAGGGCTATAACCGTTTTGGAAACATACACAATTCTTCAACAGGAAAAAAAAAGGAAAAAGAAAATATTAAGTAACATATTTGTACACGTAATCTAAGGAGATGCTCCTGTCGCTGACTATTCCGTCCAATTTATCAAACTGGGGATTTAAAAAAAGCATTCCTGAACCTGAATACAAAATTAAACGTAACTAAGAATACTGAAACATACATAAAAATGGGAGAGAAAAAAAGAAGAAAAGAGAGAGAGAGAGAGAGAGAGAGAAAGTGTGTGTAAGAGACAGACAGACAGACAGACAGACACAGAGAGAGGAAGAGAGAGAGGGGGGCAGAAACAGAAAGAGAGACGGAGAAAGAAAAACAGAGAAAAAGAGAGAGAGAAAGAAAGAAAGAGAAGAGACAGAGACAGAGACACAGCATGAAAAACTGAGATCCCCTCATATCGCCAACCTTCCCCCTTTTCAAAAAGAAATCAAGAAATAAAGAAAGAAGTAAACAAACATACAAACAGCAATCAATCAACCAAACAAACATACAAACAAAACACACAAACAAACACACAACAAACAAACACACACAAACAAACAACACAAAACAAACAACAAACACACAAACAAACACACAAACAAACACACAAAAACAAACAAACAAACAAACACAATCATCAAACCACAGAGACATTACAAGACTAAACGAACACATACAGATGAATGACCACAAGCAGAAATGACAAAAAGAAATGAACGCAATACAAATAACAAGCAGAAACAAAGAGATAACAGAAAAAGGAAAATTCTAGCACAGAATATCCAAAGGTGGATACTATTTATAATGAAAGAGCCCCTGGCATCCCCCGCAAGGGGGAGCTGCGTCCATGGTTTTGTCCTATGTTAGGATAGGAAATATTCTCTTTTTTTTTTCTCTCTGCCTGCCTGCTTGTCTCTAAGATTGCTGTTTGTATTAGTAGTAGTAAAAATATGATTTTCTTGAAGTTTCCAATTTTTTTTCTCCAGATACATTATGCACGTTTTTTGTTTGTTTGTTTGTTTGTTGTTTGTTTGTTTGTTGTTTTTTGTTTGTTTGTTTTTCTTACACGATGTACACGTGTGGTTATCTGGGGAGAGACTAAGGCTAAGGGAGCAAACTCTGATAGAAAATCATTCCTACTACCTTATGGGTTGTCGAGGGAACGATAAAGGCTGGCGGACAGTCAATACAAAATCCGATGGAAGGCAACGAGAAACCACCATCGCATACTCCCAAGTTTGTCATGGTCAGCCATCATGTATAATACAATACAATACAATACAATCATACAATACAATACAATACAATACAATACAATATATTTATTTATATAGCGCAAAAATCTTGATAAAATCAAATCTAAGCGCTGAAACAGACACACACGCACGCACGTACACACACGCACGCACGCACGCACACACACCACACACACACACACACACACACACACACCGCGCGCGCGGCACACGGCTATAAATGGGGAGAAAGAATAAAAGCAATGGAAAATTATAGAGAGCATATTAGATATAGACAGTGTGTTTCTGCACGGTCTGCACACTCCGCCCAGGCAGGCGTGCATACTGACTGTTTTTCACTGTCCCATAAACCAGCCACTGATATAACGTACAGGATATTAACCCTTTGACTCCGGCACCCTGTCCACCAACTGCCAAAACTTAACCCTTTGGCTCCCGCACCCTGTCTACCAACTGCCAAAACTTAACCCTTTGACTCCCGCACCATGTCCACCAACTGCCAAAACTTAACCCTTTGGCTCCCGCACCCTGTCCACCAACTGCCAAAACTTAACCCTTTGACTCCCGCACCCTGTCCACCAACTGCCAAAACTTAACCCTTTGACTCCCAAGGAGCTGGTGGATAGGGTGAAGGAGTCAAAGGGCTACGTTTTTGCTTTTGTCAGCATGTGCAAGGAAACTGGTGGATAGGGTGAGGGAGTCAAAGGGTTACGTTTTTGCTTTGCTAACATGGTTGACAATGCAGGATGCTGGTGGAGAGAGTGCTGAAGTCAAAGGGTTAAGTTTTTGCTTTGCTATCATGGTTGACAATGCAGGATGGTGAGGGACAGAGCGCGGGAGTCAAAGGGTTAAGTTTTTGCTTTGCTATCATGGTTGACAATGCAGGATGGTAGGGGACAGGGTGAAGGAGTCAAAG
Organism: Monoplex corrugatus; assembly: GCA_030674185.1. Taxonomy (NCBI): domain Eukaryota; kingdom Metazoa; phylum Mollusca; class Gastropoda; order Littorinimorpha; family Ranellidae; genus Monoplex; species Monoplex corrugatus. The sequence continues at coordinate 1,950,223 of JAPXFY010000028.1, forward strand.
GGTTAACTTATGGCTAAGGAGGCTAAAAAAAATATGTGTGCAGGAAGGGGGAGAGGCCTTTGGAGGGCCCTGAGAATTTCACGTACATTGGATTTCACGTTTTTGTTTGGCGGAGTAAGTCAAAAGATGTTTGGATTAGCTCTTGTGAAGTAGGATGTGACGCAATGTCAGAGTGTACGTTTTGATGTATTGTGACACAACACAATTCGCCACAAGACAACTCGACAAGCACGATGTACACAATGAATACAATACAATATAACGCCATAGGTTGCAATGCAATGCAATGCAATACGATGCAAAGTAAGAGAATGCAATGCATTGCAATACAATACAATGCGATAGAATATGATACAATGCAATAGAATGCAATACAATGCAATACAATATAACACAATGCAATAAAATGGAATGCAACACAACGAACACAACACATTACAACAAACACAACACAATAAACAGAATGTTATGCAATGCAATGCAATGCAATACAATACAATACAATACTATATTAGACAACACAATACACACAACAATACAACACACTAAATACAATACACACAACACAACACACAGAACACACATCATGCAATACAATTCCATACCGTACAATACAATACATACAACACAATACAATACAATACAATACAACACAACACAATACAATACAATACAATACAACACAAACAATACAATACAATACAATACAATACAACACAAATACAACACAATACAACACAACACAACCAATACAATACAATACAATACAACACAATACAATACAACACAACACAATACAATACAACACAATACAACAAATACAATACAATACAACACAACACAACACAATACAATACAACACATACAATGCAATACAATACAACACAACACATACAATACAACACAATACAATACAATACAATACAATACAATACAACACGATACAACACAATACAATACAACACAATACAATACAATACAATACAATACAATACAATACAACACAATACAATACAATACAATACAATACAACACAATAGAATAGAATAGAATACAATACAACACAATACAATACAATACAATACAACACAACACAATACAACACAACACAACACAATACAACACAATATAATACAAACAATACAATACAATAATAATACAACACAATACATACAATACAATACAACACAATACAATACAATACAAACACAATACAACACAATACAACACAATACAATACAACACAACACAACACAATACAACACAACACAATACAATATAATACAATACAATACAATACAATACGATACAATACAATACGGTACATTGCAACACAAACAACACAACGCAACGCAACGCAACACAATACAATACAACACACACAACACAACACAACACAATACAATTCAATACAATACAATACAATACAACACAATACAACACACACAATACATACAATACAATACAACACAACACAACACAACGCAATACAATACAATACAACACACACAACACAATACAACACAATGCAATACAATACAATACAAGACAATACGATAAACACAATACAATACAATACAATACAACACAATACAATACAACACACCCACTAGAATGTGTCACCTCAGTCTTTTTCAGCCAGCCCCTAAAATAAGCACATGATTGTCCTGATCAGCACACGTCTGCATGTCTGCATTGCTGGCCATTTGGTCAGTCAGTCAGAGTCAGACAGGCAGGCACACACTTAGACACACGCACATACATGTGCACGAGAGAGAGAGAGAGAGGGGGGGGGAGATAGAGATAGAGAGATAGAGACATAGAGAGAGAGACAGAGACAGAAAGAGACACAGAGAGAAAGAGAGAGAGAGACAGACAGACAGACAGTCAGACAGACAGACAGAGAGACAAGTGTACGAGCAAGCGAGCGAGCGAGAGAGAGAGAGAGACAGACAGACAGAGACAGAGACAGAAAGAGACACAGAGAGAAAGAGAGCACAGACAGACAGACAAAGATAGAAAGAGACAGAAAGAGACAGACAGACAGGCAGAGACAGAGACACAGAGAGAGACAGAGAGAGAAAGAGAGAGAGAGAGAGAGAGCAAGAGAGAGAGAGAGAGCAAGCAAGAGAGAGAGAGAGAGACAGAGAGAGAGACAGACAGACAGAAAGAGAGAATGAAAGAGAGAGAAAGAGAAAGAGAGAGAGAAACAGAGACAGACAGACAGACAGACAGAAAGAGAGAGAGATAGAGAATAGAGAAAGAGAGAGAAACAGAAACATTGAAACAGACACACACACAGACAGATAGAGAGAATGAAAGAGAGAGAAAGAGAGAGAGAAACAGAGACAGAGAGACAGACAGACTGACAGAGACAGAGAGAGAGAAAAGAGAAAGAGAGAGAAAACAGAGACAGAGAAACAGACAGACAGACACAGAGAGAGAATGAAAGAGAGAGAAATAGAAAGAGAGAAACAGAGACAGACAGACAGACAGACAGAGACAGAGACAGACAGGGAGAAAGAGAGAGGGAGCGAGGGATAGAAAGTGAGCTAGCGAACTGGCGAGAGAGAGAGAGAGGAGAGAGAGAAGGAGAAGGGAGAGGAGGAGAGAGAGCGAAAGATACGGACATACACAGACAGACACAGGCAGAGGGAGAGAGAGAGAGGGAGAAGGAGAGAGAGATATACAGACATACACAGACAGAGATAGGCAGAGGGAGAGAGGGAGAGGGAGAGAGAGAAAGAGATACAGACATAGACAGACAGGGACAGGCAGAGGGAGAGAGAGAGAGGAGAGGAGAGGGAGAGAGAGAGAGAGATACAGACATACACAGACAGAGACAGGCAGAGGGTGAACCTAATTCAATATGTCTGACAAATTGGTAGTGGCGTAAACAGACCATGCTGAATATTGCATTCAAAGAGAGCCACTGAACACCCACACACCCATAACAATAGGAATGCATTGACTTGTACTGCTGATGGCAACGACTGTCTGATGTCTGAAATTCAGCATAGAGAGAGAGACATATATTTGTTATTTATTTTATACTTATTGTATTCATCTTTTTCGTCACAATTGATTTATCATATGAACTTCAGACTGTTTTTTTTCCCTGAGAAGGGCTCGCCACTACCGTGCAAAGCGAACATTTTTTTCCTTTACATACATATGTATTTCTGATATCTATGACAGTGAGTGAGTGAAGGAGGACAGACAGACGACAGACAAGAGAAGGGAGGAGAAAGAGAGAGAGGGAGACAGACAGACAGAACAGACAGAGGACAGAAGAGAAGAGAGAGAAGAAGAGAGAGAGGGGAGAGAGACAGACAGACAGAACAGACAGAAGAGAAGGGAAGAAGGAGAGAAGAGAGAGAGAGAGAGACAGACAGACAGACAGAGACAAAGAGAAAGAAAGAGAGAGAAAGAGACAGAGAAGAGAGGGGTTGAGAGACAGACAGACAGAAAGGAAGAAGAAGAGAGAGAACAGAGGAGGAAAAGAGACAAGACAGACAGACAGACAGAGGAGAGAAGAGAGAGGAGAGGAAGAAGAGAGAGACCAGACAGACAGACAGAGAAGAGAAAGAAAGAGAGAGAGAAAGAGAGAGAAGAGAGAAGGGGGGTTGAGAGAGGGGGAGAGGCAACAGACAGACAGACAGAAAGGAAGAGAGAGAGAGAGGGAAACAGACAGAAGAGGAAGAGAGAGAGAGGGGAAACAGGACGGGGACAGACAGACAGACAGAAGACAGAGAAAGTAGACAGAGAGAAAGAAAGAGAGAGAGAAGGAGGGAAGAGAGTGAGTAGCGAATAGGGGTTGAGAGAGAGACAGACAGAAGGAGAGAGAGAGAGAGAGATCAGACAACAGACAGGAGGAGAGGAAGAGACGAGACAGACAGACATACAAGACAGAGACAGGACAGGGAGAAAGAGAGAGAAGGAGGATACAGAATACAGCGAACTAGGAGAGGAGAGAGAGAGAGAGATAGAATACAGACAGAGACAGGAAGAGGAGAGAGAGATACTGACATACACAGACAGAGACAGGCAGAGGGAGAGGAGAGAGAGAGAGAGAGAGATACAGACAAGCACAGACAGACAGGCAGAGGGTGAACCTAATTCAATATGTCTGACAAATTGGTAGTGGCGTAAACAGACCATGCTGAATATTGCATTCAAAGAGAGCCATGAACACCCACACACCCATAACAATAGGAATGCATTGACTCTGTACGCTGATGGCAACCCACTGTCTGATGTCTGAAATTCAGCATAGAGAGAGAGACATATATTTGTTATTTACTTTATACTTAATTGTATTCATTTTTTCTTCACAACTGATTTATCATATGAACTTTAGACTGGTTTTCCCCCCCCCCTGAGAAGGGCTCGCCACTACCGTGCAAAGCGACCATTTTTTTCCTTTACATACATATTAATTTCTGATATCTATGACAGTGAGTGAGTGAGAGACAGACAGGACAGACAGAGACAGACAGACAGAGAGGGAGAGAAAGAGAGAGAGGGAGAAAGACAGATAGACAGACAGACAGACAGAGAAGAGAAAGAGAAGAAAAAGAGAGACAGAGCGAGGGGTTGAGAGAGAAGAGACAGACAGAACGAAGACAGAGAGAGGGAAGAGACAGAGACAGACAGCAGAAGACGAGACAGACAGACAGAAGAGGAAGAGAAGAAGAGAGAGAGAAAGAGCAGACAACAGACAGAGACAGGAAAGAAGACAGACAGAAAGAAAGAGAGAGAGAGAGAGACAGGAGAGAGGAGGTGAGAGAAGACGAGACAGACAGAGGGAAACAGACAGACGAGAAAGGAAGAGAGAGACAGAGAACAGACAGACAGACAGAACAGAGAAGAGAAAGAAAGAAGAGAAGAAAAGAGATACAGAGAGAGAGTGGGGGTTGAGAGGAGACAGACAGACAGACAGAAAGGAAGGAGAGAGAGAGGGAAACAGACAGACAGAAAGGAAGAGAGAGAGAGAGAGGAAACAGACAGAGAGAGGAAGAGAGAGGACGAGACAGGAACAGACAGACAGACAGAGACAGAGAAAGAAGGAGAAAGAGGAGAGGGTAAGAGAGAGAGGGGAGAACTAGAAGAGCAGAAAGGAGAGAGGAGAGAGGGAGAGGAGAGAGAGAGAAGAAGACAGACAGACAGACAGAGACAGGCAGAAGGAGAAAGAGAGAGGAAGCGAGGGATAGAGAGGAGAGCGAATAGCAAAGAGAGAAGAGAACGAATACACAGACAGAGACAGGCAGAGGGAGAAGAGAGAGAGAGAGGGATCGATCACAGAAGGACGGGGGAGAGAGAGAGAGAGATACAGACATACAGACAGAGACAGGCAGAGGGTGAACGTAATTCAATATGTCTGACAAATTGGTAGTGGCACAAACAGTCCATGCTGAATATTGCATTCAAAGAGAGCCACTGAACACCCACACACCCATAAACAATAGGAATGCATTGACTCTGTACTGCTGATGACAAGGACTGTCTGATGTCTGAAATTCAGCATAGAGAGAGAGACATATATTTGTTATTGTATTTTGTACTTATTGTATTCATGTTTTTCGTCACAATTGATTTATCATATGAACTTCAGAGTGTTTGTTTCCTGGGGAGAGTGCACCACCATCGTGCTGAGCCATCGAAGTTTTCCCTATACATATAATTATATATACATGTATTTCTGATATCTATGATAATAAGAGAGAGAGAGAGAGATACAGAGAGAGAGGGGGGGAGGGACAGAAAGAGACAGAGACAGAGAGACAGACAGGCAGACACACAACCAGAGAGAGAGATAGAGGAAGGAAGAGAGAGAGAGAGAGAGAAAGAGACAGACAGACAGACAGAGACAGAGACAGGGACAGACAGAGACAGAGACAGAGATATACAGACAGAGACAGAGACAGAGATATACAGACAGTGAGAAAGAGAGACAGAGACAAAGAGACAGACAGACAGCCAGAGAGGGTGGGAGATGTACTTGCAGCGACAAGGGATAGATTCGTATGGAGGGCCATGATCGCCAACGCCATGCAGCATGATGATGATGATGATGATGATGATGATGATGAATGATGATGATGATGATGATGATGATGATGGTGACGATGATGATGATGGTGGTGGTGATGATGATGATGGTGATGATGATGGTGATGATGGTGATGATGATGATGGTGATAATGGTGATGGTGATGATGGTGATGATGATGATGGTGATGATGATGGTGATGATGGTGATGATGATGATGATGATGATGATGGTGGTGGTGGTGATGGTGATGGTGATGATGGTGATGATGATGATGATGATGATGATGATGATGATGATGATGTGATGGTGATGATGATGATGATGATGATGATGATGATGATGATGATGATGAATGATGATGATGATGATGATGAGAAGAAGAAGAAGGTGTTATTATCCTTTAGTCCACATACACACAGCACAGGGATGCCATGGAATGTGACAAGTTGGTGAAAAGGGATAGGACTGCCCCCCACCCCCACCCCCCACACCCCAAAATGAGAATACGAAATTTTGAATGCTTTTTATACCTTAAAGATAATCCTGTACTTGGTTTAAAACCATTGACTTTTTGATTAGTCTTGGAGTTGTTTGTTTGTTAGTTAATTAGTTAGTTGGTTAGTTAGTTCGTTAGTTCGTTAGTTAGTTAGTTAGTTAGTTAGTTAGTTAGTTAGTTAGTTAGTTAGTTAGCTAGTTAGTTAGTTAGTTAGTTAGTTAGCTAGTTAGTTAGTTAGGTGGTTGGTTAGTTAAATAGTTAGTTGGTTAGTTGGTTGGTTAGTTAGTTAGTTAGTTAGTTAGTTAGTTGGTTAGTTAATTAGTTAGTTAGTTAGTTAGTTAGCTAGTTAGTTAGTTAGTTAGTTCGTTAGTTAGTTGGCTAGTTAGTTAGCTAGTTAGTTAGTTAGTTAGTTAGTTAGCTAGTATAGTTAGTTAGTTAGTTAGTTGTTAGTTGGTTAGTTAGTTAGTTAGTTAGTTTAGTTCGTTCGTTAGTTAGTTAGTTAGTTAGTTAGCTAGTTAGTTCGTTAGTTAGTTAGTTAGTTAGTTAGTTAGTTAGTTGGTTGGTTAGTTAATTAGTTAGTTAGTTCGTTAGTTCTTAGTTAGTTAGTTAGTTAGTTAGCTAGTTAGTTAGTTAGTTAGTTAGTTAGGTAGTTAGTTAGTTAGTTAGTTAGTTAGTTAGTTAGCTAGTTAGTTAGTTGTTAGTTAGTTAGTTAGTTAGTTAGCTAGTTAGTTAGTTAGTTCGTTAGTTCGTTTGTTAGTTAGTTAGTTAGTAGTTAGTTAGTTAGTTAGTCTAGTTAGTTAGTTAGTTAGTTAGTTAGTTAGTTAGTCTAGTTAGTTAGTTAGTTAGTTAGTTGGTTAGTTAGTTAGTTAGTTAGTTAGTTCGTTCGTTAGTTTAGCTAGTTAGTTAGTTCGTTAGTTAGTTGGTTAGTTAGTTAGTTAGTTAGTTAGTTAGTTAGTTCGTTAGTTTAGTTAGTTAGTTAGTTATTAGTTAGTTACTTATTTGTTAGTAGTTAGTTAGTTAGTTAGTTAGCTAGTTAGTTAGTTAGTTAGCTAGTTAGTTAGTTAGCTAGTTAGTTAGTTAGTTAGTTAGTTCGTTAGTTCGTTAGTTCGTTAGTTCGTTAGTTCGTTAGTTAGTTAGTTAGTTAGCTACCTAGTTAGTTAGTTAGTTAGTTAGTTAGTTAGTTAGTTAGTTAGCTAGTTAGTTAGTTAGTTGGTGGTTAGTTAAATAGTTAGTTGGTTAGTTGGTTAGTTAGTTAGTTAGTTAGTTAGTTAATTAGTTAGTTGGTTGGTTAGTTAATTAGTTAGTTAGTTAGTTAGTTGTTGTTAGTTAGTTAGTTATTAGTTAGTTTTCAGTCGATCAGTCAGTCAGTCTGTCTGTCTGTCTGTTTGTTTGTTTCTTTCTTTCTTTCTTTCTTTGTTTTTTTGTTTGCTTGTTTGTTTGTTCGTTCGCTCGTTCGTTCGTTTGTTCGTTTGTTGTTGTTGTTGTTGTTGTTGTTGTTATTGTTGTTGTTTTTGTTATTGTTTTTTGTTATTGTTTGTGTTGTTGTTGTTGTTGTTGTTGTTTGTTTTTGTTTTTGTTTTGTTGTTGTTGTGTTGTTGTTGTTGTTGTTGTTGTTATTGTTATTGTTGTTGTTATTATTGTTGTTATTATGTTGTTGTTATTGTTGTTGTTATTGTTGTTGTTGTTGTTGTTGTTATTGTTGTTGTTATTGTTGTTGTTGTTATTATTGTTGTTGTTATTGTTGTTGTTGTTTTGCGTGATATTATTCCTGACATGGCCATAGAGCTCGGCGGGGCTGTAAACAAAAGGAAGCCCAACCGAACCACTTCACTTCATCACCCAAGTCCTTTTTTCCAGCCAGCTCTGGAAATGAACATATGATTTACCTGATCAGGACACGCACACGTTCTGCATTGCTGGCCATGAATGTTGGTGAGTCAGACACGGACGCAGACAGACAGGCACATACATGTACTTATACACACGCGAACGAACAAAACGCGTGTGCGTTTGTGTGTGTGTATGCGTGCGTATTCGAGTTTGTGTGGGTATGTGTGTATGTGTGTGTGTGTGTGTGTGTGTGTGTGTGTGTGTGTGTGTGTGTGTGAGAGAGAGAGAGAGAGAGAGAGAGAAAGAGAGGGGGGAAGAGAAAGAGACAGAGAGAGAGAGGGAGACAGAGACACAGAGAGACAGATAGAGAGACTGACTGGGCGACATTGAGAGAGAGAAAGAGAGACAGACAGACAGAGAGACAGAGAGAGAGACAGAAACAGAGAGAGAGGGAGAGAGACAGAGAGAGAATGCAAGTCAATTTGTAGGACAAATGGATCTTGGAGAGAAAAAAACTGAATATTTTTTTCACTATACAGCCAAAGACTCGGAGAGAATGAATAATTCCTTAACAATAGGAACGCAGTGACTTCGTTATTTCATTTTTCTTGCTCTGCCTAATGCCCCTCTCCTGTGTCACTATGACTGTGCTGCTCATTTCAGCCTTTCGGCCATTTCTAAATTAAACTTTTGCAATCTTGATGACAGAACTGTGACCCAATCTCACAATATCATCCAAACATTCGCCAGATGCCAGGAAACACGATCAGGAGTCAGATAATAAACAGTGTGATTTTGGTAGTTTCAGATGGCTGCCTAATTATCAGCAGAAGAGAAGGAGAGAGAGAGAGGAGAGACAGACAGAGAGAGACAGAGACAGAGAGAAAGAGAGGGGAGAGAGTGGGGAAAGAGGGAGAGAGAGAGGGGAGAGAGAGAGGAGGAGAGAGAGACAGAGAGACAGAGACAGAGAGACAGACAGAGACAGAGAGAAAGAGAGGGGAGAGAGGGAGGAAAGAGGGAGAGGGAGAGAGGGGGAGAGAGAGAGGAGGAGAGAGAGAGACACAGAGAGACACAGAGAGAGAGAGACAGAGAGATGGGGAAGAGAGAAAGAGGGAGAAAGGGGGAGAGAGCGAGAGACAGAGAGAGAGGGGGAGAGAGAGAGAGGGGGAGAAAGAGGAAGAGAGAGATAGGGAGAGAGGGGAGAGAGGGGGAGAGAGAGGGAAAGACAGAGAGAGGGGAGAGAGAGGGGAAAGAGAGGGAGAGAGAGGAGAGAGAGAGAGACAGAGAGGGGGAGAGAGAGGGGGAAGAGAGACAGAGGGGAGAGACAGGGGAGAGACAGGGAGAGAGATAGAGAGACAGAGAGAGGGGAGAGAGAGAGAGGAGAGAGAGAGACAGAGAGAGAAAGAGACAGAGAGACAGAGAGAGAGACAGAGACAGAGACAGAGAGAGGACCGAGACCGAGACCGAGAGACAGAGAGAGATGAGTAGTTAACGAGCGATCAGGAACGAGAGGGCAATGCTGAATAATGAGGTAAAGAGGACAGATGTGGTCAACGTTGGGAAGAGTGGGGAAGGCTGGATGGAATGGCTGCTTCGTGGTGTGGGTGTGGACGGTGGCGGTGGGGAGTGGTAGGGGTGAGGGAGAGGTGCGGGGGTTGGGGTGACGGAGGTTTGCAGACCTGGTGTGGATTAGGACGTTCAGTGGAGGGAGTTGGTTGTCCAATCTGTCTGACTGCGTCATTTCGGTCTGACTGTGTTTCCAGCCCAGAGTCCAGCAAACAAACTCAGTCAGCTATCAGCTAGCACCCCCCTCCTATAGCACCCAAGCATCCCCATGGAAACCAAAACCATACTAATCAATGCCATCCTCCTTCCTGCCCTCACATGCCACTCCCTGTCATGAACTTATGAACAAGACTCTGGAGCGAAAAATTCACAATCTGTAAGATGAAATGCCCCTCCGGTAGGCAGCTGGCAAAACCCAGAAGTGACCAGGTAAGGAAACAACACAACAGCAGCAACAAGAACAACAATAACAACAGCAACAACATCAACAACAGCCAAACAAACAACCACACAATAAAACCCACTTACATTCCTCTTATTTCCACCAGAAAACAACAGAACAACAACAACAACAACAGAAACAACAACAACAACAACAGCAACAACAACAGAAACAACAACAACTACAACAACAACAACAACAGAAACAACAACAACACAACAACAACAACAACAGCAACAACAACTACAACAACAACAACTGCAACAACAATAACAGCAACAAACAAAACAACAAGAAACAAAACTACAAAAACAGAAAACAAACAAAAAAAAAAAAACAACAGCACAACACCAAAACAACAACTAACACAAACAAACAAACGAAACAAACAACAAACAACAACTACAACAAACAACAAACACAGAACAACAAACAAACAAAACATGCAAACAACAACAACTGCAACAACAATAACAGCAACAATAACAGAAACAACTACAACAGAAACAACACAACTACAACAAACAACAATAACAACAGAAACAACAACTACAACAACAACAATAACAACAGCAACAACAACACAACACTGCAACAACAAACAACAACAACAACAAAACAGCAACATCATCAACAACAACAACAACAACAGCAACACATCACAAACAACAACAAACAACAACACACAACAACAACATACAACAACAACAACAACAACAAACAACATCATCAACAACAAGCAACATCATCACAACAAACAACAACAACAACAACACACAACATCATCATCAACAACAACAACAACCAGCAACATCATCATCAAAAACAACAACAACAACAGCAACATCATCATCAAAAAAACAACACAACAACAAACAACAACAACAACAACAGCAACATCATCATCAAAAACAACAACAACATCATCAACAACAACACAACAACAACAACAACAACAGCAACATCATCATCAAACAACAAACAACAACAACAGCAACATCAACAACAACAACAACACACAACACAACAACAACACAACATCACAACAACAACAACAACAACACACAACAACAACAACACAACAACAAAACAAACAACACAGCAACATCATCATCAACAACAAACAACAACAACAACAACACACATCAACAAACACACACACACAACAACAACAAACACAACATCATCAACAACAACACAACAACAACAACAACAGCAACATCATCAACAACAACACAACAACAAACAACACAACAACACAACAACAGCAGCAGCAACAACAACAACAACAACAGCAACAACAACAACAACAGCAACAACAACAACGACAACAAGAACAGCAACATCATCAACAACAACAACAACAACAGCAACAACAACAACAACAGCAACAACAACAACAACAACAAAAACAGCAACAACAACAACAGCAGCAACAACAACAACAACAACAGCAACAACAACACAACAACAGCCAAACAAACAACCAAACAACAAAACATACATTCCTCTTATCTCATGACATGAAGATGAAGGTGACATTGATCGAGGCATTACACACATACCTGCCAATTGCGGTGTCTATTCATTATACATACAGTGACCCATGTGAATATATAAAAAAAAAACACTGCCATACACACACGCAACGCACACCCAACACATACACACGAAACACACACACGTAACACACACACACACACACACACACACACACACACACACCACACACATACACACACACACACACCACATAAATACACACACATACACACATACACACACACACACACACCACACACATAAATACACATACACACACACACACACAAACACACACATGTACGCAAGTGCGCATGCGTGCACACCCACCCACCTACCCAAACACACACACACACATACACACACATACACATACGCACACACGTACACATACACATACACACATATACACACATATACACGTAACACACACACACACTCATACACACACATATTCTCTCTCTCTCTCTCTCTCTCTCTCTATATATATATATATATATATATATATATATATATATATATATACATAATGTGTATATATATATGTTGTTCGTCCGTCGTGATCGACGATGACCAAGGATCATCACGATTCATGTGTCCGGCTGTGACTGATCAAGCCGATTCGTGCGCGGAAGGCTTGGCCGCAGATGAGACACATGTGTTCTGTTGGATTGTGGACTTCGGAGTTAGCTCGGGATTTACGCAGCTCTCGTTTCTTTTGTGCTCCACTGATCCTGCTTTGTTCGTAGGAGGCGGCACCTTCGCCAACGCAGCTTCTCCATGATGAGCGGTCTTGTGTATATATATATACACACTTCACGAAAACGTCGACATTACGTT
>JAPXFY010000028.1:1967993-1970493 GCA_030674185.1 Monoplex corrugatus
ACGCCAGGATACATTATGACAGTAAGCGTAGAGTGCAGCCCTGTCACGCAGTCTCAAGCCTGAATGGAACTCCATAGCATCATGATTATCATCCACATCATCATCAACATCATCGCATTGTAAAAAGAAATCTTCCAGCTTCTGTGGCATGAAGATGGCGTAGAAAATGGGATTAAAAAAAGAAGAAAAAAAGGTGAGCACAAGGGTAACCTCACTGAGCGCAATGATCCTAAAAAAAAAAAAAAAAAGAAATACACTCACGAAGAAAAAAAACAACATGCTTCTTCAGGCATAAACCATTTGTAACCCCCCCCCCCCCCCACCAAATCAGTCTTAACTCGCAGTCAGTCGAACAGCACTAGGAGCTGAAAAGATGACTGAGGGTCTATCTGGGGTGTTTTGACTTTTTCTCAAAATTGATTTCTGTAGACTATAATCTATCCCCCACAGACATTTTTTTTCTTGAAAAAATTATTATTAATCAATCTAATATGGTATTTTAATGCACTGATCGCAGCAGAAAGAACGCAATTTCCTACCAAAAGTGCCTATTTTTGTCTCTTATTATGAACCGTAACCTGTACAGTACCCGCACATATAATATTCTACAGAAAGCTCTTTGGTGCATCTTTCAGATAATGACAGCGAAAATTAGAAACAAACTGGGTCAAAGCCACCAAATAAAGAAATTTAAGGAAAATGTGTAGGACAGCACACAAAAACTTCAGAGGCCGTTTTCTCAAAATGGCCGTCATACAACTTAATGACTTGAAACATACATAACTTCTACATTTTTTTTAGTACAAGCTTTATTCAAGTACCAAAATAATCAGCAGAATGTACACTTTCCAGTGATATGTGTATCTCAAAATGCCCAAAATGCTAGTTAAGACTGATTTGTGGTGGGAGGTCACATTTGAAAAATGACAGTGATGAAGATACACTCTGCTGTCTGTGTGAAGCATCGTGTACAAAAGGATATGAAATCAGTTGTCACTGACAACGTCGTCGTCGTCGGCCTCTTTACATCTCAGGAGATGATAGTCTGCACCAGGAGGCGTTGTGGTCATGGCGTGTACTTTCTGCTGTGGCTGTGCAGGCCGATTCTTGAGTGGCAATCTCTGTCACATCTGCCACATACAAATTGAGTCGCTGTTGTCTGGTTTCTGGAACGTTGCTTGCGAAGAGCCCTTTTCTCATCTGCGCTTTCTGCTCTCCTCCTCTCCGCATTCACAACGCCTTGCTGAACGGCTGTCCTCCGCGCTGCCCTGTCTTCCGCCAGAGTCTCCCAAGAGCCTGGGTTAATCCCTGAGCTTCTAAGTTCCCTTTTGCATGCGTCTACAAAGCGTAGCTGTGGGCGTCCTGGAGTTCGCTTCCGGTTTGCCAGTTCGCCGTAGAGAACGTCTTTTGGTATGCGTCCATCCTCCATTCGACGCACATGGCCAAGCCAGCGTAGTCGGCGTTGGCTTGGAAGGGCAAAGATGGTCTGTAGGCCCGCACGACGGAGGACCTCTGAGTTGGTCACCTTGTCTTGCCATTGGATGCCGAGGATGCGTCGCAAGCAACGGAGATGGAAAATGTTGAGCCTCTTTTCTTGGCTGGCATATGTGGTCCAGGCTTCACTTGAGTAGAGTAGTGTGCTCAACACACATACTCTGTACACCTGCATTTTGGTGTTCGCAGTGAGACTGCTGTTGGACCAGACCCGCTTGTTCAGTTTAGCCATAACAGATGAGGCCTTTGCAATTCTGGCGCTGATTTCAGCGTCCAGAGAGAGGTTGTCACATATGGTGGACCCCAAGTACTGAAATTTGTGGACAGTATTGAGGTCGTAGTCTCCAATGTGTAGAGATGGTGGTTCTTCACAGCCTTGGCCTAAGATCTCAGTTTTCTTCAAGCTGATTGTGAGACCAAACTCTCTGCATTGACAACGGTGACCTGAATATCCATTACCTGTGTGAGATTAACCGCACAGTGCATTAAGAAACTGGCGACATGGCATGTTCGTGCTGGAAGCAAAAGTAGCAAAAAGCACACTGATTATGACAAAAATTGCTGACTTTACCAAACAAATAAGATCCTCGTGGTATGTTTGACCTCAAATCACCCTCACTAACTACCTCGTGCCCACTAGCTCTTTATCATTCAATTAATCCCGATTCTCTCTCCTTTCCCTGCATTAGCCATGTGGACCATGTCTGTCTGTCCATTACCAATCATCTCCTTATCTCATTAGTCAGCTTCTCTCTGCTCTTAGTATTTTGCTGGCAATTCATTTGTCTTCCTCCTTCTCTGTCTCTGACTCTTTGTATATCTGTTTCTCTTTCTCTCCTTTTTTATTCTCTGTCCTCTCTTCTCTTTCTGTCTTTCTGTCTGTCTGACTGTCTCTCTTGTTCTTTTTCTCCCTCCCTCTCTCTCTCTCAATCCATGTCTTACACACACGTTTTCTCTCCACTATCTCTCTCTCTCCCTCTCTCTCTCTCTCACGCATGCGCGTACC
>JAPXFY010000028.1:1975493-1977993 GCA_030674185.1 Monoplex corrugatus
ACACAAGATTGGGTTTTCTGGATCATGATGGGAAGGTCAGGGAGAGGCCCAGAGACATACAGCTGATTGTCATCCGAGAAAGAATGATGCTGAAGCAGGTGTTCTTGGACAATAGAGGAGACAGGGTAGGTGTAGAGAATGAAAAGTAGGGGGCCCAGAACAGATCCTTGTGGCACTCCGTAAGTCAGACAGGAAGGATTAGAAGAAAGACCATTGACAGAAACTACTTGCAGACGATTGGTGATGTAAGAATGAAACCAGTTCAAGACAGTATCATGGAGCCCTAAAGAGTGATGTAGACGGGAGAGAAGGATAGAGTGGTCAATAGTGTCAAAGGCAGCAGATAGGTCCAAGAGAGTCAAAAGTGATACGTTGTTAGAGTCGAGAGTAGTCAGTAAGTCGTTGCAGATTTTGAGAAGAGCAGTTTCGGTACTATGTCCAGAACGGTAAGCAGACTGAAGGGAATAGACAAGGTTATTGGAATGAAGGTGGTTTAACAGCTGGTCAAGAACAACTTTCTCTAAGACCTTGGAAAGAAAAGGAAGATTTGACACAGGTCTATAGTTTTTCAAATTCTCAGGGTCAAGAGTCGTCTTTTTTAGAAGAGGTCTTACAATTGCTGACTTGAAAGAAGAAGGAAAGGAGCCAGTTGAGAGGGAATGGTTAATGATATTGGTGATGTGAGGGAGAAGAGTATCGAGACAATGGGTGAGAAAAGAAGCTGGCAATGGGTCGAGTTCACAGGTTTTAATGCCAGATTTCATGATGATTTTCTTAACAAAGTCCTCAGAAACGGGTTGGAAGAAAGTAAGGGGGATTCCAGAGAAAGGGGGTTCAGGAAATGTAGCATGAGTGTTCGTCGTGGAATCGAGAGAAAGCCTGAGGTTAGCAATCTTGTTGAAAAAATAGTCAGAGAAAGCCTGTGGAAGATCAGAAGGTGGCAGGTGAGATGGAAGAGGAGAAGAGCCAGTTTTGCCAAGAAGAGTATTAGTTATATTATACAGTTGTTTGGAAGTGGAACAGGCAAGAATTTTAGCATTGTAATAGGCTGATTTAGAGGCATCTACGAGGCTATTAACAATTTTGTTGGCAGTTTGAACAAATTCTGTACTAGAAATGTTTTCTTTTTTTCTTTTTCGGTATGAATGATAAGTCCAGTTACTACACTATGCATATTTGTCTATGTTTGTCAGTATATACAATACAATACAATACAATACAATACAATACAATACAATACAATATTTTATGTGTGTATGTGTGTGTGTGTGCATGTGTGTGTGTGTGCGTGTGTGCGTGCGTGTGTGTGTGTGTGTGTGTGTGCGTGTGTGCGTGCGTGTGTGTGCGTGCGTGCGTGTGTGTCTGTTTTAGCGCTTAGATTTGATTTTATCAAGATTTTGCGCTATATAAAATATTGTATTGTATTGTATTGTATTGTATTGTATTGTATTGTATATACTGACAAACATAGACAAATATGCATAGTGTAGTAATTGGACTTATCATTCATACCGAAAAAGAAAAAAAGAAAACATTTCTAGTACATAATTTCTAGGTGGGGGATACTATTATATTATTTATACTGAAAGAGCCCCCCCCCTCCCCCCCCCCCCACACTCCCATAGGGGACATGAAGAGCTCGGGAAAAAAGTCAATTTAAAGACACCGAAAAAAGGATAACTGATGTGCAAGCAATAGAAAGTTACATATATTGACAAACATAGACAAATATGTATACGTGTAGTAATTAGACCAAACATCCATACCAAAAAAAGACAACAACAACAACAACAACAACAACAACATGTAATTTGGACAGCTGGCGTCCTATGGTTGACGGTATGTTGAGAAAGAGAGAGAAAGAGAGAGAGAGAAAGAGAGAAAGAAAGAGATAGAGAGAGAGAAAGAGAGAGAAAGAGAGAGAAAGAGAGAGACAGAAAGAGAGAGAGAAAGAGAAAGAGAGAGAGAAAGAGAAGAAAGAGAGAGAAAGAGAGAGAAAGAGAGAGAGAGAAAAGAGAGAGAGAAAGAGAGAGAGAGAGAAAGAGAAAGAGAGAGAGAAAGAGAGAGAAAGAGAAAGAGAGAAGAGAGAGAGAGAAAGAGAGAGAGAAAGAGATAGAGAGAGAGAGACAGAGAAAGAGAGAAGAGAGAGAGAGAAAAGAGAGAGAGAGAAAGAGAGAGACAGAAAGAGAGAGAGAGAAAGAGGGAGAAAGAGAGAGAGAGAAAGAGAGAGAGAGAGAAAGAAAGCAAGAGAGGAGAAAGAGAGAGAGAGGAAGAAAGAGACAGAGAAAGAAGGAGAGCGAGAGAGAGAAAAAGAAAAGAAAAAAAAAAAGAAGAAAAAAACCTGGTTGGCTTGACCTCACATCGCCCCAGCAAGTACCCGCCACCCCACCACCCCACCCTCTCTCTCTAACCTCCTCTTTACCATCTCATCAATTCCTTCCCCCACCTATACCCCCACCCTTCCCCATGCTAGTACCTTTGTCCCAATACCCATCGTCTC
>JAPXFY010000028.1:1982993-1995493 GCA_030674185.1 Monoplex corrugatus
TTCTCAGAGTCAAATGGACAGACAGAAGAACAAACGATAGAGTGTTAATGGAACTGAATGTCAAGCGCCAACTGCTAACAGAGATCAACAAAAAATATGTAGGCCATGTGATCAGAAATACCAAAGCAGCTGGGAGTTCCAACTTCCATCTGGACGAATTTTGATAGAGCTTTAGATTTCGAGTTCAGTCCCGGCATGCAACATTAAAAACTGGTCTGTTCGCTGCCCCATCTTAACGTCTCCACCATTCTGGTGGTGTCAGCTTAGTGTTTGATAGGTCCACTGGCCTGTTGGCTGCCATTCTTTATGTTTCCATCATTCTGGTGCTGTCAGCGTAGTGTCTCATAGGTCCACTGGCCTGTTGGCTGCCCATCTTAATGTTTCCATCATTCATGTGGTGTCAGCTTAGTGTTTGATAGGTCCACTGGCCTGTTGGCTGCCCATCGTAACGTTTTCATCATTCTGGTGGTGTCAGTTACTGTGTCATAGGTCCACTGGCCTGTTGGCTGCCCATCTGAATGTTTCCATCATTCTGGTGGTGTCAGCTTACTGTTTGATAGGTCCACTGGCCTGTTGGCTGCCCATCTTAATGTTTCCATCATTCTGGTGCTGTCAGCTTACTGTGTCATAGGTCCACTGGCCTGTTGGCTGCCCATCTGAATGTTTCCATCATTCTGGTGGTGTCAGCTTACTGTTTGATAGGTCCACTGGCCTGTTGGCTGCCCATCTGAATGTTTCCATCATTCTGGTGGTGTCAGCTTACTGTTTGATAGGTCCACTGGCCTGTTGGCTGCCCATCTTAATGTTTCCATCATTCTGGTGCTGTCAGCTTAGTGTCTCATAAGTCCACTGGCCTGTTGGCTACCCATCTTAATGTTTCCATCATTCTGGTGGTGTCAGCTTAGTGTCTCATAAGTCCACTGGCCTGTTGGCTACCCATCTTAATGTTTCCATCATTCTGGTGTTTGTCAGCTTAGTGTTGATAGGTCCACTGGTCTGTTGGCTGCCCTCTTTATGTTTCCATCATTCTGGTGGTGTCAGCTTAGTGTTTCATAGGCCCACTGGCCTGTAGGCTGCCCATCTTAATGTTTCCATCATTCTGGTGGTGTCAGCTTGGTGTTTCATAGGTCCACTGGCCTGTTCGCTGCCCATCTGAATGTTTCCATCATTCTGGTGGTGTCAGCTTAATGTTTGATAGGTCCACTGGCCTGTTGGCTGCCCGTCTTAATGTTTTCATCATTCTGGTGGTGTCAGCTTAATGTTTGATAGGTCCACTGGCCTGTTGGCTGCCCGTCTTAATGTTTTCATCATTCTGGTGGTGTCAGTGTTGTATATGTCCCTCTTCCCCCTTCCCCTTTCACATTTCAAAACTTTGCCAGTGCATAGGGTTTTGCGCAGGCTTGGTTGGAGCGCATATGGAGGTTTTCCAAATGCAGTGAAACCCTCTTGAACAAACTCCAAACTCTAAACTCCATGATAAACAAGTAAGGTTGTACTGATGGTTTGTCTGGTTGCTTACTTACTTGCTTACTTGCTTGCTCGCTCACTCGCTCACTCACTCACTCACTCACTCATCATTCACTCACTCACTCACTTACCTATCTATGATTAAGAAAATATTGTATTCACCTAGTTGGTAGACAGCTGAGCATTTGGGCATTGACTGGGAGGGGGGGGGGGCTCTGTCATGTGAGACGAGATTATACAGAATAGCTAGTTGTGTTGTGATTCAAACCTTTAATTAATTGTTTATTTACTTTACATACATATGTTCCTTTTTTGAAGGTAAGATACTCATCACATTCCAGTGATAGTCTGTAAAATACCAGTATAAGATATAGACTGGTAAAACTGTCTAGGTAGGACTCACAATCCCAGTTAATATGATAGGTAAAACAGTTAGTTAGGACCTCACATGCCAGTTTAAATATAGACTAGTAAACATAGTTAGTGACCTCACATGCCAGTATAATTAGACTAGGTAACATAGTTAGGTAGACCTCACATGCAGTTTAATATAGACTAGTGTAAATGTCTAGGTAGGACCTGCAGATGCCGTTTAATATGACTAGGTAATCTAGTCTAGTAGGACCTCACAATGCAGTTTAAAATATAGACTAGTGAAACATAGTCTGTGACCTCACATGCATTTTAAGATTAGACTGGTAAAACATAGGCTATTTAGACTCACAATGCCAGTTTAAATTAGACTGGTAAACTAGTCTAGGTAGGCTCACAGTGCCATTTAAAATATAGACTAGGTAAAACATAGTCTAGGTAGGACCTCACAATGCCAGTTTAAAATATAGACTAGGTAAAACATAGCTAGGTAGGACCTCACAATGCCAGTTTAAAATATAGACTAGGTAAAACATAGCTAGGTAGGACCTCACAATGCCAGTTTAAAATATAGACTAGGTAAAACATAGGCTAGGTAGGACCTCACAATGCCAGTTTAAAATATAGACTAGGTAAAACATAGTCTAGGTAGGACCTCACATGCCAGTTTAAAATATAGACTAGGTAAAACATAGGCTAGGTAGGACCTCACAATGCCAGTTTAAAATATAGACTAGGTAAAACATAGTCTAGGTAGGACCTCACAGTGCCAGTTTAAAATATAGACTAGGTAAAACATAGGCTAGGTAGGACCTCACAATGCCAGTTTAAAATATAGACTAGGTAAAACATAGGCTAGGTAGGACCTCACAATGCCAGTTTAAAATATAGACTAGGTAAAACATAGGCTAGGTAGGACCTCACAATGCCAGTTTAAAATATAGACTAGGTAAAACATAGGCTAGGTAGGACCTCACAATGCCAGTTTAAAATATAGACTAGGTAAAACATAGGCTAGGTAGGACCTCAGGACCTGGCCAGCTCATGGGTTTATGTGCAGGCTTAAGGCTTGTGCCATGATCACAATACACACGACACATGTGACGTTAGTGCATATGGAATTCGTTCCGAGCGCGAAGTCGTCTTGAGAAACTGAAATTGAAACTGGCTTGCTTGGTAAATATTGTTGGTTGATATGTGTTTATAACAGCAAATGGCACAACCTTGACACAGGTTGGTAAGTTCAAATACCTGGGAACAGTCATTTCATCAGACGGCAGATGCACATCGGAATTAGCTGGCAGAATCGGCCAAGCCAAAACAGCATTCAAGAAGATGACAAGCATTCTTACCAACAAATGCCTATCAATTAACATCAGAAAGAGAGTCCTTGGATGTTATATAGAACCAATACTGTTGTACGGATGCGAGGCGTGGACAGTCAGCAAGCAAAGCCAGAGCAGGATCGAGGCAGCCGAGATGTGGTTTCTGAGAAGAATGTTGAGAGTTCCATGGACAGCAAAGAAAACAAACGAGACAGTCTTGATGGAGGCAGACACAAGTAGATCACTCATAAGGAAGATTAGGAAAAGACAGGCAACATTTATAGGCCATTTTATGAGGAAGGGGATTTGGAGCACCTGGTCACAACGGGAAAGCTGGAGGGAAAGAGAGCACCAGGTAAACCCAGGGAGAGAATGCTGGACGGACTTGCAGAGTGGCTGGGGACGAGGAGGGTGGGGGAGATGCTAGGGGCAACGAGAGATAGAGATGGATGGAAGTCCATGGTCGCCAACGCCATGCGGCAGGGCACTTGATGATGATGATGATGGTGATATGTGTTTTGGCTGATTTGGTAGGTTTGGTTCAGTTTTAAACGTGGACACCCACCTTAGATGATATGGCCGACGAGGATAACCATCTCAGGGAAGTGGGGGAATAGAGGTTTATCCAGTCCTACACTGACACCACCAGAACAGCAATGATGTTAAGATGGGACAGTGAGAAGGCCAGTTTTTAATATAGCGCACCCTGGGAATCGAACCCACAACCATTAGTATGTGAATCCGACGCTCAAACCAACTGAGCTACTGGGGCCCGCATGTCATCATCATCATCATCATCATCATCATCATCATCAGGTGCCCTGCCGCATGGCGCTGGCGACCATGGACTTCCATCCATCTCTATCTCTCGTTGCCTCCAGCATCTCCCCCACCCTCTTCATCCCCAGCCACTCTGCAAGTCCATCCAGCATTCTCTCCCTGGGTCTACCTGGGGCCCGCATGTAGAATGACTAAATCAACGAATGATGTGGCTGTTTTGCCAATCTGTGTTCCTATTCATATCTATGGCTGGACGCTGTCCATGACCAGGACATAATGTTGTATTGATGTGTTGTTGGTTGATTATTCAGTTAGTCGGTAGATTACTTTGTTCATTATGGAAATGGCGTGTGTGTGTGTGTGTGTGTGTGTGTGTGTGTGTGTGTGTGTTTGTGTGTATGAGTGTATGTTTGTGTGTGTGTGTGTGCGCGTGTGTGTGCATGTGTGTGTGCGTGTGTGTAGGTGTGTGTGTGGGGGGGCGTGGGTGTATGTATGTGTGTGTGTGTGCGTGCGTGTGTGTGTGTGTGTGTGTGTCTGTTTCTGTGTGTGTGTCTGTGTCTGTGTCTGTGTCTGTGCGTGGATGTGTGTGTGTTTGTGTGTATGTGCTTGCGTGAGTGTGTGTGGATGTGTGTGTGTTTATGTGTGTGTGTGTGTGTGTGTGTGTAGTGTGTGTGTGTGTTTGTGTGTGTATGTATGTGTGTGTGCGTGTGGGGGGGGGGTGGGGGGGTGGGGGTGGGGGTGGGCGTGGGCGTGGGTTCAATGGCTAGCTCTTAGGTTCCTTGCTATATTTTCTTAGTTTGTTGGGTGTAGTTTTTGTTGACTGTTCACACACCACACACACACACACACACACACACACACACACACACACACACACACACACACACACACACACACACACACACACACAACACACACACACAAACACACACACACACACACACACACACACACACACACACACACACACGTACAACGTACGGCATCAAATCGACACGCTCGAAACACAAAACTCTTTTTTTTCTCCGTCTCACACGTTAAACTGGTCACATGATTTCTCTTCCTTCCGGCAGGAAGAGAAATAAGAGTGATCCACCTTGTTAAGATGGCGTCTTGGTTGTATTCATTACAAGAAAAATGAAAGACAGAAAAAAAAAGAGAAGAAAAATACAAAAAGACGTAAGCTGCTATAAGAATTAATATCACTGAAGGAAAATAGTTCATCATCATCATCATCAGGCGCCCTGCCGCATGGCGTTGGCGACCATGGACTTCCAACCATCTCTATCTCTCGTTGCCCCCAGCATCTCCCCCACCCTCTTCATCCCCAGCCAATCTGCAAGTCCGTCCAGCATTCTCTCCCTGGGTCTACCTGGTGCTCTCTTTCCCTCCAGTTTTCCCGTTGTGACCAGGTGCTCCAAATCCCCCTTCCTCATAAAATGGCCTATAAATGTTGCTTTCTTTTCCTAATCTTCCTTATGAATGATCTATTTGTGTCTGCCTCCATCAAGAAGGTCTCGTTTGTTTTCTTTGCTGTCCATGGAACTCTCAACATTCTTCTGAGAAACCACATCTCGGCTGCCTCGATCCTGTTCTGGCTTTGCTTGCTGACTGTCCACGCCTCGCATCCGTACAACAGTATTGGTTCTATATAACATTCAAGGACTCTCTTTCTGATGTCTGACTTAACATCAGACTCCCTAAGCCTGCATAAAATCGTATGCGCTGGCAAGTTCTTGATGATTGAAACAAAAGAGCAGTAACATAGAATTTTGAGTGTGAAAGCTGACAATGGTTTCCTGATAGGAACAGCGTTATTCTGTGAAAAGAAAATTAAACGCTGACGAAAATTGTCAAGTACAGGTTGTCTTCTTCTTCTGTTCCTCGTCTGCATGGTCAGGTTACGTGTGGCGATGAAAGTGGTCATTTTATTTGTTTGCTTGTTTATTTATTCATTCATTTATTTGTTTGTTTATTTATTTATTTATTTATTTATTTATTTATTTATTTATTTATTTATTTATTTATTTATTTATCTATCTGTTTATATATTTATTTATTTATTTATTTATTTATTTATCTATTTATTATTTATTATTCATTTATTTATGTATTTATTTAATATTTATTTATTTATTTGTTTGTTTGTTTCATTGCTCATGTGTGTAGTTATTTTTTGTTAATTCTATATCATTCATTCAATCATTCATTTATTCATTTATTTATTCATTCATTCATTCATTCAGTTATCTACGTATTTGTTTGTTTTTGTTTACATATCTATTTGTTTGTTTGTTTTTGTTTACATATCTATTTGTTTGTTTTGTTTTTGTTTACATATCTATTTGTTTGTTTGTTTTTGTTTACATATCTATTTGTTTGTTTGTTTTTGTTTGCTTGTTTGTTTTTGTTTACATATCTATTTGTTTCTTTTGTTTTTGTTTACATATCTATTTGTTTGTTTTGTTTTTGTTTACATATCTATTGTTTTGTTTGTTTTTGTTTGCTTGTTTGTTTTTGTTTACATATCTATTTGTTTCTTTTGTTTTTGTTTACATATCTATTTGTTTGTTTTGTTTTTGTTTACATATCTATTTGTTTGTTTGTTTTTGTTTACATATCTATTTGTTTGTTTTGTTTTTGTTTACATATCTATTTGTTTGTTTTGTTTTTGTTTACATATCTATTTGTTTGTTTGTTTTTGTTTACATATCTATTTGTTTGTTTTGTTTTTGTTTACATATCTATTTGTTTGTTTTGTTTTTGTTTACATATCTATTTGTTTGTTTTGTTTTTGTTTACATATCTATTTGTTTGTTTGTTTTTGTTTACATATCTATTTGTTTGTTTTGTTTTTGTTTACATATCTATTTGTTTGTTTTGTTTTTGTTTACATATCTATTTGTTTGTTTTGTTTTTGTTTACATATCTATTTGTTTGTTTGTTTTTGTTTACATATCTATTTGTTTGTTTGTTTTTGTTTACATATCTATTTGTTTGTTTGTTTTTGTTTACATATCTATTTGTTTGTTTTGTTTTTGTTTACATATCTATTTGTTTGTTTGTTTTTGTTTACATATCTATTTGTTTGTTTGTTTTTGTTTACATATCTATTTGTTTGTTTTGTTTTTGTTTACATATCTATTTGTTTGTTTTTGTTTTTGTTTACATATCTATTTGTTTGTTTTGTTTTTGTTTACATATCTATTTGTTTGTTTTTGTTTTGTTTACATATCTATTTGTTTGTTTGTTTACATATCTATTTGTTTGTTTTGTTTTTGTTTACATATCTATTTGTTTGTTTTGTTTTTGTTTACATATCTATTTGTTTGTTTTTTTACATATCTATTTGTTTGTTTGTTTTGTTTTTGTTTACATATCTATTTGTTTGTTTGTTTACATATCTATTTTTTGTTTGTTTACATATCTATTTTTTGTTTTGTTTGTTTTTGTTTACATATCTATTTGTTTGTTTGTTTACATATCTATTTGTTTGTTTTGTTTTTGTTTACATATCTATTTGTTTGTTTTGTTTTGTTTACATATCTATTTGTTTGTTTGTTTACATATCTATTTGTTTGTTTTGTTTTTGTTTACATATCTATTTGTTTGTTTGTTTACATATCTATTTGTTTGTTTTTTTTTGTTTACATATCTATTTGTTTGTTTTGTTTTTGTTTACATATCTATTTGGTTTGTTTGTTTACATATCTATTTGTTTGTTTTTGTTACATATCATTTGTTTGTTTTTGTTTACATATCTATTTGTTTGTTTTTGTTTACATATCTTTTTTGTTTTTTGTTTACATATCTATTTGTTTGGTTTTGTTTTTGTTTACATATCTATTTGTTTGTTTGTTTACATATCTATTTGTTTGTTTTTGTTTACATATCTATTTGTTTGTTTGTTTACATATCTATTGTTTGTTTGTTTTTGTTTACATATCTATTTGTTTGTTTGTTTTTGTTTACATATCTATTTGTTTGTTTGTTTGTTTACATATCTATTTGTTTGTTTTTTGTTTTTTTGTTTACATATCTATTTGTTTGTTTTGTTTTTCTTTACATATCTATTTGTTTGTTTTTTTTTTCTTACATATCTATTTGTTTGTTTGTTTTGTTTACATATCTATTTGTTTGTTTCTTTTTGTTTACATATCTATTTGTTTGTTTGTTTTGTTTACATATCTATTTGTTTGTTTGTTTTTGTTTACATATCTATTTGTTTGTTTGTTTTTGTTTACATATCTATTTGTTTGTTTGTTTTTCTTACATATCTATTTGTTTGTTTTGTTTTTGTTTACATATCTATTTGTTTGTTTGTTTTTCTTTACATATCTATTTGTTTGTTTTTTTTTTGTTTACATATCTATTTGTTTGTTTGTTTTTGTTACATATCTATTTGTTTGTTTGTTTTTGTTTACATATCTATTTGTTTGTTTTGTTTTTGTTTACATATCTATTGTTTGTTTTGTTTGTTTTGTTTACATATCTATTTGTTTGTTTGTTTTTGTTTACATATCTATTTGTTTGTTTTGTTTTTGTTTACATATCTATTTGTTTGTTTTGTTTTTGTTTACATATCTATTTGTTTGTTTTGTTTGTTTTGTTTACATATCTATTTGTTTGTTTGTTTTACATATCTATTTGTTTTTTTGTTTTTGTTTACATATCTATTTGTTTTTTTTGTTTTTGATTACATATCTATTTGTTTGTTTGTTTACATATCTATTTGTTTGTTTTTTGCTTTTTGTTTACATATCTATTTGTTTGTTTGTTTTTGTTTACATATCTATTTGTTTGTTTTGTTTTTGTTTACATATCTATTTGTTTGTTTTGTTTTTGTTTACATATCTATTTGTTTGTTTTGTTTTTGTTTACATATCTATTTGTTTGTTTTTTTTTTTTGTTTACATATCTATTTGTTTGTTTGTTTTTTGTTTACATATCTATTTGTTTGTTTGTTTACATATCTATTTGTTTTTTTTTTGTTTTTGTTTACATATCTATTTGTTTTTTTTGTTTTTGTTTACATATCTATTTGTTTGTTTTTTTTTGTTTACATATCTATTTGTTTGTTTTTTGTTTTTTGTTTACATATCTATTTGTTTGTTTGTTTTTTGATATCATTTGTTTGTTTTTGTTACATATCTATTTGTTTGTTTGTTTACATATCTATTTGTTTTTTTTGTTTACATATCTATTTGTTTGTTTTTTTACATTCATTGTTTGTTTTGTTTACATATCTATTTGTTTGTTTGTTTACATATCTATTTGTTTGTTTGTTTTTGTTTACATATCTATTTGTTTGTTTTGTTTTTGTTTACATATCTATTTGTTTGTTTGTTTGTTTACATATCTATTTGTTTTTTTTTGTTTTTTTTTTACATATCTATTTGTTTGTTTTGTTTTTCTTTACATATCTATTTGTTTGTTTTTTTTCTTTACATATCTATTTGTTTGTTTGTTTTTGTTTACATATCTATTTGTTTGTTTTTTTTGTTTACATATCTATTTGTTTGTTTGTTTTTGTTTACATATCTATTTGTTTGTTTGTTTTTGTTTACATATCTATTTGTTTGTTTGTTTTTGTTTACATATCTATTTGTTTGTTTGTTTTTTTTACATATCTATTTGTTTGTTTTTTTTGTTTACATATCTATTTGTTTGTTTGTTTTTTTTACATATCTATTTGTTTGTTTGTTTTTTTTACATATCTATTTGTTTGTTTGTTTTTGTTTACATATCTATTTGTTTGTTTGTTTTTGTTTACATATCTATTTGTTTGTTTTGTTTTTTTACATATCTATTTGTTTGTTTGTTTGTTTTGTTTACATATCTATTTGTTTGTTTGTTTTTGTTTACATATCTATTTGTTTGTTTTGTTTTTGTTTACATATCTATTTGTTTGTTTTGTTTTTGTTTACATATCTATTTGTTTGTTTTGTTTGTTTGTTTACATATCTATTTGTTTGTTTGTTTACATATCTATTTTTTTTGTTTGTTTTTGTTTACATATCTATTTGTTTTTTTGTTTTTGTTACATACTATTTGTTTGTTTGTTTACATATCTATTTGTTTGTTTTTGTTTTTTGTTTACATATCTATTTGTTTGTTTGTTTTTGTTTACATATCTATTTGTTTGTTTTGTTTTTGTTTACATATCTATTTGTTTGTTTTGTTTTTGTTTACATATCTATTTGTTTGTTTTGTTTTTGTTTACATATCTATTTGTTTTTTTTGTTTTTTTGTTTACATATCTATTTGTTTGTTTGTTTTTGTTTACATATCTATTTGTTTGTTTGTTTACATATCTATTTGTTTGTTTTTGTTTTTGTTTACATATCTATTTGTTTTTTTTGTTTTTGTTTACATATCTATTTGTTTGTTTTGTTTTTGTTTACATATCTATTTGTTTGTTTTTGTTTTTTGTTTACATATCTATTTGTTTGTTTGTTTTTGTTTACATATCTATTTGTTTTTTGTTTTTGTTTTTGCATATCTATTGTTTGTTTGTTTTTGTTTACATATCTATTTGTTTGTTTTGTTTTTGTTTACATATCTATTTGTTTGTTTGTTTTTGTTTACATATCTATTTGTTTGTTTGTTTTTGTTTACATATCTATTTGTTTGTTTTGTTTTTGTTTACATATCTATTTGTTTGTTTTGTTTTTGTTTACATATCTATTTGTTTGTTTGTTTACATATCTATTTGTTTTGTTTTTGTTTTTGTTTACATATCTATTTGTTTGTTTGTTTTTGTTTACATATCTATTTGTTTGTTTGTTTTACATATCTATTTGTTTGTTTTGTTTTGTTTACATATCTATTTGTTTGTTTGTTTACATATCTATTTGTTTGGTTTTTTTTTGTTTACATATCTATTTGTTTGTTTTGTTTTTGTTTACATATCTATTTGTTTGTTTTTTTTGTTTACATATCTATTTGTTTGTTTGTTTACATATCTATTTGTTGTTTGTTTTGTTTACATATCTATTTGTTTGTTTTTTTTTCTTTACATATCTATTTGTTTGTTTGTTTGTTTGTTTACATATCTATTTGTTTGTTTTTTTTTTTACATATCTATTGTTGTTTGTTTTTGTTTACATATCTATTTGTTTGTTTCTTTTGTTTACATATCTATTTGTTTGTTTGTTTTGTTTACATACTATTTGTTTGTTTTTTTTGTTTACATATCTATTTGTTTGTTTGTTTTTCTTTACATATCTATTTGTTTGTTTTTTTTTGTTTACATATCTATTTGTTGTTGTTTTGTTTACATATCTATTTGTTTGTTTGTTTTTGTTTACATATCTATTTGTTTGTTTTTTTGTTTACATATCTATTTGTTTGTTTGTTTACATATCTATTTGTTTGTTTGTTTTTGTTTACATATCTATTTGTTTTTTGTTTTTTACATATCTATTTGTTTGTTTGTTTTTCTTACATATCTATTTGTTTTGGTTTTTTTTTGTTTACATATCTATTTGTTTGTTTGTTTTTGTTTACATATCTATTTGTTTGTTTTGTTTTGTTTACATATCTATTTGTTTGTTTGTTTTTGTTTACATATCTATTTGTTTGTTTGTTTTGTTTACATATCTATTTGTTTGTTTGTTTACATATCTATTGTTTGTTTTGTTTTTGTTTACATATCTATTTGTTTGTTTGTTTTTGTTTACATATCTATTTGTTTGTTTGTTTTTGTTTACATATCTATTTGTTTGTTTGTTTACATATCTATTTGTTTGTTTGTTTTTGTTTACATATCTATTTGTTTGTTTGTTTTTGTTTACATATCTATTTGTTTGTTTGTTTACATATCTATTTGTTTGTTTGTTTTTTGTTTACATATCTATTTGTTTGTTTTGTTTTTGTTACATATCTATTTGTTTGTTTTGTTTTTGTTTACATATCTATTTTTTGTTTTTGTTTACATATCTATTTGTTTGGTTTTTGTTTACATATCTATTTGTTTGTTTTGTTTTTGTTACATATCTATTTGTTTGTTTTGTTTTGTTTACATATCTATTTGTTTGTTTTGTTTTTGTTTACATATCTATTTGTTTGTTTTGTTTTTGTTTACATATCTATTTGTTTGTTTGTTTTTGTTTGTTTGTTTGTTTTTGTTTACATATCTATTTGTTTGTTTTGTTTTTGTTTGTTGTTTTGTTTTTGTTACATATCTATTTGTTTGTTTGTTTTTGTTTACATATCATTTGTTTGTTTTGTTTACATATCTATTTGTTTGTTTTGTTTTTGTTTACATATCTATTTGTTTGTTTTTGTTTTTGTTTACATATCTATTTGTTTGTTTTGTTTTTGTTTACATATCTATTTGTTTGTTTTTGTTTTTGTTTACATATCTATTTGTTTGTTTTGTTTTTGTTTACATATCTATTTGTTTGTTTTTTTTGTTTACATATCTATTTGTTTGTTTGTTTACATATCTATTTGTTTGTTTGTTTTTGTTTACATATCTATTTGTTTGTTTTTTTTTCTTTACATATCTATTTGTTTGTTTGTTTTGTTTGTTTACATATCTATTTGTTTTGT
>JAPXFY010000028.1:2005493-2010493 GCA_030674185.1 Monoplex corrugatus
ACAGGCAAACACACCTTAACAGATCAAGCAAGTCCCGACAGGGGTGAGCGAGAGAGAGAAACAGAGAAACAAAGAAACAGACAGACAGATAGGCATAACAGAGAGAGAGAGAGAGAACGAGAAACAGACAGATAGACAGGCACTACAGAGAGAGAGAGGAGAGAGAGAGAGAGAGAGAGAGAGAGAGAGAGAGAGAAAGCCAGCAACAGAGAGAGAGAGAGAGAAAGCCAGCAACACACAGAGAGAGAGAGAGAAAGCCAGCAACACAGAGAGAGAGAGAGAGAAAGCCAGCAACAGAGAGAGAGGAGAGAGAGAGAGCCAGCAACAGAGACAGAGAGACAGAGAGAGAGGGGGGGGGAGGCATAGAGAGAGAAACAGAGATGCAGATAGAAAATTGGGCAATACTTGTTTCAATGTTGCATTACAGAATTTTAAATGACACGTTGAAGAGAGAGACAGACAGACAGACAGAGAGACAGAGAGAGACAGAGAGAGACAGACAGACAGAGAGACAGAGATACAAACAGACAGACAGACGGACACACAGAGACAGAGAGAAAGAAGACAGAGAGACATCCATACATACAGACGGATAGAGATAGAGAGTTAAACAGAGATGGAGAGAGACAAAGAGAAAGAGAGAGAGACAGAGACAGACTGACAGACAGGCAGACAGACAGACAGAGACAGAGACAGAGAAACAGAGAGAGAGAGAGAGACAGATATAGAGACAGACAGAGAGAGAGAGAGATAAAGGGAGAGAGAGACAGAGAGAGAGACAGAGAGAGAGACAGACAGAGAGACAGAGACAGACACAGACACAGAGAGAGAGAGGGGCGAGAGAGTCACCTACATAGATGACATCTGATCAGACCAACAGACAGACAGACAAAATAGTCCACTCCATCTTCGGAAATAACACTAATTCCCTGATCAGGTCCTCTTGACTTCCGGTCACCCCCAGCCACCTACCTCCTTTCCCCTCACCATCCCCCCACCCCCCAACATGTCTGCCCCCCCCCCCCCCACCGAACATAGTACCTCCACCTTCTCCTTCCATCCCAAGCACCGTATTAACCTCCTTCCCCCCCCCCCCACCCCTACTTGTCGCAGTACTACCTACATCTGTTAAATGCCAATATCTCTGTACCGTATTGTTCTCTCTGTCTCTCTCTCTCTGTGTCTCTGTCTCTCTCTCTCTCTCTCTTTCTCTTTCTGTCTTTTCTATCGCTCTTTCTTCTCTTCTCTCTCTCTCTCTTTCTCACTTTTTCTCTCTTTTTCTCTCTCTCCTTCACTCTTTCTCTCTTTCTTTCTATCTCTGTCTCTCGTTCTCTCTCTCTCTCTGTCTCTCTCTCTCTCTCTCTCTCTTCAATTCTTTCTCTCTATCTTTTTCTATCCGTCTTTCTTCTCTCTCACTCTTTCTCGCTTTCTCTCACTCTCTCTTTTTCTCTCTCTCACTCTTTTCTCCTTTCTCTCACTCTCTCTTTTCTCTCTCTCACCTTTCTCTCTCTTTCTCTTCTCCCTTCTTTCTCTCTGTCTCTGTCTGTTCGTCTGTATGTCTGTCTGTCTCTCTTTTTCTCTCTCTTTCGCTCTCTCTCTCTGTGTCTCTATACCACCACCACCTTTACCCCTAG
The DNA here is from genome assembly GCA_030674185.1 of Monoplex corrugatus. Taxonomy (NCBI): domain Eukaryota; kingdom Metazoa; phylum Mollusca; class Gastropoda; order Littorinimorpha; family Ranellidae; genus Monoplex; species Monoplex corrugatus. The sequence goes on from JAPXFY010000028.1 coordinate 2,007,128, forward strand.
AGTCCGATGGTTTACTCAACAGCGAACCATTGCTCTGGCATAAAGCTCCATATGGGCTCCATCCAATCTACCGCCTGTTGCCAGGAAGACTCCTTGGTCCTGTGCAAAACTCTACGGATCAGGAAGATGTTGGATTGAGGGGGGTGTGTGTGTGGGGGGGGGTGTACTTATGATACACTATCTGACTCCACCATGGTGATTGGAACATTTAAGATGGACAGGAAACAGGTAAGTGAATTATGGTTTAAGCTGCGATTGAACCCGTACCATTAGAATTTTAGTTTGTAGCCCTGTTAAAGTTAAGTTCAAATACCTGGGAACGGTGATTTCATCAGACGGCAGAAGCACATCGGAAATAGCTGGCAGAATCGGCCAAGCCAAAACAGCATTCAAGAAGATGACAAGCATTCTTACCAACAAATGCCTATCAATTAACATCAGAAAGAGAGTCCTTGAATGTTATATAGAACCAATACTGTTGTACGGATGCGAGGCGTGGACAGTCAGCAAGCAAAGCCAGAGCAGGATCGAGGCAGCCGAGATGTGGTTTCTCAGAAGAATGTTGAGAGTTCCATGGACAGCAAAGAAAACAAACGTGACAGTCTTGATGGAGGCAGGCAGAAGAAGATCACTGATAAGGAAGATTAGGAAAAGACAGGCAACATTTATAGGCCATTTTATGAGGAAGGGGGATTTGGAGCACCTGGTCACAACGGGAAAGCTGGAGGGAAAGAGAGCACCAGGTAGACCCAGGGAGAGAATGCTGGACGGACTTGCAGAGTGGCTGGGGACGAGGAGGGTGGGGGAGATGCTGGGGGCAGCGAGAGATAGAGATGGTTGGAAGTTCATGATCGCCAACGCCATGCGGCAGGGCACCTGATGATGATGATGATGATAAGAAGATAGAGATGATGAATGATGATAGATGATATGATAGATGAGATAGATGATGATATAGAGCCGTACAAGAAGCGATCAACCAACTATAAAAACAAAACACAACAAAGAAAATAAAGAAAAAGGAAAGAAAAAAAAAGAAGAAAAAACCTAAGCAATAACGACGAACTAAACAAAACCTAACCCCAAAGTCCTTCGTTGTTAGACTAATCGCCCCTAACCCATCCTCCATGTCTGTCTCTATTTCTCTGTCTCTCTATCTCTGTCTGTCTCTATATCTTTGTCTTTGTCTCTGTCTCTGTCACTGTCTCTGTCTCTCTATCTCCGTCTGTCTTTATCTCTCTGTCTCTGTCTGTCTCTATATCTTTGTCTTTGTCTCTGTCTCTGTCACTGTCTGTCTCTGTCTTTCTGTCTATCTGTCTCTGTCTGTTTGGCTGTCTGTCTGTCTGTCTGTCTCTCTCTCACTCTTTTTCTCTCTCTCTCTCTCTGTCATTACTCTAAAGATTAGTCCACTGTTTGGTTTCTTCAAACATGACGTGTTTTATTGTTTGTTTGTTTGTTTGTTTGTTTGCTTTGTTTGTTTGTTTGTTTTTTGTTTGTTTGTTTGTTTTTTGTTAATGTCAGACATAGAAAATCTAACAAGCATTATTGTATTATGTCATTGTCTTTACCATTTGAAGATAAAAGCATTCACTCATAAGTCATCTCTCCTCTCCTTCTCTCTCTCTCTCTCTCTCTCTCTCTCTCTCTCTCTCTCCTCTCTCCTCTCTCTCTCTCTCTCCATCTCGCTCCCCCCTTCTCTCTCTGTAAGTGTGTGTGTGTGTGTATGTGTGTGTGTGGGGGGGGGGGGCGTGCGTGCGTACGTGTGTGTGTAAGTGTGTGTCTGCGTGCAAGCGAGCGTCTGTGTATGTGAGTGTGTTTGTGATTGTGTGTGTGTGCGTGTGCGTGTGTGTGTATGTGTGTGTGTGTGTGTGTGTGTGTGTGTGTGTGTGTGTGTGTGTGTGTGTGTGTGTGTGTGTGTGTGTTTTATGCGTCTGCGTGTCTGCCCATGTCTGACTCATACTGCCAGTATTGCAGACGTTTGCATGAGCTGGTCAGGTAAATCAGTGTAATTTTCAGCAGGAAAAAGGTTTACCTGATGAGTTAAGTGGGTATACTGTACTGTATTGTATGCATTATTGGGCTTGTTATGCTGCATTATTGTGCTGTGTTGTGTTGTGGGTTGGGTTTAATGTCACTGCGTTGATTTGAAAATATGGCATTATGTAGAACTGAATTATATCTTATTACACCATATCATATCATATCATATCGCCAACGCCATGCGGCAGGGCACCTGATGAATGATATATATTGATATGATATGATATGATATGATATGATATGATATGATATGATATGATATGATATGATAATGATATGATATGATATGATATGATATATATGATATGATATGATATTGATATGATATGATATGATATGATATGATATGATATGAATATGATATGATATGATATGATATGATATGATATGATATGATATGATATGAATGATGATGATATGATATGATATGATATGATATGATTGATATGAATATGATATGATATTGATATGATATGATATGATATGATATGATATGATATGATATGATATGATATGATATGATGATATGATAATGATATGATATGATATATGATATGATATATAGATATATGATTAATGAATGATATGATAATATGATATGATATGATATGATTATGATATGATATGATATGATATGATATGATATGAATATGATGATGATATGATATGATATGATATATGAATGATATGATAATGATATGATAGAAGATATGATATTGATATGGAATGATATGATGATATGATATATGATAATGATATGATATGATATATGATATGATATGATATGAATGATATGATAATGATTAATGATATGATAGTATGATATGAATATATGTATAATGATATGATATGATATGATATATGATATGATATGAAATGATATGATATGAAATGATAATGATATGATATATGATATGATATATGATATATGATATGATATGATATGATATGATAATGTATATATGATGAATGATATGATATATGATATGATATGATATGATATGATATGATATGATATATGATATGATATGATATGATATGATATGATATATATGATATGATATGATATGAATATAAATATGATATATGATATGATATGATATGATATGGATATGAATATAGATATGATATATATCAAAATAACAGCAAATGGCACATACCTCGACACAGATTGATAAATTCAAATCCCAGGGAACGATCATTTCATCAGACGGCAGATGCACATTGGAAATAGCTGGCAGAATCGGCCAAGCCAAAACAGCATTCAAGAAGATGACAAGCATTCTTACCAACAAATGCCTGTCAATTAACATCAGGAAGAGAGTT
>JAPXFY010000028.1:2015493-2020493 GCA_030674185.1 Monoplex corrugatus
CACATAATAATATATCACGCAACACTACATTTTGCAATTTCTGACAACTTAATATCATGATTTCAATGTTGTGAGTCTTCCGGTCTCCCTTCTGTTAAATTGACGTCACCGATGTTTCGTTTCAAGACCAATGACCATGAGAAGCACAACTCTGGACTCTCTGGTGGGCAAGAAACGAACAAACCAACCAACCACACCCAACAACCAACACCAACTCTCAACCAACAACCAACCAATCACCACTTAACCAACAACCAACTAACCAACCGAACAGCCAGCCAACCAACCAACCAACCAACCAGCCAACCAACCAACCAACCAACCAAAGAACCAACCAACCAACCAATCAACCTACCAGCCAACAACTAACCAACCACACACCAACCAGCCAACCAACCAACCAACCAACCAGCCAACCAACCAACCAACCGAACCAACCGCCAACAACAACCAACCAACCAACCAAACACAACCAACCAGCCAACCAACAATCACAGCCAACCAACCAACCAGCCAACCAGCCAACCAACCAACCAACCAGCCAACCAACCAGCCAACCAGCCAACCAACCAACCAACCAGCCAACCAACCAAACCACCAACCAACCACACCAACCAACCAACCAACCAACCAAACTAACAACCAACCAACGACCAAACACAAAGGAAGATTGTTATAATGATTTGACCATCTTGTTACATAACTCTTTCCGTCTGTGTTGGTGGAGAGGTTTGCATGTTTGATTGGGCAAGGGCGGTCACTGGTGGGTTATGTAGCCAGTGAGTGGGTGGGTGGGTGGGTAAGTGACTGACTGGCTGACTGGTTTGGTTGATTAATTAACTGGTTGATTGGTTCGTTTATTTGTTCATTTAGTTGTTGCGTCGACGGCTCATTCGTTTATCGCTCTGTCAGTTTATTGGGTGTCAGCTTATTGTCATTTAATCATCACTAAAAGAAATTATAGTTGATGTATTAAGTATGTGTGTGTGTACTTGTTTGTTTGTTTGATTGTTTAATTCAGTTTTCCTCCTGTGCTTGTATCATTATAGCACTGTTTCATTTGCGTATCTAGTGAGTACAACATTTCCAAAAATATACGCGTACCGTACATAACTTAAAAAATGTTCCGTCATTTTTGATATTGCATCATCAACCAACCTACGCAACAATCTTGAAGGAGGCAGACACAAGAAGATCAGGAAAAGACTTACAACATTTATAGGACATTTTATGAGGCAAGAGAAATTACAGCACCTGGTCCCAACAGGAAAGCTGGAGGGAACGAGAACAGCAAGTAGACCCAGGGAGAAAATATTAGACGGACTTGCAGGGTGGCTGAGGTCAGAGAGGGTGAGAGATTTACATGCAGCAACAAGGGATAGATTCGTATGGAGGGCCATGATCGCCAACGCCATGCGGCAGGGCACATGATGATGATGATGATGATGGTGACCATCAGTCAACCAACCAACCAACCAACCAACCAATCCAACCAACCAACCTACCAACAAACCTACCAACCAACCAACCAACCAACCAACCTACCAACAAACCTACCAACCAACCAACCAACCAACCAACCACCAACCAACAACCAACCAACCAACCAACCGACCGACCAACCAATCAACCAACCAACCAACCAACCAACCACCCAACCACCAACCAACCAACCAACCAACCAACCAACCAACCAACCAAACACCAACCAACCAACCAACCAACCAACCATCCAACCAACCAACCAACCATCAACCAACCTACCAACCAACCAACCAACCAACCAAAACTAGTCAGCAAAACAAGCAAACAAACAAAACAAACAAACAAACAAACACAAGAAACAAACAAACAAAGAAGCAAGCAAGCGAACAAACAAACACACCCACAAACAAACAAACAAACAAACAAATACAAGAAACAAACAAACAAGCAAGCAAGCAAACAAACAAACACACCCACAAACAAACAAACAAACAAACAAAACAAACAAAACAAAACAAACAAAACAAACAAACAAACAAACAAACAAACAAGCAAACAAAACAAACAAACAAAACAAACGAAACAATCAAACAAACAAGCAAACAAAACAAACAAACAAACAAACAAAACATTGAATTATGCGACCTGTGCAGCGTGCCACTACTCGTAGCCTGCTCAAGATGCACAACTCGTGCGTTGTGTCTCTACTGTTTCACACATTACGTGACTTTACACTCTTCTGGGAAAGAAACCAAAAAACCTAGTTCTCACCTTGTTAAGATGGCGTCTCTGTCTGAAGACGCAGGACGTCAGTTGAAACACAATAAGCTATAAAAACAGAGAGAGGGGGGGGTGGAGAGAAGGAGGGAGGGAGAGAGAGTACGGAGACAGAGATAGAGAGCGAGAAAGAGAGACAGACAGACAGAGAGACAGAGAGAGAGAGAGCGAGAAAGAGACAATGAAAGAGAGACAGAGAACGAGAGAGAGAGAAGAGAAAGAGAGAGAAGCGAAAGAGAGACAGAGAGACAAGGAGAGAGAGAAAGCGAGAGAGAGACAATGAAGAGAGACAGAGACAGAGAACGAGAGAGAGAGAGAGTGAGAAAGAGAGAGAGAGAAGAGAGAGAGAAAGAGATACAGAGAGAGAGAGACAAAGAGAGCAATAGGACAGGAAAGAAAGAAGAAAAAAAGAAAGTTGTAGTAGGCCTAAAAACTCATTGCAACAAAATAATTATGATCAAAATTCATGCCAAGGGGCGAGGAGGAGGGACTGTGAACATGAGAACCAACAAGCTGCTCAAGCAGGGAAGACTGGAAAACAAAAGATAAAACATCAACAGTTCCAACAGGAAGATGGAAAAGGAAAAAAAGATAAAACACAAAACACAAAAGAGAAAACCATAAACAATTCCATCAGAAGACTGGTGAAGAAAACACAAAGATAAAACCATAAACAATTCCACAAAAGACTGGTGAAGAAAAACACAAAAAAAACCATAAACAATTCCATCAAGAAGACTGGTGAAGAAAACACAAAGATAAAACCATAAACAATTCCATCAAGAAGACTGGAAGAAAACACAAAGATAAAACCATAAACAAATCCAGTTGGAAGGACTGGAAAAGTAAACACAAAGAAAAACCATAAACAAATCCAAAGGATACTGGAAAAGGAAAACAAAGATAAAACCATAACAATTCACAAAGATTAAAACCATAAAACACAAAGATAAAACCATAAAACACAAAGAAAAAAAAACACATAAACAATACTTCCATCAAGATGATTGGAAAAGAAAACACAAAGATAAAACCATAAAGCACAAAGATAAAACCATAAAACACACAGATAAACCATAAACAATTCCAGTAGGAGGACTGGAAAAGTACACACAAAGATAAAACCATAAACAATTCAAGCACGAAAACTGGAAAAGAAAACACAAAGATAAAACCATAAACAATTCCAACAGGAAGACTGGAAAAGAAAACACAAAGATAAAACCATAAAGAAAACACAAAGATAAAACCATAAAGAAAACACAAAGATAAAACCATAAAGAAAACACAAAGATAAAACCATAAAGAAAACACAAAGATAAAACCATAAAGAAAACACAAAGATAAAACCATAAAGGAAACACAAAGATAAAACCATAAAGAAAACACAAAGATAAAACCATAAAGAAAACACAAAGATAAAACCATAAAGAAAACACAAAGATAAAACCAAAAACAAAACACAAAGATAAAACCAAAAACAAAACACAAAGATAAAACCAAAAACAAAACACAAAGATAAAACCATAAACAGAGATGCACTGTAAAGCCATCGTGACAGCCTGAACATCGCCATCTTGACGTAACAAATAAAACAACAAAAATGACAAAGACATAAACAATTTAACAATATCCCCTTTCATCCACGCCACAGAAAGGATTGTAGACAAATCCAGATTTGGTGTTTCTCAAGGTCACCGTGCTCTCGAAGAAGCTTACGTTGAAACAAAACTTGATATGTATCGGGGACACTGGTTGGCTGGTCTGGTTGACAGCTCTTCTCAAAACAACACGTTGTACAAGTAGAAATTTTGTGCTCCAGAGGTTTGGTCAGAGTCCATACTTGGCACTGGTAAATCAGAGTGGGGGGTTAAACAGGAATGGATGGGCTTGGCTTTTATTTCAATAAGAGTGTTGGGGTGTTTCAGGTGTGGGGAAAGCTTGACACTCCATGACGAACAAAATTAATCATCGTCATGTGGCCTGTCGTATGGCGTCGGCGATCATGGCCCTCCATACGAATCTATCCCTTGTCGCTGCTAGTACATGTCCCACCCTCTCTGTCCTCAGCCACCCTGCTAGTCCGTCCACTATTTACTCTCTGAGTCTACCTGGTGTTCTCGTACCCTCCAGCTTTCCTGTTGTGACTAGGTGCTCTAATTTCTCTTGCCTCATAAAATGCCCTGTAAATGTTGCTTTCTTTTTCCAAATCTTCTTTGTAAATGGTTTTTTTGTGTCTGCCTACTTCGAGACTGTCTTGCTTGTTTTCTGTGCTGTCCATGGAACACTCAACATTCTTCTAAGTAATCACATTTCAGTTGCCTCAATTATATTCTGACAAAATTAATGCCTCTCTTTTACTCACCTCCCCTGTGCTACCTTACCTCTTCCATATGTGATCTCCCACCACGAAATCAGTCCTAACTCGAATTTTGGGCATTTTGAGATATACATATCATCGGAAAGTGTACATTCTGCTGATACATTCTGCTGATTATTTTGGTACTTGAATAAAGCTTGTATTAAAAAAAATGTTGAAGTTATGCATGTTTAAAGTCATTAAGTTGTATGACGGACATTTTGAGAAAACGGCCTCTAAAGTTTTTATGTGCTCTCCTACACATTTTCCTTAAATGTCTTTATTTGGTGGCTTTGACTCATTTTGTTTCTAATTTTCGCTGTCATTATCTGAAAGGTGCACCAAAGAGCTTTCCATCAGTATATTACATTGTGCGGGT
>JAPXFY010000028.1:2030493-2092993 GCA_030674185.1 Monoplex corrugatus
TCCACTTCTGAGGGAAGAAAAGAGGAAATATATGTCAATAAATAAATACATAAATAAATGAACATACCAATAGATAAATAAATAAATGAGTAAGTAGATAAGTAGAAAGGAAAGAAATGAGAAAGAGCAAATAACAATAAATACACACGTGTATACACACACACCTGCACACCGACACATACACATATATGCATTCATACATACACACTCATATCCATACAGCACAATGGCTGACAACAACAACAACAATAACAAGAGCAGCAACAACAATAATAACAACAACAACAACAAGAAAGAAACATATATATAAGTACTCATATATATGCCAACCAACATCCTTGCAAATACAAAGACGGAGGCGCAGATAGACAAAAACAGACACAGAGCACCGATAGAGAAAGACAGGTGAAGATGGAGACAGAGCCAGAGACAGAGAGGGGGGAAATAAGGACATAAGTCAGAAACACTGACCCAAACTGACCACGGGTCAACCAGCCAGACATAGAGAACATTGCACTCCATCCACCAACACAACACTAATCCCACAGACAGGTCCACTCCACCTTACGTCACCCCAACCCCCATCACCCCTCCCCCTTCCCTTTACAACCTGCCCCCTCCCCCCCCCCTGACGTATTGTTTTATTGTTTTATTTAGCTTCCACCAACATCCCTTCCCATCATTCTTCCCCCTGTGCTGACTTCCTTGGCCCAGTACCAATTGTGACCTCTCACCACGAAATCAGTCTTAACTAGCATTCTGGGCGATTTGAGATATACAAATCACCGAAAAGTGTACATTCTGCTGATTATTTTGGTACTTGAATAAATGTTGTACTCAAAAAAATGTAGAAATTATGTATGTTTAAAGTCGTTAAGTTGTATGACGGTCATTTTGAGAAAACGGCTTCTAAAGTTTTTGTGTGTTGTCCTAAACATGGTCCTTAAATTTCTTTATTTGGTGGCTTTGACCCAGTTTGTTTCTAATTTTTGCTGTCATTATCTGAATTTTGCGTACCAATGAGCTTTCCATCAGTATATTACATGTGCGGGTACTGCACAGGTTACGGTTCATAATAAGAAACAAAAATAAGTACTTTTGGAAAGAAATTGCGTTCTTTCTGCTGCGATCAGTGCATTGAAACACCATTTTAAATTGATTAATAACATTTTTTCAAGAAAAAAATTCTATGAGGGATAGATTACAGTCTACAGAAATCAATTTTGAGAAAAAGTCAAAACACTCCAGATAGATCCTCAGTCACCTTTTCAGCTCCTAGTGCTGTTCGACTGACTGCGAGTTAAGACTGATTTCGTGGTGGGAGGTCACACTTATCTCGTCATCATCGTTACTCAGCATTGCCGTCCCTTACCTCAGGTCTCTGGTCATCATCGTTACTCAGCATTTCCGTCCCTTACCTCAGGTCTCTGGTCATCATCGTTATTCAGCATTGCCGTCCCTTACCTCAGGTCTGTGGTCATCATCGTTACTCAGCATTGCCGTCCCTTACCTCAGGTCTGTGGTCATCATCGTTACTCAGCATTGCCGTCCCTTACCTCAGGTCTCTGGTCATCATCGTTACTCAGCATTGCCGTCCCTTACCTCAGGTCTGTGGTCATCATCGTTACTCAGCATTGCCGTCCCTTACCTCAGGTCTCTGGTCATCATCGTTACTCAGCATTGCCGTCCCTTACCTCAGGTCTGTGGTCATCATCGTTATTCAGCATTGCCGTCCCTTACCTCAGGTCTCTGGTCATCATCGTTACTCAGCATTGCCGTCCCTTACCTCAGGTCTGTGGTCATCATCGTTACTCAGCATTGCCGTCCCTTACCTCAGGTCTCTGGTCATCATCGTTACTCAGCATTGCCGTCCCTTACCTCAGGTCTGTGGTCATCATCGTTACTCAGCATTGCCGTCCCTTACCTCAGGTCTCTGGTCATCATCGTTACTCAGCATTTCCGTCCCTTACCTCAGGTCTCTGGTCATCATCGTTATTCAGCATTGCCGTCCCTTACCTCAGGTCTCTGGTCATCATCGTTATTCAGCATTTCCGTCCCTTACCTCAGGTCTGTGGTCATCATCGTTATTCAGCATTGCCGTCCCTTACCTCAGGTCTGTGGTCATCATCGTTATTCAGCATTGCCGTCCCTTACCTCAGGTCTGTGGTCATCATCGTTATTCAGCATTGCCGTCCCTTACCTCAGGTCTGTGGTCATCATCGTTATTCAGCATTGCCGTCCCTTACCTCAGGTCTGTGGTCATCATCGTTATTCAGCATTGCCGTCCCTTACCTCAGATCTCTGGTCATCATCGTTACTCAGCATTGCCGTCCCTTACCTCAGATCTCTGGTCATCATCGTTTCTTGGTCTTTCTCTCACTTTGTCTCCAGCTTTTTGTGTTGTGTTGTGTTGTGTTGTGTTGTGTTGTGTTGTGTTGTGTTGTGTTGTGTTGTGTTGTGTTGTGTTGTGGTGTGTTGTGTTGTGTTGTGTTGTGTTGTGTTGTGTTGTGGTGTGTGTGTTGTGTTGTGTTGTGTTGTGTTGTGTTGTGTTGTGTTGTGTTGTGTTGTGTTGTGTTGTGTGTTGTGTGTGTTGTGTTGTGTTGTGTGTGTCGTGTCGTGTCGTGTCGTGTCGTGTCGTGTCGTGTCGTGTCGTGTCGTGTCGTGTCGTGTCGTGTCGTGTCGTGTCGTGTCTTGTCGTGTCGTGTCGTGTCGTGTCGTGTCGTGTCGTGTCGTGTCGTGTCGTGTCGTGTCGTGTCGTGTCGTGTCGTGTCGTGTCGTGTCGTGTCGTGTTGTGTTGTGTGTGTGTGTGTGTGTGTGTGTGTGTGTATGTGTGTGTGTGTGTGTGGGGTGTTTGTGTGTGTGGATGTGTGTGTGGGGGGATGTGTGCATTGTGTGTGTGTTTGTGTGTGGGGATGTGTACATTGTGTGTGTGTGTGTTTGTGTGTGGGGGGATGTGTGCATTGTGTGTGTTTGTGTGTGTGTGCGTGCACATGTGTGTATGTTTATGTTTGTGTACGTGTGTGCATGAATGTGTATGTACATAAGAGGGAGAGAGAGAGAAAAGAGAGAGAGAGAAAAGAGAGAGGGGGAGAGAGGGAGAGAGAGAGACAGAGACAGAGACAGAGACACAGAGAGAGATGCAGAGCCAGAAAAAGACGGTGACAGATAGAGAGAGGGAAGAAGAGACATACACAGACAGATACAGAAACACAGTAGCGAGACAGAGAGACCAGAGACAGATACAAGAGACAGAAATAGATAGAGCCTGAAACAGAGAGAGAGAGAGAGGGAGAGAGACACAGAGAGAGACAGAGACAGAGACAGAGAGAGACAGAGAGAGACAGAGAAAGAGAGAGAGACAAACACACAAAAAGAGACAGAGACAAGAACAGACAGAAACAGAGAGAAAGAGAGAGACACGTAAGCAAAGACAGAGAGACACAGGGACAGTTACAGATACAGAGACAAAAACAAATACAAAGATGGAGACAGAGAAAGACAGATGGAGATAGAGACAGAGACAAAGAAGGAAGTATGAAAGAGATAAAACAAAAAAAATCAGAAACACTGACCCAAACTGACCACTGGCCAACCAGCCAGACATAGAGAACAACACACTCCATCCACCAACACAACACTAATCCCACAGACAGGTACACTCCACCTTACGTCACACCAACCCCCATCACCCCTCCCCCTTCCCTTCACAACCACCTTCCCTTCCATTTCATTTAGCTTACACCACCCTCCCCTCCCATCAATCTCCCTCACCCCTCCCCCATGCTGACTACCACTGTCCAGTACCAATCATCTCCTGCCCCTGTTATTCAGCATCAACACTCGCCCCTGATGGGCTCTCTCATCGATCCAACGAATCAACAGGCCTAGCGGTCCTATGTCTCCTGTAGGGGTCGTCATTTGGGACACAGGAATGATCTTAGAGGCGCCTGTCTTCAGGCACTGCATGGGAAGGAGTCTTGCTGACCTTCGGTCTGATTTTGCTGGTCGTTCTTCTGTTTCCAGTTTCTCAAGACGACGTCTCTGTTCTTGGAACGAATTCTGTATCCACTAATGTCACAGGTGCCATGTGTATGGTCATCATGGCACAAGCCTTAAGACTGCACATAAACCCATGAGCTGGCCAGGTTCGGAGGCCTTATCTAGACTATGGTTTACCTAGTCTATGTTTTATATTGGTATTAAATCAATCTGTCGATGGAATCATCTTGTTTACATGTAAATGACATGTGTATCTGTGTATCGTACCTTAGAAAAGGCACACACACACACACACACACACACACACACACACACACACACACACACACACACACACACACACACACACACACACACACACTCACACACACACACACACACACACATATATATATATATATATATATATGTATATATATATATATATATATGTATATGTGTGTATATATACATATATATATATATATATATATATATATATATATATATATATACATACATATATATATACATATATATAAAGTAAAAAAAATGAATAATTAAAGGTCTGAATCACAACACAACTAGCTATTCTGTATAAACTTCAATAGCAAGTATTGTGTGCTGTTCAAATGGGATTGCACCATACTGTGTTGTGAGCAATGTACACCTGGTTGGTGCCGTTGATACTACAGTTTTAGTTTCAGTTTGTCAAAATGACGTCTCTGTGCTCAGAACGATTTCTATATGCATAACGTCACAGGTGCCATGTGTATGGTGATAATGGCACAAGCCTTAATTAAGCCTGCGCATAAATCCATGAGCAAAGATTCCACATCTAAATGCAGACCTTCAGAACATCCTTGCGTTGCTTCAGTGGTCCGGCCTGGTCATTATATCCTTGCTTCAGTGGTCCACGCAGAAGCGTTTTCAGGATGCGGCTATCTTCCATATGGACAACATGTCATGTTTAGTGACGCTCACTGCCTACTTATCTCTGTGGAATGTGTGGCATGACAGCAGCACATGAAAAGCCTCCCCCACGTTGCTTGGCAAGACGGGTTACCATGAGGCATGGGCGATGGGAAGTGATTGTATGGTTGATGTTGAGGCATTATTGTTCTGGGTCCGAACCAGCACCTCATGCATTTCTCGTTAACCAGCATCTGCCTATTCAAAACAAGTATGAGTGTTCGCGTTCAAGCAAACAGGAACCAGAAAAAAGACGAAAAAAAGAATAAGAACGCGCATATAATGCAACCAGACAAGACAGGTGCAATTCTTCGGCCAACTGGCCTTTGTCAAGCGTAAGATCAGAAACAAACACCTAATACATAAATTAGGAGAAAGTTTTGTGTTTTGTATCTTTTTCTTCTAATTTTTTGTATTTGGTGTTTGTTTGTTTGTTTGTTTGTGATCTTACGTTGGCCGAAAATGTGTGTGTCTTGTCTGGTTGTGCTAAATACTGTCTTGTCTGGTTGTGCTAAATACTGTCTTGTCTGGTTGTGCTAAATACTGTCTTGTCTGGTTGTGCTAAATACGTGTTCATATTCCTTTTTCTTGCTTTTTTTCTGGTTCCTTCTAGCATCCGCCTAGTAGATGAAAAACCTGAGTTCTGAATCACAGCTTTGACAGATTTTTCTCAATCCCCCTTCCACTGAATCTTACGTGGTGGTCTGTGTACAATCTTTTGGATTAGATAATAAAATGAAAATGAAATCTCCTGTACAAAATGCACTCAATGCAACTTTAATATCTCATGGCAACAAAAGGAGTTTTCCATGAGAAAATTCTATAGCAAAAAGTACATATTCAAGGATAAACAGAAACATACATATACAGAAAAAAAAAGGGGAGGGGGGGGGGCAGCAACACATTCTCCCTGGAGACTCGATCCAAATTTCACATGAAAAATCCACTGTGACAAGTTCAGAGTTTGGAGTTTAAAACAAAAAAGTTTATAGTACTCACACAATTCAATATGCACTCCACAAAAGCTCCCCTGTAATTCACTGGCACATTCCACAAGCCTATGTGGAACCCTAAACGTCAGCAACATCTTGACAGGGGAAACTTATGAAACACAAAGATGGCATCACAAGAATGCGTACATGTCCATTATAGTTTGAATCACACCACAGTAACACACCTTTCATACTGCAGTATCAGACGAAGCGAAAAAGACAAGTCTTTTTTTTTAATACAGTTTACTAATATTCTTAATTCATTTATTAAAGGTGAAAGATCTTTCCTTTTGAACAGAGTAAGAATTAGACAATATTCGAAAGCTATACCATCTGAAAATTCACAACTGCTGTTGTTCGTATTTCTCAAATCTTGCATTTTTCTAAGTTCGTGCAATGTTTTGTTTGTACGCCATCATCATCATCATCATCATCAGGTGCCCTGCCGCATGGCGTTGGCGACCATGGACTTCCAACCATCTCTATCTCTCGTGGCCCCCAGCATCTCCCCCACCCTCCTCATCCCCAGCCACTCTGCAAGTCCGTCCATCATTCTCTCTCTGGGTCTACCCGTTGCTCTCTTTCCCTCCAGCTTTCCCGTTGTGACCAGGTGCTCCAAATCCCCCTTGCTCATAAAATGGCCTATAAATGTTGCCTTCTTTTCCCAATCTTCCTTATGAGTGATCTACTTGTGTCTGCCTCCATCAAGACTGTCTCGTTTGTTTTCTTTGCTGTTCATGGAACTCTCAACATTCTTCTGAGAAACCACATCTCGGCTGCCTCGATCCTGCTCTGGCTTTGTTTGCTGACTGTCCACGCCTCGCATCCGTACAACAGTATTGGTTCTATATAACATTCAAGGACTCTCTTTCTGATGTTAATTGATAGGCATTTGTTGGCAAGAATGCCGGCCATCTTCCTGAATACTGTTTTGGCTTGGCCGACCCTGCCAGCTATTTCCAATGTGCATCTGCCGTCTGATGAAACGACCGTTCCCAGGTATTTGAACTTATTAACCTGTGTCAAGGTTGTGCCATTTGCTGTTATTTTGCATGAGGGGATTTCATGTTTTTCACCGATCACCATGACTTCAGTCTTCCCGTCGTTTAATTCCAACCCCTTACCTTTGCTTTCTATTTCTAGTATATTGACAAGGTTTTGTAGGTCCCTTTCATTTTCTGCAACTAGCACGGTGCCATCTGCGTACCAGATGTTGTTTATCATTTTCCCTCCAACCTTTAATCCAGGGTCTTCTAGTTTTCTCATGATGTTTTCGCTGTATAGTGACAACAGATCTAGTGACAAAACATAACCCTGTCTGACTCCTCTTTTGATGTTTTGAAAAGAGCTTATAGCCATGCGGCAGGGCACCTGATGATGATGATGAGTACTTAAAAAGCAATTGAAAAAAACCCAACAACATAGGACTTATAAGTAAACCGTACAACCTGACATGTATGAGAAGGACTGAAGCATTAAGATTGGCACTAAAGAGGTCTGTCTGTATGTTGCAGACTGGGACTATACGGAAGACATCAGATTCAGTTTCAGTTTCAGTTCCTCAAGATGACGTCTCCACACTCGGAATGAATTCCATATGCACTAACGTCACAGGTGCCATGTGATGGAGAAGATCCAGAATGATCATGGCACAAGCCTTAAGTCTGCACATAAACCCATGAGCTAGCCATGTGCCACGTGATGGAGAAGATCCAGAATGATCGTGGCACAAGCCTTAAGCCTGCACATAAACCCATGAACTGGCCAGGTGCCATGTGATGGAGAAGATCCAGAATGATCATGGCACAAGCCTTAAGTCTGCACATAAACCCATGAACTGGCCAGGTGCCATGTGATGGAGAAGATCCAGAATGATCATGGCACAAGCCTTAAGTCTGCACATAAACCCATGAACTGGCCAGGTGCCATGTGATGGAGAAGATCCAGAATGATCATGGCACAAGCCTTAAGTCTGCACATAAACCCATGAACTGGCCAGGTGCCATGTGATGGAGAAGATCCAGAATGATCATGGCACAAGCCTTAAGTCTGCACATAAACCCATGAGCTGGCCAGGTGCCATGTGATGGAGAAGATCCAGAATGACCACGGCACAAGCCTTAAGCCTGCACATAAACCCATGAACTGGCCAGGTCCTGAGGATCTACCTAGATAGTTCCATAACCCTGGGGTCGTAGGGAAGTGAGGTGGCATAGACCTAAACCTTTCCCAGGGCCAGCACCTCGAGGGCGGCACCCATCACCTCTCCCTTGCTTCAAATTCAATTTTATATTCACGTTGTTTTTACCAAGACAGGCAAGAAGGCTAAATGGCCTTCGAGGGGTGAGACCTGGGAAATCAACTTTGCAATGTCTTTTTTTTTCATCAAGGCAGCCGGACAATGCCCTGATCTCCACGATTTTCAACTGCCGTAGAATATTTAACGTGAACAGCCGGAAGGCACACTGGTCCGACTCGTTTTTCGTCCCCTTCCGAAGGACTAGATATTCAGTTCGATTTTCCGGTCAAACTGAGGAGAAAAGTCAAGGCTTGTACAGAGAGCGAACCCTGGAACCTCGAGTGTAGTTATTGGCAGGTGAACGTCTGGACCATTCTGCCACTCTTGTCCCAGACATCAGATCTTGACTCCACAGCTGTGTCTATGGAGAATTCCAGACTTCATGACAAAAGGCAGTCTGTGTGCCAAACACAGAAATAATAGAAATTCCCTTTTGTTCCCTTGATATCAACTTACCTCCCTTCGTCTCTGGCTCTTTCGCTATCTTGTCTGTCTACTGATGTTTTAATGCTGTATAATGTTGGCGTTTTTATGCCGGTATAATTCACTTGTGTTAATGTGGACCTTCTCTGGGTAAGGCGGATGTAAAACTAAAGCATTACTCTGCTTACTGCTTTGTACTGTAATCTTCGGAAATAAAAAAAGAGTTGTTCCTGTTTTTATTCTGTCTGTTTTCTGCACTCTACGTCTGTACATCTCTTTCTCTCTTTTCCCTTTTTCTCCTCTCCTCCCTCTTTTTCTCTCTCCCCTTCTTTTTTCTCTCTTTTCCCTCTTCTTTTATTTCCCTTTCTTTCTTTTTTTTTTTTTTTCCCCTTTTTCTTTTTTTTTTTTTTTCCTTTTTTCTTTTTTTTTCCCCTTTTTTTTTTTTCCTTGTTTCCTTTTTTTTCCTTTTTTTTTTTTCCCCCCCCCCCCCCAAAAACCCCCCCCTTTTTTCTTTTTTTTTCCCTAAAAATTTTTTCCCTTTCTTTTCCCTTTCTTTCCCCTTTTTTTTTCCCTTTTAAAAAAAATTTAAATTAAATTTTATATTTGTTGGTTTGTGTAGTGGGGGGGGTTTTGGGGTGTGGGGTGGGGTGGGGTGTGTGTGGGTGTGTGTGTGTGTGTGTGTTTTTGTGTTTTGTAGATATCCCTGTTTTTGTCGGTTGTCTGTCTGTCTTTTTCTTTTTTTTTCCTCTCTGTTTTTAAAATGTCTTTCCGTTGTCTCCCCCCCCCCCCCCCTTTCTCCCTGCCCTCTCTTCTAAAAACGGGGCAAATACTAAGTAAAAGAAAACAACAAAAATTTCACTTTTTTTTTCGTCTATAAAAGGGGGGGAATTTTGGGAAAACCCCCAAAGGTGACAGTAAATTTTAAATTTTTTTTTCCCCTTTCCCCCTGGGTGGGGGGGGTTTGAAAGGGGCGGTGGGGGAAAAATTTTTGGTTTTTTTTTGGGGTCCTTTTTTAAAATAGGGAAAAAATCCCCCCAATCTTGGTTTTTTGCCCCCCCTTTTTCCCAAAAAAAGGGGTTTTAAAAAGGGCCCCGGTTTTCCCCGATTTACAGAAAAACCCTGCCCCCCCTGATTTTTTTCTTGTTTGTTAAGGCCGTGCCCCCCCAATGGAAGGGGGATGTTTTTTTTTCTCCCCCATTTTTTTTATTTTTTCCCTTTGAAAGGGGGAAAAGGGAAACATACTATAAAAAAAAAAGGGTTTTTATTTAAAAAAATTTTACTTTTAAAACTTAATGCTTATACATATAAAAAAACCCCGCATTTTGTTGTAAAATAAAATATTTAAATATAAAATTATATGTATGAGAGAGGGGAAAAGGGGGAGAAGGGGGAGAGAGAAAAACAAAATTTTAAAAAATCCCATAATACAAAAAAAACAAATATATATGTTATTTTGGGGAATAGATTTTTTAAGGGGGGCCCAAACCGACCGCCCGGCCCCCCCCGACCGCCCGCCCCGCCCGAAAAGGACAACAGACGACAGACGAATAAATACATCATACATAAAAAAAATTTACAAAATTTACATACTACATACTTTAACTTACATACAAAACAGGGAGGGGGATGGATGGAGGGGGGGGGGGGAAAAGGGAGGGATGGGGGGACGGGGGGAAAGATAGTAGAAGATAGATAATGGGATAGGATAGATAAAAAAGATAAAAAAATTTTAGAAATTTAAAAAGATATAATTTTGGGGTTTTTGTGTGTGTTTTTTGGGGGTTTTTGGGGTCCGTCTGGAGAGAAAAAATTTGATTTTTTTGTTTTGGGGGTTTTTTTTGTGGTGTTTTGGGGGGGGTTTTTTTGGGGTTTTTGGGTTTTTTGTGTTTGTGTGTGTTTGTGTATGTGTTTGTAAATTGTTTTTGTAGGGGGCGTTTTTTTGGGGGGTTTTGTGTGAATGGGGGTGTGTGTGGGGTGTGTTTGTGTTTTTTTGGTTTTGTGTTTGGGGTGTGTTTGTGTGTGTGTGTGTTTTGGTGGTTTTGTGTGTTTTTGTGGGGTGTGTGGGGTGGGGTTTTTTATTTGGGTTTTTTTTATTGGTGTGGGTGGGTTTGAAAATGTGTTCATGAAAAACTTGTTTTTTTAAAATATTTATTACTTTTTTCCCCCCTTTTTTTATTTTTGATTGATCCATACATTTTTGTTGCTTTGAAAAATTCCCCCAAAAAAGTTTCGAGGGGGTTTAAACATGAAAGAATTAAAAATTAAAACCCAAAACAAAAAAGGGGGGGGAAAAAAGTATTGAGGGGAAAGGATTCAAAAAATTTTCAAAAATTTTTTTTTGGGGAAAAAACAGCAAAAAGGGGAAAAAATAGAAAACGATAGAAGCTTTTTCCCGAAAACAAAAAAAAGAGGTTTAACGGGGTTTGGGGTTTTTGTCACCAGATCTTTTTTCCCACTTTACAGCAAAAACTTCATAAAAGAAAACCTTTTAAAGGGGGGTAAACCAAACCCAAAAGCCAGGCAATTGCTTAAAGGGGCCAAAAAAAAAAATTGGGGTTTCAAAAAGAAAAAATGGGTTTGCAAAAATTTTCCCAAAAAACCCTCAGAAAAAACCCAAACCCCAGCGGTTTTTTGTTTTTTGGGAGGAAAAGAAAACCAAAAAAAGGGAATAAAATTCAAAAGGAAAGATTAAAAAAGAAAATTTCCAAAACTTGAAAAAGGCCATTTTATGGGGAAAAGGGGGGAAAATTGGAAGGAAAGGGGGGCAAAAGGGGAAAAAAAGGGGTTTTGGGGGGGAAAGGGGAAAAAAAATCCCCAAGGGGGGTTTAGCCCCCAAAAGGGGGAAAAGGGGGGAAAATCCCCAAAAACCCGGGAAAATTTGGGCCAGGGGGGGGGGAAGACAGAGGGGGGGAAAAAGATTTGTTTGGGGGGAAAACAAGTTAGAGACAGATGGAAGTCCATGACCCCCAAAAACCGCCATGCGGCAAGGAACCTGATGTGTGATGATGTTGTTTGCTTTAATATGGCCCCAAAAAAATTTTTTCCCTTTCCTTTTAAAAAAATTTTTTTTTTCATGTTTTTTAAATCATAATGACCCCCTAAGAGGGTTTTTACCCCCCAAAAGGGGTTTTTGGGGCTGTGAAAAGGGGTTGTTCGCCCCCTTTATGAATGATGTATTTTTTTGTTTTTTTTTCCCTATTGTGGGGAAAAGGGAAAATTTTTGAAAAATGCATGAAAAATAGTTTTTTCCCCCCCAAAGGGAAAATTGGGCATTTAAAATTTTTTGGGGGATTTTTTTCTCCTCCCCCCCCCCCCCCCCCCCTCACACAACACCCCAAAACACACCCCCTTTGTTATTCTGTTGTAAAAAAAGGGGAAAATTTTAATGGGGGGCATGTACAGTGTTTATCTATCTTCTTTGGGAAGGGGGGGAAATTGGGAAATTTAAACAATAATATAATGTACTATCTGTGTGTGTGTGTCATTTTGCCTGTCTCCTTTGTGCTTATTTTCTTTTTTGCATCTCTCTTTTTGCCCTTTTCTGTCGGGTCTCTTTTTTCTCCATCGGTCTCTGTCTGCCCCTTTCCTCATGTCTCTGCTCTTTTCTCTGTCCGTCTTTTAATTCTCTTCTCTGTTTTCCCGGCCCTTTTCTCTTCTCTGTCTTCTCTCCCTCTCTTTTTTTATATCTCTTTTCTACCCGCTCTCGTCTCTCCCTTTTCTGCATCTCTTTCATGGTCTTCCTCTCTCTCTCTCTCTCTCTCTCCTTTTCCTCCGCCCTCTGTCTCTGCCCTGTCGGTCTGCCCTGTCGGGTCTGTCTGTCTCTCTCTCTCTCTCTCTCTCTCTCTCCTTTATCCCTCTCTTTTTTATCCGTCTCTCTCTCTTTTTTCCCTGTCCGCTGTCTGTCGGTGTCTGTCTCTGTCTATCTGTCGGTCGTCTGTCGTGTTTCTCTGTCTCTCTTTTTCTTCTGTTTTTGTCTCTCTGCCCCCCCCCCCAAAAAAAAAAACCAAACTCTCTCCTGTGTCTTTTTCCCTTTCTGTGTGTGGTGTGTATGTGTGGGGTTTAAGTCTTTTGTGTGTTCTGTGTGTGTGTGTGTCTGTGTCTATGTGGGGTGAGTGTGTCGGGTCTGTTTTGGCTCTTTTTGGGTTCTTGCATTAAAAACAAGGGAAAAAAGCCGTATCCTGTCGGGCGTTTTTTTTTTGGTTGGCTATTAAATCTTGTGTTTTTTTGAAAATTGTTTTTTAAATTTTTCAAAACACACATTAAAGGCATTTCGTTGTTATTACACACGCCCGAAATGTTATTTTTTCTGGTCCTGTCCGTCTGTTTTTGTCAATCTGTCCCGTCCTCTGTTTTTTTTGGGTTTTTTTTTATTTTTTTTTTTTTTTGTTTTTTTGTTTTTTTGTTTTTTTTTGTTGTTGTTTTTTGTTGTTTTTTTGTTTTTGTTGTTGTTTTTTGTTGTTTTTTGTTTTTTTGTTTTTGTTGCTTTTGTTTTTTTAAGTTTTTGTCGTTGTTTTTTTGGTTGTTGTCTTTGCTTTTGTTTTTTTAAGTTTTTTTTCGTTGTTGTTTTTTTTGTTTTTGTCGTTGTTTTTTGTTTTTTTTGGGTTTTTTGTTTTTGTTGTTTTTTGTTTTTATTTGTCGTTGTTGTTGTTTTTTTTGTTGTTGTTTTCGTTGTTGTTTTTTTTTTTGTTTTTTGTTGTTGTCTTTTGTTGTTGTTGTTTTTGTTGTTGTTGTTTTTTTTATTGTGGGTTGTTTTTTGTTTTTTTGGTTTTCCTTTGTTGTTGTTTTTTTTGTTTTTTGTTGTTTTTTTTGTTGTTTTTTGTTTTGTTGTTGTTGTTGTTTTTGTTGTTGTTGTTGTTGTTTTTTGTTGTTGTTGTTTTTGTTTTTTTTGTTTTTTTTGGGTTGTTTTTTTTCGTTGTTGTTGTTTTTTTTTTGTTTTTTTTGTTGTTGTTGTTTTTGTTGTTGTTGTTTTTTTTGTTGTTGTTGTTTTCGTTGTTGTTTTTTTTGTTTTTTGTTGTTTTTGGTTGTTGTTGTTGTTTTTGTTGTTTTTTGTTTTCGTTTTTTGTTGTTTTTGTTGTTTTTGGGTTTTTTTTGTTGTTGTTGTTGTTTTTGTTGTTTTTGGGTTTTTGTTGTTTTTTGTTGTTTTTGTTGTTGTTGTTTTCGTTGTTGTTTTTTTTTGTTTTTGTTGTTTTTTTTGTTGTTGTTTTTTTTTTGTTTTTGTTTTTGTTGTTTTTTGTTTTCGTTTTTGTTTTTTTGGTTTTTTGGGTTGTTTTGTTTTTTTTGTTTTTTTTTGTTGTTTTTTGTTTTCGTTTTTTGTTGTTTTTTGGTTTTTTGTTGTTTTTTTTGTTGTTGTTTTTTTTTGTTGTTTTTGTTGTTTTTGTTGTTTTTTCCGTTGTTTTTTTGTTTTTGGTTGTTGTTGTTTTTGTTGTTGTTTTTTGTTGTTTTTGTTGTTTTTATCGTTTTTGTTTTTGGGTTGTTGTTGTTGTTTTTTTTTGTTGTTGTTTTGTTTTTGTTGTTTTATCGTTGTTTTGTTGTTGTTTTTTTTGTTTTTTTTGGGTTTTGTTGTTGTTTGTTTGTTTTCCTCCCTATCTCTCTCGTCGTGACTCATCAGCCCCGGGTTTGCAGATGCGTGTGCGGGGTGTTGACTTTGGCAGGGCTGGGGGGTTGATTTTTTTTTGTGCGGTTGCCTGGGTCTGTTGATAGGGGCCGTGAATTTCCAATTGTTGTTTGGGGTTCAATCCTCGGGTCAGCAAATAAACAAAAGGGACCTGTTCGCGCCCACCCCGGGTTTATTCATATTTTCCCTGTGAGGTCGGATTTGTTTTTCGGTGATCCCCCCTTAAGCTCCCAATTTTTTGTCCTGGCCAGATAGAAAGGATTTTGCGCACGTTAAGGATTCTGCTAGCGGGGTTTGGTGTTTTCCTGTTCTTCTCCGGGGTTAAAACCCTTTGCCCTCCTGTGAATGTTAAAAAACCCTGTGAGAAAGGCCCCGAACACCACACACACACACAAAACACACAACACACACACACACACCCACAAAACACACACACACACCACACAACACACACACACCACACATCAAAAAATACACAAAAAATACCGGGGAAAAACGATCTTTTCAATCAAGGGCAGTGCAAAACAAAAATAGCCGGCAGAATCGGCCAAGCCAAAACGGGCTTTCGGGAAGATGACAGGCTTTCCCCTTACCAAAAAAAAACCTATCTTTTTTAAACATCGGGAAAGATATTTTTAAAGGGTTTATAAAAAACCAAACTGTTGAAAGGGTTTGTGAGGGGGGTGGACAGTAAACAACAAAGCCAGGACAAGATCGAGGGGGCCGAGTGGGGTTTGGGGGTTTTCCCAGGGGACAGCGGGGGAGAGCAGGCGGGACAGTCTTGATGGAGGCAAAACACAGATGGATCACTCGGGGGGGAGGTTTGGGGGAAAAGGAGGCAACTTTTTTATACCCCAATTTTGAGAGTGGCTGGGGACGGGGGGGGTGGGAGGGGATGTAGGGGCGCGGGAGATAGGGGACAGATGGAAGTCCTTGATCCCAACGCCATGCGGCAGGGAAACCTGATGATGTGAAAAAAGATAAATTGCCCCCATGTTTAAAAAAACCGGGCAGATCGTGGGGTTTTTGCACAAGTTTGAGGATCTGCCCCCATGGTTTTGGGCTTTTAATTTTTTTTCTGCGTTTTTTAAATCCCATATGCCCTTTTAAATATGAAAAATCCAGTGAAAAAGGGCCCCCTCAACATATAGGTACACATCCAACAAAACACTGAGGGGACTTCAGATTTAAAGTTTTTAAAAAGATTTACACTCACCCCCAAACACAAGCAGACTTCAGACTTAAAAATTAAAAAAGACTTACACAACCCCAACCCACAGAGAGACTTCATATTTTGGGGGTATCAAAATAAAAAAAAATAAAAATAATTACAATATTTATATAGCGAAAAATCTTAAATAAAATCAAATCAAAGCGTTTGAAGCAGACACACACGCACGCACGCACGCACGAACGAACCACAAAACACGCACGCACACACACACACACCCACCCACACACACACACCACACCCCACACACACGCAGGGCTATAAATGGGGGGGAAAGGGAATAAAAGCAATAAAAGCAAGAATAAAAACAAGGGAAAAATTATAGAGAGCATAGAAATTTTACAAAAAAATATATTATAACCATGTGTTTCCCCCTCCAACCCGGAGACAGGCTGCAGAGGGGGGGGGGGGGGGGGGTTAAATTGATTTGGATTTTAGGGCGGGGAGAAAAGGTAAAGTTTTGAAGCGGACTTGAAGGAGAAAAAAAAGTGGGTTTTGCTGACGGACTGAGAGAGGAAGTTTTTTCCAGGAGATTTGGGAACCAAAAACGGGAAAAAGGGCTCGGGGGAACTATAGTATTTGTTTTGCGTGGAAAGCGAAAAGTCAGGGGAAATCGGGGGCAGAGCGGGGGGTTACTTTAGGGAACATAATCTCAATTTGGCTTAAAGGGTAATGGGGGGCTGGGGTTTATTGAGGCTTTTGTAGACATGGTGTCTAGTTTGAAACAAAAGCTCTTTGATACAGGGACCATGAATTTTGTGCCGGGAGGAGGAGAAATGTGGCCAGTTTTTTTTCCCTTTTGATTACAAGGCGAACAGCATTTTTTTTGAATGCGCTTTTGGATGTGAAGGGGTGGGGGCAGGAAGCCCAGACGGGAGTGAATTGCAATAGTCAATGCGAGACATTTTTAAGGAGAAAAAACGGTTTTTTTTGTTTTTTTTCGACAGAGAGATCCCTTCCTAAACAGCCTTAAAGGGAAGGAAGGGATAGTAGCAAGATCTGGGGGTTTGGAAAAAAATTTGCCCCCATGGGGAGGGAAGAGTCAATGCAGAAAACCAAAGGGTTTTTAGCTGAATCAAAAAATTTGGGGACTGAGTGTTACATAATGGGAGAAAAAGACAAAAAAACACACCCCAACACACCGAGACTTAAATTTTTTAAAAATTGGGTTTTCAAAAGCCCTTTTCACACAAAACCCCCCCCAAAACACAAAGGGAACTTCGGGACTTGAGGTTTAAAAAGCCCTTAAACAAAAACCCCAACAAAACAGGGGAAAACTTCAGACTTGAGGTTTCAAAAAACTTAAAACCCCCCCAAACCCAAAAACAGGCAGATTTTTCTAATTAAAGGGTTTTAAAAAACCAAAACAAAAAACCCGAAAAACAAACCCCAACCAAAAGGGGAAAGACTTAGACTTTTTGGTTTTCAAAAGACTTACCCCCCTAAAAAAAACCCCCCAACCCCAACACAGGCAAAAACTTCAAAATTTAAAAGGGTTTTTAAAAAAAAAAAAGACTTACACCAACCCCAACACACGCGAGCCCTTCGGGATTTTTAAGGGGTTTAAAAAAGACTTTTTATCAAGGACGGTAGAAATTAGGTCCCCCTCGGATTTGTCTTAAGTTGTCTTTGCTATTCTATTTGTTTTCTTTAAAATTGCTTTTAAAAATCATAACTACGGGCTGATTTCAGGGACCCCAAAATTTGGATCTGTCCTGGAATAAAAGTTTTTTCCTTCTTAAAACTAACACACACACATACACAAACACCGCATACCCAAGCGCGTATAAAACCACACACAAACACACAAACCACCACACACACTTTACTTAACACACACACACACAAACATACACACACAAAACATACACACACCCACCCCAAACAAAAAACCCCACACACCCCACACATACACAAACACACACATAAAACCCCAACAAACCCACACACACCCCAACTTTACTTAAACACCATACAAAACCACACCCCCACACACAAATACACACACACACACACCAACACCCCCCCCACACACACAAACACATACCCCACACAAAACCACACATACACACACATACTACCACACACCCCACACCACAAAACACACACCACACCCACACACACACACACCACACATACACACCACAAACACACACAGATATTTGACAATAAAATTTTCTTTTTTTCCCCAAATCCCAAAAATTTCCCAAAGAAAAATAATAAACCCCGAAAAAAATCCTCCATTCATCTAGTCCTTGTTTTAAACCAACAAAAATGACAAAGTTTGGGGTGGGGGGGGGGGGTGAAGGTTGGGGGGGTGGGGGGAAAAAAAATTTTGGCCCAAACCCGTTCCGAGTCCCCCAATTTTCCCCTAGGGTGACAGAGAACTATATTAGCTTTTAAATGATATTACCCTTTTTCCTCAATTACGGGAAAGGGGCAAAAAAAACCAAAAAAAAATTTTCCCATCCATATAGAGCGAACAACCCATGTCCAGCAAGCTCCGTAGACTGTAAATACATACTTAGGTCTCATTATGTTTTAAATATAACGAGAAAAAATATCGTAAAAGAGGAAAAGTACTGGAAACCCCCATATTAATCCCATCATCATCATCGCCCTCATCTTTCGTCATCATAATCATCATCATCATCATCATCGTCTTTCACCCATCATCGTCGCATCATCTTTCATCACCCGTCATGGGTCGTCTCATCGTCATCTTTTCTAAACATCGTCTTCATCATCTTTCATCATCTTCGTCGCATCATCATCTTCACCCATCATTTCTTTCGTTCGTCATCATCATCGTATAATCGTCTTTCATCGTCACCCATCTTTGTCATCGTCATCATCTTCATCATCATAAATCTTCAATCATCGTCAGGTGCCCTGCCGCTTGACTTTGGGGGCCCATGGACTTCAATCCATCTCTATCTCTCTTGTCCAGGCATCCCCCCCCCCCTCCACCCCGGGCCACTCTGCAAGTCCGTCCAGCTTTCTCCCCCCTGGGTCTATGGGGGGTCTCTTTCCCTCCAGCTTTTCCCGTTGTGACCAGGTGCCCCAAAACCCCCCCTTCCTCATAAAACGTCTAAATGTTGTTTTGTCTTTTCCAAATTTTTCCTTTAAGAATGATCTTCTTGTGTTTTGCCCCCCAAATAAAAGCTGCCCCTCGTTTGTTTTTTTTTGCTGTCCATTTTGTATCTTTCATATAACGATAAAATTATATAAAATTATATAATATATACTGTAAAAGGGAAAAAGAGTACGGGGCAAACATAAAAAATGCAGAAAAGGGGTTTAAATTTCAATCAAGAATTACAAAAAATACAAAAGTATTAGATCATTTCATTTACGAGTTATTGGGTAAAACACACACATAAAATACAAATACACCCAACAAAAAACACTCATACCCCAACACACCCCACAACCACACTCCACACACACAAAACACAACCACCACACACCAAAACCACAAAACACCTACCTTTGAAACAAAAACACACACAAAATACAAACACACACACCATGCAAACCGGGTTTTCTTTTAACAATCACACACACCCACACACAAAAACCCCACACACACAACACAAACATGACCACATGCCACACACAAAACAAAGCACACACCCCCGCACACAAACAAAACACAAACATGCCACTCCCCACCCGTCACCATACCCACACACCCCACACGCATGCCCCCCCCCCCCCCGCCCCCCACACACCACACACTTTTTTTGGGGGGAAAAAACGGTGCTCTGGAGTTGCGGGTTTCCCAAAAGGCACCGGGCAACACCCCATCCCCCCCCCACACCCACACCCCTAAACTTCAAAATTCCCTTTTCCCCAAAATCAGCCCTCTTTCCCAACCCAACAATAAAAACAAAAAAAAAAAAACCTTGAAAAGATAAAAGGGTTTTGTGTCATGGTCTTATAGAAAAGGGAACAAAAAAACAGCGGGTCACGGTTAGCAAAAGAGATTTGACAGAAGATGGGGGAAGGTGAATTATGCGGTGTCCCCGTAATTACTTCGCCCTAACATTTAAGCCTTTGGGAAGGGTTTTCCGGGGGGGTTTTCCCCCCCCATTAATTAATTTCCCGTCCTAAGGGCCCGGGGTCTGGCGGGTTCGTGGATCCCTTACGCTTTTTTGTTCCCTTCTCCTTTGTGTTCTATTTTTTTTTCTTTTTTCTGTTTCTGGTTTTGTTTTTTTACCCTTTCACCCTCTGCTGTCTCGTTTTGGGCTGTTTGGCTGTCGGGTCTTTTTTACTTTTCTTCCTGTCTCTGTTTCCCCCTCTGTCCCCTGTCCTCTGTTTTCTGTCTGTCCGTCGGGCCCTCTGTCATGTTTGTTTTTTCTCTCTCTTTTCTGCCCGTTTTGTCTCTGTCTCTCTTTTTTTTTCTGTCACTGTCTCTGTTTTGTCTCTTTTTGTTGTCTGTCTTTTCTCTGTCTTTTTTTTTTTTTTCTGTCTGTCTCTGTTTCTCCCTCTTCTCTCTGCCCTATCTGATTTGTGGGGTGTGTGTCTCTTTTCTCTCTCTCTCCTAACTCCCCTTTTCTCTATTGCGGTTATCTTCCCCCCTGTTTTTTTTCTCTTTGTCCCTGTCTCTACTATGTCTGTCTGCCCTCTCTCTCGCTCTCGTTCTTCTTTTCTCCCCTCCCCCTTCTCTCAAACACACACACACACATCCCCCTACGCAAACACCCCCCCCCCCACACACACACATATTTTTTACTTTGTGGGAAAAACAGTGCTCTGGAGTTGTTGGTCCCAGTTTACCCCAAGAAAACACTCCCCAAATCCACCCCCAACCCACCCCACACCCCTCACTTCTTATTCCCTTTTCCCCCCAAAACCATCCCTCTTTCCCCAAACCAACAAAAAAAACCAAAAAAACAAAACCTTGAAAGGGGAAACCCACGGTTGGGGTCATGGCCTTATAAAAAGGGGAAAACAACACAGCGGGTAAAGGGTTTGCGAAGAGACCTGACAGAAGTTTAGGCAGGTGAATTATGGGGGGTTCACGAAATTTTATTTTCGCCCTAACACGTAAGCCGTTTTTTGGGTTTCCGGGGGGGGGGGGTTTTTCCCCCCCTTTTTTAATTTAACTGCGGTCCTAAGGGGTTTCTGGTTCGTCAGGTCGTGGTTTTCCCCTTACGTTTTTTTTTTGTTGCTTCTCACTTTGCTTTTAAAAATTTTTGCTCTGTTGTCTGTTTCTGGATTTTTTGTTCCCCCTTCCCGCGTGTGTTTCATTTTTGGGCTGTATGTTGCCTTTTCTGTCCCCTCTTTGCTGTCTCGTCTTTCTGCCTCTCTGCTCTCGGGTTTTTTCCCCCTTTGTCTCTCTCCCTCGTCTTTTTAAGTTCTGTCTGCGAACCTCTCACCCCCTCTTTTTGTGTCTGTCTGCCCGTCTGCCCTTCTGTCGTCTGTTCTGTCTAGACAGTTTAAACCATGTTGGGGCGAAGAAATTTAAAGTGAAAACCTGCAAAATTTACCTGCCTCACCCTTCTGTCAGGGCCTTTTCCCCAAACCGTGCCCCCCGCTGCGTTGCCCTCCCTTTTCTTTTAAGCCCCATGCCCACAACCCGTTTTATTTTAAAGGGGTTTTTGGTTTTTTGTTTTTATTTTTGGGTTGGAATGAGGGCTGATTGTGGGAATGGGGAATAAGAATTTGGGGGTGTGGGTGTGGGTGGGTGTGGGGGTGGATGGAGGTGTTTGCGGGTGCATTCAGGCCCAAACAACTCCAGAGCACCCGTTTTCCTTACAAAGTAAAATTTTTGTGTGTGTGGTGGTGGGGGGGGTTTTTGTGTTTGTGTTTGTGTATTTTTTTGTTTTTTGTTTGTGTTTATTTTTGTGTTTTTTTTTTGTTTTTGTGTGTGGGGGTTTTTGTGTTTGTGTGGTTGTGTGTGTGTGCGTGCGTGTCGTGTCGTGCGTTGTTTGTGTGAGAGATTTTGAAAAAAAAGAAAAAAGGGGGAAGCAAAAAAAACAGACGACGACGGGGACGGGGACGAAAAAGAGAGGAGAGGGAAACAGAAACGACAGACAGATAACAGACAGATAAAACATACACCCAAACACGGGGACAAAACAGACGCTGAAGGGGAAAAAAAAAATGCAGAAACAGACAACAAAAGCAAAGTTAAAACAGCAAAGTGAAAAAAACCCAAAAAAAAGCGAAGGGTTCCAGCCCTGCCAGCCCGGGGACCTCTTAGGACGGTAGATAATTAATTTGGGGGGGCCAAACCCCCCGGGAAACCAATCAAAAAAGGGTTTTCATGTTAGGCAAAATTAATTACGCGACACCGGCAAAATTCACCTGCCTCATCTTCTGTCAGGCCCTCTTCCCTAACCTTTGACCCGCGTTTGTCCCCCTTTTTCTATAAGGGACCTTTAACACAACCGTGTTACCTTACAAATTTTTTTTTTTAATTCTTCTTTGAAATGAGGGTGTTTGGGGAGTAATAGGGAATAAGAAGGGGAGGGGTGGGGTTTTCCCCAGGTTCCACCCCTTTGAAGCCCAAATTAAGCCTACTTGTTTTCTGAAGTTTTGGGTTTTTGCATAGGTGGATAAACCCTCATCGGGTTTCCCCTTTCCGAATGGCTTTTGGCTTTGGCGATCATAAACTTCCATCTGTCTTTATCTCTCGTGCCCCTAGACTCCCCCCCCCTCCCTTTCCCCACCCCACTCTGCAAGCCCCGTCCAGCATTCTCCCCTTTGGGGTTTTAAAACCCCGGTGTTTTATCTTTCCCTCCATTTTCCCGTTGTGATCAAGTGCTCCAACCCCCCCTTCCCTCTTAAATTTTGGGTTTTTAAAATTGTTGCCTTCTTTTCCAAATCTTCCTTATGAGTTTTTTAAATTGTTTCTCCCCTCCATCAAAAATGTCTCTGTTTTCTTTGTTTCCCAGGGAACTCTAAACCCATTCTTCGAAAAAAACCCCCATCTCGGCTGCCTAAAATCTTTTTCCCTGGCTTTGTTTGGGTTGACTGTCCACACCCCGCATCTGTACTTTGGGTTTCCCTATAAAAATTAAACCCCATTTTTCAAGGGAAATCCTTCCTTTTTCCAAAATTTTTTAAATTTTGGGTTTTTAGGCCCCCATTTGTTGGTTTAAGGGAAATTGGCCTTTTTTTTTCATTTTTTTTTTTTTCCCCCGAATGCGGGGTTTTTTGGGGGTTTTTTGGCCGGATTCGGGGCAAGGCCCTTAATTTTTTTTTGGTTTTGTCCCCTTTTTTTTCTTGCCGGTTGGTTTAAAATAAAAATAAAAATCTTTTTTTCCCCCAAAAGAAAATTTTTAAAATTTATTTTTTTACCTTGTTTTTCAAAGGGTTTTTTGCCAAATTTGGGGCCTTTTAAAAAATTTTTTTTTTTGGGCCTTTTTAAAAAGGGGTTTCCCCAAGGGTTTTTCCTTTTTTGGTTGAAAAAAAAAAAAAAAAAAAAATAAAAAAAATTTTTGAAGTTTAAAAAAAAAAAAGTTAAAAAAATTAAAAATTTTTACAAAAAAAAAAATTAAACCCAAATTAAGAAAAAATTAAAAAAAAAAATTTAATTAAAAAAAAAAAAAAAAAAAAATTTAAAAAAAAAAAAAATAAAAAAAAAAAAAAAAAAAAAAAAATTAATTTTTATTTTAAAAAAAAAAAAAAAAAAACCTTTTTTTATTTTAAAAAAAATTAAAAAAAAAAAAATTTAAAAAAAAAAAAAATTTTTTAAAATTAAAAAAAAAAAAATTTTTAAAAAAAAATCCAAAAAAAAAAAAAAAAAAAAAAAATTAAAAAAAAAATTAAAAAAAATAAAAAATTGGGTTTAAAAAAAAAAATTAAAAAAAAAAATTTTTTTTTAAAAAAAATTTAAAAAAAAAATAAATTTTTTAAAAAAATTTAAAAAAAAAAAAAATTTTAAATTTAAAAAAAAAATTTTAAAAATAAAAAAAAAAAAAAAAAAAAAAAAAAAAATAAAAAAAATTTAAAACTAAAAAAAAAAAAAAAAAATTTAAAAAAAAAAAAAAAAAAAAAAAAAAAAAAATTTTAAAATAAAAAAAAAAAAAAAAAAAAAAAAAAAAAAATTTCTTTTTTTCTTAAAAAAAAAAATTTTAAAAAAAAAAAAATTTAAAAAAAAAAAAAAAAAAAAAAAAAATTAAAAAAAAAATTTAAAAAAAATTTTAAAAAAAAAAAACCTTTTTTCCGCCCCCCCCCAAAAATTTAAAAACCCCCCAAATTAAAAAAAATTACCCCCAATTTTAAAAAAAAAAAAAAAATTAAAAAAAAAAATTTTTAAAACAACACACCACACACCACCCACACACACATATAACACACACATATATACACCCCGCACTTTTACACACGCACACAACATACACTCACACATACACTCACACATACACACACACACACACGCTCAAACACACACACATGCAGAGACACAGAGACACACACATCATACACACAAAATCGACACACAACACAACACACACACATACATACAACACACACACATACACACACACACACATACACACACATACACACACACATACACACACCACACACAAAACACACACACCAACGCACGACGCACGCACGCTCAAACAAACACACATGCAGAGACACAGAGACACATACATCATACACACAAAATCCTTACACATTTTACTTATGCACACACACACACCACACACACACACACACACACACACACACACCACGTACAATCATACACCACACTCTCACACAACCGCACACACACACACACGCTCAATCACCCCACACAACCGCACAATCACTAAACCACCGCACACACACACACACCGAATGAATGTACACACACACGAATGAATGTACACACACACAACACCACACACACAACACACACATACACACACACGTACAATCACACACACACACAAATATCACACTCACAACAAAACCGCACAATCACTCACACACAAAATCAGACACACACACACACACACGAATGAATGTACACACACAAACACACACACACTTTACAATCATACAAACACACACACACACACACACACCACACAAACAACACGCACACACTCGCACACACATGCACACACATATACACAAACACAACACGCAAAAACAAAGCACAAAATTAAAGACTATACAATAAGCTTACGCTGAAAATATATTCAAATGTTTTTCGGTCTGCCCTTTGGCTATTTTAATCCTACCCAATCGTCACATTATATTTCAAGCAGAAGATACGTGCAACTTAAATAGGTAAAATCAGGTCACACTGCAGTCATTCCCTGATGTACAATATGTACAAAACACGAAACTAGTAATAATTCATCAATACAAATAATGAAAAAAAATAATAATAATTAACAAAAAGTAATTACAATAAAAACAACAATTATCATAATCATAATAATAACAATTTAACCAACAATTATCATCATAATAATAATAATGATAAGATCAACAACAACAAATAATAATAAGATAATGATAATACTGATGGCCATTCCTTTGTAAGACCTGCACACAGCACGTACTACAAAACATTCTCTCTCCCTCTCTCCTTCTTCTTCTTGTCTTCCTGTTCCTCCATATTCAATTTATCATCGTCCACTTGTATTGACAAAGATTCTCTATCAACATATACTTGTATTATTGTAGAACTTCCACAAACAGGGGCTGAAGTAAGAAAAAAAAGGAAAAAAAAAAGAAAAAAACAAAAAAAAAAAACAAAAAACAAAAAACGGATTCATGTGCTCATGTCATTCCCTTTATAAAATGAAACGAGTTCTTGTTTTTCTCAAAGAACCTCTTCTTCCATGGAACTCTGGATTTTAGTTTGTGCGTTATCTTATAACAGGGAATAACCGCAATGTGATTCTGCCGACTGATTTTTAGTTTTCCCGTGGGCTTCACCTCGGAAATGTGTTAAAGTTAGGACAGGGTTAAAAATAGCCCGGGTCAGACCCAACATATTTTTCAAACGTAAACTTATTTGTATACGGTCATTAATTTTGTTGGTTTTTTTTTTGCTCGCGTTCATGCGTGTGCCTGTACTAGCTGTGTATGCGAGTCAGTGTTTGGTGAGAGAGAGAGAGAGGAGAGGGAAGAGGAGAGAGAGAGCGGCAAGTGTGTGTGTTGGGGTGTGTGTGTGTGTGTGGTGGGTGTGTGTGTGTGTGTTTTAGTAGGAGCGGATAACTTAACTGTTACAAAAGAAATGCACCCCAAAATGCCCCATCTTACCCCGTAAAGGTTTAAAATTTTGACGGGAAATGTTTTCTAAGGAAATTTTAACTGTCCGAATCATCTTACCTGTATGTCGCAAGTGGGGTCCATGTTTTACACTCTTAGGCATGTGATTTTTAGTTTTGTAGTTAGTGACCCCCCCCCCCCCCACACACACAAGTTGGTTAGTTACGCAATATATTTATCTATCTTTGTTTTATTCATTCATTTATTCATTTACTTATTTTTTTCTATATTTTCAGTTCCTTTTTTTTAAAAATTTTTCGTCTAAAAAAAAATAACACATACACAAAAGAGTTAGTTCTGCATTTATTTATTCATTTATTTTCCTTTTTTTTTCGGGCTGAAAGCAAAATATGTGAATAGACGTTAAAAGAAATAAAAGAACACAGACACAAACACAACACACAAAAACAAACAAATACAAACTGAAGGCGTATTTGTTATAACAAAAAAGTACAAATAAATTTTCTGCCCAATGAATAAGCATTCTGATATTTTTTGTGTACTTATGATTGCTATTTGCTTGAATGCGGACAGCCACTATGATTTAACCCTTTGATTCCTGCACCCTATCCACCAGCACCCCTGCATGTCAACCATGCCACCAAAGCAATAACTTTCACCCTTTGATTCCCTTACCCTATCCTGCAGGAAGCTGGTGGGTAGGGTAAGGGAGTCAAAGGGTGAAATTTTTCACTTGGTGGATACGGTGCGGTAGTCAAAGGGATAAATTGCAGCTAGTTGCTTGTAGTTAGTGATGAAACCGATACTGCTGCACTGCTCGTGTCCTTGTGACTTCTCATTGCTTTTTATAACTGTGATGCGTGTCTATTTTGTGGTAATTTTGTAAAATTAACAATTTGTGTAAACGAACAATGTATTTGTATAGACAAAACGCATATGGCACATCACTGAATTCGGAAGCGTGGAATATTGATTTCTAGATTTTATTATTATCCCAAAGAATCCGAGATCGATCTACATTACCTTTTTCAGATAGGACGGTGTGTGTTTTTAGTTTCAGTTTTAGTTTCTCAAGATGACATCTCCGCGCTCGGAACTAATTCCATACGCACTTAAACCGTCACTTGTGCCATGTGTATGGTGATCATGGCATAAGCCTTAAGCCTGCACATAAACCCAACTAATTCATATGCACTTAACCGTCACAGGTGCCATGTGTATGGTGATCATGGCATAAGCCTTAAGCCTGCACATAAACCCATGATCTGCGGCCCAGGTCCTGAGGACTTACCTAGACTACGTTTTACCTAGTCTGTATGTTGTACTGGTATGTGGGCCATGATGGACAAAGCCATGCGGCAGGGTACATGATGGGTGTATCAGACTATCACTGGAATAGTCTTGGTTACATGTAAATGACGTGTATTAAATAGAAGGTACGGGCAGACAAGCATATATATTTCACGTCACCGAGTTTAGAAGACTGACGTGACCAGTTTGACGGGGGCGTCAAGGTAAGACAGGGAGCAGTCTTCACGACACAGATGGTCCCGTCTGTCTTCATAAAATCCCCAAGGTTTTTTTAATTTTTACCAGCGTTACAACAAATAGCACTGCACTGTTGTATTGTATTGTATTGTATTGTATTGTAAAACCATGGAGACCTGTAAGTTTTAAGGACAAACAACTACCCTGGATGTATCCATGCAGCATCCACAAGTTACGGTGCCTGACGGAAATCGCGTGGCAGCACAAAGAGGAGATACGCCGTTGCTCTGGATCCGACCAACGCAGAGGGTAAATTGTGCAGATTTGGATGGAGCGCGTATGGAATTGCCTGACGAATCCCTCCTATCATTATCATCATCATCATGTGCCCTACCGCAGGCGTTGGCGATTATGGCCATCCATACGATTCTATCCCTTTGCGCTGCAAGTATATCTCCCACCCTCTCTCTTCAGCCACTCTGGAAGTCCGTTCAATTGCCCCCCTGGGCTACCAGGTATTCTCTATCCCTACAACTTTCCTATTGTGACCAAGTGCTTTAATCTCTCTTGCCTCATAGAATGTTATAAATGTTGCTCGTCTTTTCCTTATCTTCATTAATGTTCGTCTTGTGTCTGCCTCCTTCAAGACTGTCTCGTTTGTTTTCTTTGCTGTCCATGGAACTCAATATTCTTAGAAACCACATTTTAAACTTAAAAAATCTGTATCTTACCGCTATGATACATTTTCTATAATTGTGACCCTTCAAATTATTCAATTAAATTTAACTTAATATCTTTGTTTCTGTCTCGTCTGGTTGCATTTACGCGTTCCGATTCTTTTTTTCGTGTTTTTTTTTCTGGTTCCTCTTTGCTTGAACGCAGGCGGTCACACTTTTGGACTTCTGACAAAGGATTGGTTAAAATCTATATACTTGTAGGCCTACTTCTTTGTAAAACTGTTAATGAAAGCTGATCACAATACGATCATAAGGAAATCATGCATAAAGTTTCTCACGTTTATATCTACACGCCTCCAATCTCCAACACACGCCTCCAATCTCCAACACACGCCTCCAATCTCCAACACACACCTCCAATCTCCAACACACGCCTCCAATCTCCATCACACGCCTCCAATCTCCAACACACGCCCTAGAATACTGGATAGGCCAATTTGTTTAAAGGTCAGCCTATTAACAACCAGGACATTGATTAGATCAACGCACACACACGCCATGTTGCAATTTCATAAACGCACATTAGAAAAAGAACAAGAACACATTTGCATTAATAGCAAGAAACACGAGGGTAGGGGTAAATAGCAAGAAACACGAGGGTAGGTGTAAATAGCAAGAAACACAAGGGTGGGGGTAAACAGCAAGAAACACGAGGGTAGGTGTAAATAGCAAGAAACACAAGGGTAGGGGTAAACAGCAAGAAACACGAGGGTAGGTGTAAACAGCAAGAATCACAAGGGTAGGGGTAAATAGCAAGAAACACCAGGGTAGGGGTAAATAGCAAGAAACACCAGGGTAGGGTAAATAGCAAGAAACACCAGGGTAGGGTAAATAGCAAGAAACACGAGGGTAGGGGTAAATAGCAAGAAACACCAGGGTAGGGGTAAATAGCAAGAAACACGAGGGTAGGGGTAAATAGCAAGAAACACGAGGGTAGGGGTATCTCACGGATAAAACTCGAAAGACAACACGCAGTCTGAATCTTCACTCGACAAAATACTTTATTACTACCGTCAATACATGTACACACAATTATCTTCCCCCAAACAATAATTCATCTGGACTTGGACAGCCCCTCTCCCTCACACACTTATCGTTGTTTAAACCTTTGGCTCCCTTACCCTATCCACCAGCTGCAAAAACTTGTGACTCCTTCATCCAACCCTGCTTCTTGCAGGAAGCTAGTGGATAGGGTGAGAATCAAAGGGTTAAGTTTTTGTTTTGCTAGCAATGGTTGGCAATGCACGATTCTGGTGTACAGGGTGCGGGAGTCAAAGGGTTAAAGTCCAGCCGATTCAGTAGAGCATATCAGAGCTATAACCGTTTCAAAACACACAATTCAACAGGAAATACAAACAACTCTAAGTGCACATATCAATGCATTCGTGCACATAATCCAAGGACATGCCCCCGGTGTTGACCATTCCGTCCGATTTATCACACAGGGGAGATTTAAAAAACACCTGAATACAAATATAAGCATACATAAGGACACCAAAACATAAAAACAGGCATAAATTACCTAAAATTGCTTCCGCATATCTCACCTCCCTAGAGCCAAAAATGCACTTAATACATGTACCCAATCAGCAATCCGAAGAAAAAGTACGTAAGACTTAATCGAAAAAATACAGGTAAATGGACCATTAAGGCAGAAAACAAGTAGAAATGACAGAAAGCAAGGCAACAGGGGCAGAAACAAAGAGTGACAGAAAAGGAAATTTCTAGCGCAGAATTTCCAGAAGGTGGGGATACTATTTATATTGAAAGAGCCCCCAGCAACCCAACGGGGGAGCAGAGGGGATTAAAAAATATACGTGAACACAAATTTTAAACTATAAGGGCACTAAACCAAAAATAGACCTGTACTTGAAATTGTTTCCGCATAGCTCATTGTACCAGAGCCAAAACATGAATTTAATACATGTACCCAATAATCAATTCTAAGATAAAGTACACAAGACTTGATCGAACGCGTACAGATGAATGGACCTGCAAGGCAGTAAATGATGGGAAGAAATGACAAAGCAAAGGTGGAAGACAAAAACAGCGACAGAAAAGAGGGCATTTCTAGCACACAATTTCCAGAAGGTGGGTATACTATTTATACTGAAAGAAACCCCCGGCATCCTCAAAAGGGCATTTTTGTTTATTTTTAACGAATAAAATTTTAAACCAGTCTGTCCTTGCCAAGCAACCGTAAATCTACATTCACACACAATAGCCTTCAATAGAAAATGCACACACAGCGTACTCGCCGGCCCCAACTGACCTAAACATTCGCAATACCTCACCCCATGAACTTAAAAACAAAAACAAAAAAACCCGCAACGAAAACATGCATACACACAAATAACTTGGACACATTCGCCGTCCATACCTCATTAACCGTCCTCCACCCCATCCCCCCCACCACGCACACACACACAAACTCCAAAAGCACACACCTTACACATGCTCTTCCACCCACATACACGCTCGCTCGCGCACGCACCCAACACACGTACGCACCCAAAATATGCATGCTCGCGCACACAGACACAAAAACACAAGACAAACACTCAACACACACTCAACAGACGGGACAACGTTTTCCGTAAGTTGCAAAAGGCAGGAAAATGCAGTTGGAATTCATATTGCTTAACAGCCAACGTCTCCAACATTATCATGGCCAACATCACACTGAAAACTACCCACGTTTAATTAAAAATGTCATTTCACTTCATATTGCTTATAGCCCAGCCGACTACTTCAGCCATATCATGGGTTTAATCAAAAAGAATTGAAAAAAAACATACAACGATCTTTTCAAGTTTCAATTTATTTTAAGTAATTCCCACAATTTAACCCTTTGACTACCACCGCCTGTCCACCTGCGTCCTTCACTGTCAACCATACCAGCAAAGCAAAAACTTAACCATGATTCCCTCACCCTAACCTCCAGCTTCCTGCAGGAAGCTGATGGATACGGTGAGGGAGTCAAAGGGATACGTTTTTGCAATTGGTGGATAGTGTGCGGGAGTCAAAGGGTTAAAATGAATTAAAAAAACAAACAAAAAACAAACGACTAATCCTTCCAAGTCTCAATGTAAACATTTTCCCATACGTATGGTCATACGACGTGAAATCCCATTAATCTTGTCAAAACGTAAACATTGCATGCTATCTTGAAAAGGTTATTTCAAAAGTGTTAGAAAATGCTTTA
This sequence comes from Monoplex corrugatus, assembly GCA_030674185.1. Lineage (NCBI taxonomy): Eukaryota > Metazoa > Mollusca > Gastropoda > Littorinimorpha > Ranellidae > Monoplex > Monoplex corrugatus. The sequence goes on from JAPXFY010000028.1 coordinate 2,061,633, forward strand.
CAAATTTCTCACTTACAGAAAGGAACTTAATTACAACTTTCAGAGAAATAGTCATAAAAATAGCTTCATAAATAACCCATAATTGAAATGCAGTCACAATAAAATAATCATTGTATATATTTTAACGAATGAATTTTAAATCAATAGCAGTCTGTCTTTACCACGGAGCCATACATCCACAACCACACACAATAGAGCCTTCATAAGAAAATGCACAAACACCCTTCTCACCCACCACCACCCCCAAGGCCAACTGACCTAAACATCTGCCACACCCCACCACCCCCAACTGACCTAAACATCTGCCACACCCCCACCACACCTAAGGCCAACTGACCTAACCATCTGCCACACCCCACCACACCTAAGGCCAACTGACCTAACCATCTGTCACACCCCACCACACCTAAGGCCAACTGACCTAACCATCTGTCACACCCCACCACACCTAAGGCCAACTGACCTAAACATCTGCCACACCCCACACCTAAGGCCAACTGACCTAAACATCTGCCACACCCCACCACACCCAAGGCCAACTGACCTAAACATCTGCCACACCCCACCACACCCAAGGCCAACTGACCTAAACATCTGCCACACCCCACCACACCCAAGGCCAACTGACCTAAACATCTGCCACACCCAAGGCCAACTGACCTAAACATCTGCCACACCCCACCACACCTAAGGCCAACTGACCTAAACATCTGCCACACCCCACCACACCCAAGGCCAACTGACCTAAACATCTGCCACACCCCACCACACCCAAGGCCAACTGACCTAAACATCTGCCACACCCCACCACACCCAAGGCCAACTGACCTAAACATCTGCCACACCCCACCACACCTAAGGCCAACTGACCTAAACATCTGCCACACCCCACCACACCCAAGGCCAACTGACCTAAACATTTGCCACACCCCCACCACACCCAAGGCCAACTGACCTAAACATCTGCCACAACCCCACCACACCTAAGGCCAACTGACCTAAACATCTGCCACACCCCACCACCCCTAAGGCCAACTGACCTAAACATCTGCCACACCCCACCACCCCTAAGGCCAACTGACCTAAACATCTGCCACACCCCACCACCCCTAAGGCCAACTGACCTAAACATCTGCCACACCCCACCACCCCTAAGGCCAACTGACCTAAACATCTGCCACACCCCACCACCCCTAAGGCCAACTGACCTAAACATCTGCCACACCCCACCACACCCAAGGCCAACTGACCTAAACATCTGCCACACCCCACCACCCCTAAGGCCAACTGACCTAAACATCTGCCACACCCCACCACACCTAAGGCCAACTGACCTAAACATCTGCCACACCCCACCACACCTAAGGCCAACTGACCTAAACAGCTGCCACACCCCACCACACCTAAGAAAAAACAAAAACTACCACGACGAAAACGTCCGACACAAACCACAATTAGGACGCCTAACGCCGTCCATATATCACTATAACAACCACCCTCCCCCCAAAAAAAATAAAACAAAGCACGCACCTTGCACATGTCTTACACACACACACACACACGCATGCACAACACACTAGTCACAAACAATATAAACACACACACACAACCACACACAAAACAAGCACACACACTCCACAAAAGAGGGTAACATGTTTTCCTTAAAAACCCTTAGAGGCCCACTGTGTCACCTGTGACCCAAACAAATGAATTACAACTGTTCTGTTATTTTAACCCTTGAGGCCCAAGGAGTCTCAGTTGAAAGAAAAATACTGTTAGGTCAGTTAGTAATTTTTCTTTGAACTGAAAGACTCCTTGGGCCTCTGAGGGTTAAATAACAGGACAGTTTGTAATTCATTTGTTTGGGTCACAGGTGACCCAATGAGCCTCTGAGGGTTAACATTAAATTAAATTAAATAGCAAGAGGCAGGAAAATGCAGTTAGTTTTTCATATTGCTTATAGAACGGCCGACATCTAGATAACATTATCATGACCGACAGCACACGACTACAAATTAACTCATTTAATTAAATGGAAAAAAATTGTACAACCATCCTTTCAAGTTTCAATTTAGTTTTTAAAAAAATTCCCACAACACTCCGTTTAGCCCGTTGACTACCATCACCTGTCCACCAGAATCCTGCATTGTTAACCATGCTAGCAAAGCAAAAACTTGACCATGATTCCCTCACCCTAACCTCCAGCTTCCTGCAGGAAGATGGATACGGTGAGGGAGTCAAAGGGATACGTTTTTGCAATTGGTGGATAGTGTGCGGGAGTCAAAGGGTTAAAAAGAATTGAAAAAGCAGAAAAAAAACAGACCAATCCTTTGAAAAAGCAGAAAAAAACAGACCAATCCTTCCACTGTAACAACCGCCCCATTCCCCACAAAATTAAAAACAAAATTAAAAAGCACACACCTCGCACATTGTCTTACACCCCACACACGCATGCACCACACATGCGTGCGTGCGCCACACACACACAATCACACATACCAGATAATATAAACACACACACACACAATCACACACAACGAAATACACACCTCCGCAACAGAGGGTAAAATGTGAGCGCACACACACACACACACATACCAGACAATATAAACAGACACACAAATATATACACACACACACACACACACACTCTCTCCAACAGAGGAGTAAAATGTTTTCTTTAAATGGCAAAAGGCAGGAAAATGCAGTTAAGAGTTTCATATTGCCTAAAGCATAGCCAACAGCACTCTACAAATTACCTCACTTTTATTCAAAAAGACAATTGGAAAAAAACGTACAACCATCCTTTCAAGTTTCAATTTTTTTTAATTCCCACAATGCTCCACGTTTAACCCTTTGAATACCACCGCCTGTCCACCTGCGTCCTTCACTGTCAACCATGCTAGCAAAGCAAAACTTAACCCTGTGACTCCCTCACCCTACCTAACCTCCAGCTTCCTGCAGGAAGCTGGTGCATAGGGTGAGGGAGTCAAAGGTATGTTTTTGCAATTGGTGGATATGTGCGGGGGTCAAAGGGTTAAAAAGAAAAAAAAAAAACAGAACAATCCAAGTCTCAATTTAAATATTTTTCCATACGTATGGTCATACGTGAAACCCCATATATCTTGTCAAAACGTATGAATTGCACAATATTTTGAAAAGGTTCTTGAAAGAGTGTTAGAAAATGCAGTATGAATTGTTCACGTGACAAAAGGACCATTACAACTTTCAAAAATACTATCATGAAAATAGCTTCATAAATAACCCATAATTGACGAAATACAGGCACACAGTAAAATACTTTTTTTTCGTATTTTAACGAATAAATTTTAAATCATCAAGCAGTCTGTCTTTACCACACAGCCGTACATCCACAAGCACACACAACAGTCTTTATTACAAAACGCACACACAGCGTACTCACCCATCACCACCCCAAGGCCAAATGATCTAAACATCCGCTATACCCCACCACATCCACGGGGGAAAAAAACTATCACGACGGAAACATGCATACACAGAAACCACAACGCAGACACGTAACCGCCGTCCATACCCCACTGTAACAACCGCCCCACCCCAACCCACCCCAAAAAACAAAACAAAAAAAGCACACACCTCGCGCATTGCCTTACACACACACACCCCTGCCTGTAACCTCCCCCCCAAACACACACACACTTTATACGTTACAGTAATCAAAATAAGACAAAAATGCTGTATTTCTTAAGTTAAATTTTCGTCAGAAATTTAAGTATTGTTATAATCAATGCTACCATACAACGAAAATTAAAGTATTGATATTAATCAATGCTACGATACAGTTGCCATCGAAAGGTTTAAGAAAAAATAGCCGTGGTAATCAGTGCCACTTTTCCTTTAATGTGAAACAAACTATGGTAATAAACACTACCATACAGCAATGTTCATGTCAAATTCAAACAGAAAAACTCACCACCACCACCACCACCATTGGACAGTTTTCATCAGAGAAGAAAAAAAAAAACCTAGGGTAATCACCACCGTACATTTTTCACTATTTTTGTTTTAATGCCCAGCCTACTGCACGGAGCCTCGTTTTCCCTTTTATTGTTTAAAACCCAGCCAACTGCGCAGAGCCATATCAGGGCTATAACCGCTTCAAAACATACAAAACTTCAACAAGAAAAAAAAAAGAAGTACACATATCAATGCATTCGCGCACATAATCTAAGGACATGCCCCCGGCCTAGGACCATTCCGTCCGATTTATCGCACAGGGGAGATTTAAAAAACATCTGAATACAAATATAAGCATACATAAGTACACCAAAACAGGCATAAATTACCTAAAATTGCTTCTGCATATCTCACCTGCTTAGAGCCAAAAATGCATTTAATACATGTAACAATTATCAATCCAAAGAAAAACGTACGTAAGACTTTATGGAAAAAATACAGGTGAATGGACCATTAAGGCAGAAAATAAGTAGAGATGACAGATAGGAAGGCAACAGGGCAGAAAGAGTGACAGAAAAGAGGAAATTCTAGCACACAATTTCCAGAAGGTGGATATTTATACTGAAAAAAAAAACCCGGCAACCCAACGAGGGGCTCAGGGTTATAATCGTCTCAAAACGTACACAACTCAATGGAGGAAAAAAAATGGAAACAAATTACTCGTCAATGCATTCGCGCACATAATCTTAGGATATGCTCTATGCATTTACCACTCCGAATTTATTCCAAGGGTTTAAAAAAATCTGATTACAAATTTAAACAAACACTAAATCATAACGTGGGCCCAAAATTACCTAGAATTTCGGCACATCATATTTCCTTACAGCAAACAATGCACATAATACATGTATGTACCCTATCATCCTTACAGCAAACAATGCACTTAATACATGTATGTACCCTATCATCCTTACAGCAAACAATGCACTTAATACATGTATGTACCCTACCCTATCATCCTTACAGCAAAAAATGCACTTAATACATGTATGTACCCTATCATTCTTACAGCAAAAAATGCACTTAATACATGTATGTACCCTATCATCCTTACAGCAAACAATGCACTTAATACATGTATGTACCCTATCATCCTTACAGCAAACAATGCACTTAATACATGTACCCTATCATCCTTACAGCAAAAAATGCACTTAATACATGTATGTACCCTATCATTCTTACAGCAAAAAATGCACTTAATACATGTATGTACCCTATCATCCTTACAGCAAACAATGCACTTAATACATGTATGTACCCTATCACCCTTACAGCAAACAATGCACTTAATACATGTATGTACCCTATCATCCTTACAGCAAACAATGCACTTAATACATGTATGTACCCTATCATCTTTACAGCAAACAATGCACTTAATACATGTATGTACCCTATCATCCTTACAGCAAACAATGCACTTAATACATGTATGTACCCTATCACCCTTACAGCAAACAATGCACTTAATACATGTATGTACCCTATCATCCTTACAGCAAACAATGCACTTAATACATGTATGTACCCTATCATCCTTACAGCAAAAAATGCACTTAATACATGTATGTACCATATCATCCTTACAGCAAAAAAATGCACTTAATACATGTATGTACCCTACCCTATCATCCTTACAGCAAACAATGCACTTAATACATGTATGTACCCTATCATCCTTACAGCAAACAATGCACTTAATACATGTACCCTATCATCCTTACAGCAAACAATGCACTTAATACATGTATGTACCCTATCATCCTTACAGCAAACAATGCACTTATTCATGTATGTACCCTATCATCCTTACAGCAAAAAATGCACTTAATACATGTACCCTATCATCCTTACAGCAAACAATGCACTTAATACATGTATGTACCCTATCACCCTTACAGCAAACAATGCACTTAATACATGTATGTACCCTATCACCCTTACAGCAAACAATGCACTTAATACATGTATGTACCCTATCATCCTTACAGCAAACAATGCACTTAATACATGTAGGTACCCTATCATCCTTACAGCAAACAATACACTTAATACATGTATGTACCCTATCATCCTTACAGCAAACAATGCACTTAATACATGTACCCTATCATCCTTACAGCAAACAATGCACTTAATACATGTATGTACCCTATCATCCTTACAGCAAACAATGCACTTAATACATGTATGTACCCTACCCTATCATCCTTACAGCAAACAATGCACTTAATACATGTATGTACCCTATCATCCTTACAGCAAACAATGCACTTAATACATGTATGTACCCTATCATCCTTACAGCAAACAATGCACTTAATACATGTATGTACCCTATCATCCTTACAGCAAAATATGCACTTAATACATGTATGTACCCAATCATCCTTACAGCAAAAAATGCACTTAATACATGTATGTACCCAATCATCCTTACAGCAAAAAATGCACATAATACATGTATGTACCCTATCATCCTTACAGCAAAAAATGCACTTAATACATGTATGTACCATATCATCCTTACAGCAAACAATGCACTTAATACATGCATGTACCCAATCATCACAGCAAAAAATGCACTTAATACATGTATGTACCCTATCATCCTTACAGCAAACAATGCACTTAATACATGTATGTACCCTATCATCCTTACAGCAAACAATGCACTTAATACATGTACCCTATCATCCTTACAGCAAACAATGCACTTAATACATGTATGTACCTATCATCCTTACAGCAAACAATGCACTTAATACATGTACCCAATCATCCTTACAGTAATCAATGCACTTAATACATGTATGTACCCTATCATCCTTACAGCAAACAATGCACTTAATACATGTATGTACCCAATCATCCTTACAGCAAAAAATGCACTTAATACATGTACCCTATCATCCTTACAGCAAACAATGCACTTAATACATGTATGTACCTATCATCCTTACAGCAAACAATGCACTTAATACATGTATGTACCCTATCATCCTTACAGCAAACAATGCACTTAATACATGTATGTATGTACCCTATCATCCTCACAGCAAAAAATGCACTTAATACATGTATGTACCTATCATCACAGCAAACAATGCACTTAATACATGTATGTACCCTATCATCCTTACAGCAAAAAATGCACTTTATACATGTATGTACCCTATCATCCTTACAGCAAACAATGCACTTAATACATGTATGTACCCTATCATCTTTACAGCAAACAATGCACTTAATACATGTATGTACCCTATCATCCTTACAGCAAACAATGCACTTAATACATGTATGTACCCTATCATCTTTACAGCAAACAATGCACTTAATACATGTACCCAATCATCCTTACAGCAAACAATGCACTTAATACATGTATGTACCCTATCACCCTTACAGCAAACAATGCACTTAATACATGTATGTACCCTATCATCCTTACAGCAAACAATGCACTTAATACATGTATGTACCCTATCATCCTTACAGCAAACAATGCACTTAATACATGTACCTATCATCCTTACAGCAAAAAATGCACTTAATACATGTACCCTATCATCCTTACAGCAAAAAATGCACTTAATACATGTATGTACCCTATCATCCTTACAGCAAAAAATGCACTTATTACATGTATATACCCAATCATCCTTACAGCAAAAAATGCACTTAATACATGTATGTACCCAAACATCCTTACAGCAAAAAATGCACTTAATACATGTATGTACTCTATCAATATTTTTTGTTTACAGCCCAGCCTACTGTGTAGTCATATCAAGGTTACAACCATTTCCAAAAATGCTTCAACAGGGAAAAAACAGGGAAAATAAATTTTTAAGTACACATACCAATGCATTCACATACATAATCTAAGGAAATGTCTCTTGGTGTTGACCAATCCTGTCCAATTTCATCACACGTGGGCTTTAAACAGAATACCTGAATACAAAGTCAAATATAAGTAAGGACACTAAAACATACAACGGGCCTAAACTACTTAAAAATTGCTTCCGCAAATCCCATATGCGTAATGCCAAAAATGCACTTAACACATGTACCCAATCGCTATAACCTTTTCTAAACATGCACCATACTTCAACATGAAAAAAAAGGAAAAGAAAAATTTGTCGTGAAAGTTGGAAAACATTTCAATCACACACACAATCCTGCAGGATGTCCAAAATGACCACTTGAAAAAAACATGTCCCGCTCCAAAGTAAAGGAATGAAGAACAGAAAAAAGGAAATTTCTAGCTCAGAATTTCCAAAAGGTGGGAGTACTATTTGTGACCTCCCAGCACGAAATCAGTCTTAACTAGCATTTTGGGTATTTTGAGATACACATCACTGGTAAGTGTACATGCTGATTATTTTGGTACCTGAATAAAGCTTGTACTCAAAAAAAATGTAGAGAAGTTATATATGCTTAAAGTCATCAAGTTGTATGACGGCCATTTTGAGAAAACGGCCTCTTAAAGTTTTTATACATGTACTCTCCTAAAACATTTTCCTTGAATTAATTTGGTGGCTTCGGCCCGGTTTGTTTCTAATTTTAGCTGTCATTATCTGAAAGGTGCACCAAAGAGCTTTCTGTCAGTATATTACATGTTAGGTTCGGTACAGGTTACAGTTCGCAATAAAGGACAAAAATAGGTACTTTTGGTAAGAAATTGCATTCTTTCTGCTGCGATCAGTGCATTAAAATACCATTTTAAATGAATAGATATTTTTTCAAGAAAAAAATTCTGTGGGGGATAGATTATAATCCACAGAAATCAATTTTGAGAAAAAGTCAAAACACCCTAGACAGACCCTCAGTCACCTTTTCAGCTCCTAGTGCTGTTGACTGACCGAATTAAGACCGATTTGATGGTGGGATGTCGTATTTATACTGAAAAAGCCCCCGGCATCCCCACGGGGGTAATTTCATTTTGACTACGAATCGCCAACGCACAAAAATAAGAACGCGAACTCAAGCTACAAGATAGACGTTTAACTTTCGGCTTACCTGCCTTTGCCAATCTACGGCACGCACACACACACATGCGCGTACACACACATATGGACAAAAAGAACAATATATCCCCGATATCTCGCCGAGCGGAAAAAAATGACCAATACTTAAGATATGTAACCCCCTTTTATTTTCGTTGCCGCGATGGTATTGCTGTTGAACATACTGACCGATTGGTCTTAGGTGTGCTATTAGAACGATTCTTTCACTTTACCTTGTCTGTTTCTTTTTTGTTGGTTTTGTTTGTTTTTGGTTTCACACTATTTTACAGTTATACGCTCACTAGAAAGCCTACGCTTATAATTATATGGTAATCATAAGCCGATCACAAAACCTACATATATATGGTAACCATAAGCCAATCACAAAACCTACATATATATGGTAATCATAAGCCGATCACAAAACCTACACTATACGGTAATCATAAACCAACCACAAAACCTACACTATACAGTAATCATAAACCAACCACAAAACACACTATACGGTAATCATAAGCCAACCACAAAACCTACACTATACGGTAATCATAAACCAACCACAAAACCTACACTATACGGTAATCAAACCGATCACAAAACCTATACTATACGGTAATCATAAACCGATCACAAAACCTACACTATACGGTAATCATAAACCGATCACAAAACCTACACTATACGGTAATCATAAGCATACGACAAAACCCACACTACACGGTAAACGTAAGCCGACTAAAAAACAAAAACACAGGCTACATTTACATCTACGTTGTACCGACTTTGTTGCGTAGGGAACCAGAGACGAGCAACTTTTTAGCGTAAAATATAGACGGTAAAACAGTAAGTAGGACCTCAGGGCCTGGCCAGCTCATGGGTTTACGTGCAGGCTTAAGGCCTGTGCCACGGTCACAATACACGTAGCACCTGTGGCGTTAGTGCATATGGAATTCGCTCCGATCGCAGAGACATCTGCGAAACTGAAACTAAAACTGAATTGCGTGGGTTAAAATAAAGTACGTGTTATACATAAAATCCATACGTCATGTTATAAGTTTACGATTTTCTACCCAGCAAAGTGGGAAAGGATAGGGTAGAGGATATAGTTGGACCTCATGGCCTTGGTACACAAGATGAAAGGGGAGGGAAACTTGTAGAATGGGCACAGATGAATGAGTTCATAGTAGGAAACACCTGGTCTGAGCAGCCTAATAGAAGAAAATGCACTTGGATGAGTCCAGGAGATAATACCAAAAACCAGATACGCAGATGACACCGTGCTAATTGCGGAAAGTGAAAGGGACCTACAAAACCTTGTGAATATACTTTAAATAGAAAGCAAAGGTAAGGGGTTGGAACTAAACAGCAGGAAGACTGAAGGCATGGTGATCTGTAAAAAACATGAAATCCCCTCATCCAAAATAACAGCGAAAGGCACAACCTTGAGACAGGTTCATAAGTTTAAATACCTGGGAACGATCATTTCACCAGACAGCAGATGCACATCAGAAATAGCTGGCAGAATCGGCCAAGCCGAAACATTCAAGAAGATGGAAAGCATTCTTACCAACAAATGCCTATCAATTATCAGGAAGAGAGTTCTGGAATGTTATATAGAACCAATACTGTTGTACGGTTGCGAGGCGTGGACAGTCAACAAGCAAAGCCAGAACAAGACAGGCAGCCAAGATGTGGTTTCTAAGAAGGATGTCGAGTTCCATGGACAGCAAAGAAAACAAACGAGACAGTCTTGATGGGGACAGACACAAGTAGATCATTCATACGGAAGATTACGAAAAGGCAGGCAACATCCATAGGCCATTTTATGAGGAAAAGGGAATTGGAACACCTGGTCACAACGGGAAAGATGGGGGGAAGGAGAGCACCGGGTGGACCCGGGGAGAAGATACTAGACGGACTTGCAGTGTGGCTGAAGACGGGGAGGGTGGAAGTGATGCTTGAGGCAACAAGAGAGACAGATGGAAGTCCATAATCGCCAACGCCATGCTGCAAGGCACCTGATGATGATTAAGTATAATTTACGGCATTCGCGGTTATTTTTTTTAAACAAGCGAGAAGTTTTGCAAACTGTTTTTCACTGTTCCAACAATTGTGTCATGACCAAACATCAGCCCCTTTAACACAACAATGTGTTAAGGTTAGAACGGGGTTAAGGTTAGTAGTGGTCATTACTTTTTTCACGTTAGATTCGGCGCGACATTTGTTCGGGCACAGTTGTCGGAACCACAAACGCCATTCACCTGACGTTATCAGAACGGCACTGAGAAAATTATGATAATGGGAAGGTCATACATACTGTTTTTCAACACTTGCTGGCGAACAGTATATTCATCATCATCATCAGGTGCCCTGCCGCATGGCGTTGGCGACCATGGACCTCCAGCCATCTCTATCTCTCGTTGCCCCCAGCATCTCCCCAACCCTCCTCGTCCCCAGCCACTCTGCAAGTCCGTCCAGCATTTTCTCCCTGGGTCTACCTGGTGCTCTCTTTCCCTCCAGCTTTCCCGTTGTCACCAGGTGCTCCAAATCCCCCTTCCTCATAAAATGGCCTATAAATGTTGACTGTCTTTTCCTAATCTTCCTTATGAGTCATCTACTTGTGTCTGCCCCCATCAAGACTGTCTCGTTTGTTTTCTTTTCTGTCCATGGAACTCTCAACATTCTTCTTAGAATTAACCACATCTCGGTTGCCTCAATCTTGCTCTGGCTTTGCTTGTTGACTGTCCACGCCTCGCAACCGTACAACAGTATTGGTTGTATATAACATTCCAGAACTGTCTTCCTGATGTTAATTGATAGGCATTTGTTGGTAAGAATGCTTTCCATCTTGAATGTTTTGGCTTGGCCGATTCTGCCGACTATTTCTGATGTGCATCTGCCATCTGGTTAAATGATCGTTCCCAGGTATTTAAAACTCAACCTGTCTCAAGGTTGTGCCGTTTGCTGTTATTTTGGATGAGGGGATTTCATGTTTTTTACAGATCACCATGACTTCAGTCTTCCTGCTGTTTAGTTCCAACCCCTTACCTTTGCTTTCTATTTAAAGTATATTCACAAGGTTTTGTAGGTTCCTTTCACTTTCTGCAATTAGCACGGTGTCATCTGCGTATCGAATGTTTTATCATTTTTCTTCCAACCTTTAATCCAGGGTCTTCCTCTAGGTTTCTCATGATGTTTTCGCTGTAAAGTGAAAACAGATCTGGTGATAGAACACAACCCTGTCTGACTCCTCTTGATGTTTTGGAAAAAGCTTATATTTTTTATTCTTATTGTCTATCTGGGGTATTTTTACTTTCTCAAAATTGATTTCTGTGGATTATAATCTATCCCCCACAGAATTTTTTTTCTTGAAAAAATAATTTGAATGGTATTTTAATGGACTGATCGCAGCAGAAAGAATGCAATTTCTTACAAAAAGTACCTATTTTTGTCCTTAATTGGGAAACGTAACCTGTACCGAACCTTACATGTAATATACTGACAGAAAGCTCTTTGGTGCACCTTTCAGATAATGACAGCTAAAATTAGAAACAAACCGGGCCAAAGCCACCAAATAAATTTAAGGAAAATGTGTAGGAGAGTACATAAAAACTTCAGAGGCCTTTTTCTCAAAATGGCCGTCATACAATTTAAATGACTTTAAACATACATAACTACATTTTTTGAATACAAGCTTTATTCAGGTACCAAAATCAGAATGTACACTTTCCAGTGATATGTATCTCAAAATACCCAAAATGCTTATTCAGACTATTTCGTGCTGGGAGGTCACAAATGGTTACGCCCACATGTCTAAATTTCCGTTAGGCAAGACACCTTAGACATGTAAAAGATCTATACACAGTTGGTCCATCTTTTCTGAAACCATTTGTCCCTTTCTCTCAAAACCTTAATACATGCTACCTTTGGCAAAGGTATCCCAAATTACAAACGCAAAATCAGTTGACTAAATATGAACATGGTACAAAAACGAATAATAGAACAGCTAAAATACCACCACCACTGATAATTCCATTAGTGCCGATTTTTGGTACCTTACTTTTGTTTAAAGCCCAACCGACTGCGCAGAGCCCCCGGCAACCCAACAGGGGATATGTCCAGGTAATACGTGCAAACACTAAAATATATAAAAAGAAAACATAGCCCTGGGATGCAAAACTTGCTCAGTGCTGTCAACCTTTACTCTTTTGTAATAATAAAATGTCCAATTAATACGTGCAAACACTGAAGTACACACACACACACTGGGATGTAAACTTGTCCAACGCTCTGTCAACCGTCAACATTAACTCTAACACACACACACACAAACAAAAACAGCCAAACATACACACGAATCAGGCAGGCACGAGTTCTGGCCCACAAACATTCTGGTTTTGTCATCCTGGTTCCAGTACCACGAATTCCTGTTCTTGTGATCCAAACTCTTATAATCAAGTCTAGGGAACTAGATCTACCTATGCATGTGCCTTTCCCCTGAGTTGCCGTTTGCTGGATTCCTTGGGGTCGCCGTTTTCTTAAGTCACTCGGTGCACATTTCCCTGGAGTTGCTGTAATCAACATTTCCCTGGAGTTGCTGTAATCAACATTTCCCCGATTGCGCTGTAGTTGCCATTTCCTCTTGTCGCCATCGCCCCGAGTTGTCATCGTTTCCCTGGAGTCGTCGTAGTCGCCATTTCCTGGAGTCGTCGTAGTCGCCATTTCCTGGAGTCGTCGTAGTCGCCATTTCGTCGAGTCTCCATTTCTGGAGTCGCCATTTTCCCGAAGTCGCCGTAGTCGCCATTTTCCTGAAGTCGTCGTAGTCGCCATTTTCCTGGAGTCGTCATTTTCCTCAATCCGCCATTTTCCTGGAGTCGTTCGAGTCGCCGTTAACCCGAGTCATAGTCACATTAACCTGAGTCGTCATAGTCGCATTTTCCTGAAGTCGCCATTTTCCTGGAGTCGTAGTCGCCATTTTCTTGGAGTCGTCGTAGTCGCCATTTTCTTGGAGTCGTCGTAGTCGCCATTTTCTTGGAGTCGTAGTCGCCGTTACCTGAGTCATAGTCACCTTACCTAGAGTCGTCATTTTCCTTTAGTCGTCATAGTCGTCATTTCCCCAGAGTCGTCGTAGTCGCCGTTTACCTGGAGTCGTAGTCGTTTACCTGGAGTCGTAGTCGTTGTTAACCTGGAGTCTTAGTCGTCGTTAACCTGGAGTCGTAGTCGTCGTTAACCTAGAGTCGTAGTCGTTAACCTGGAGTAGTCGTTAACCTGGAGTCGTAGTCGTCGTTAACCTAGAGTTGTAGTCGTAGTCGTTAACCTAGAGTCGTAGTCGTCGTTAACCTGGAGTCGTAGTCGTCGTTAACCTAGAGTTGTAGTCGTAGTCGTTAACCTAGAGTCGTAGTCGTTAACCTGGAGTCGTAGTCATTAACCTAGAGTTGTAGTCGTAGTCGTTAACCTGGAGTCGTAGTCGTTAACCTAGAGTCGTAGTCGTCGTTAACCTGGAGTCGTAGTCGTTAACCTAGAGTTGTAGTCGTAGTCGTTAACCTGGAGTCGTAGTCGTTAACCTAGAGTTGTAGTCGTCGTTAACCTGGAGTCGTAGTCGTTAACCTAGAGTTGTAGTCGTCGTTAACCTGGAGTCGTAGTCGTTAACCTAGAGTTGTAGTCGTAGTCGTTAACCAGAGTCGTAGTCGTTAACCAGAGTCGTAGTCGTTAACCTGGAGTCGTAGTCGTTAACCTGGAGTCGTAGTCGTTAACCTAGAGTTGTAGTCGTAGTCGTTAACCTAGAGTCGTAGTCGTCGTTAACCTGGAGTCGTAGTCGTTAACCTAGAGTTGTAGTCGTTAACCTGGAGTCGTAGTTGTTAACCTAGAGTTGTAGTCATCGTTAACCTGGAGTCGTAGTCGTTAACCTAGAGTCGTAGTCGTCGTTAACCTGGAGTCGTCGTTAACCTGGAGTCGTCGTCGCCGTTCACCCACAGTCGCCATTTCCCTGCAGTACATATACAAATAGTTTGTGGGTTGCACCTTTCATTAGCACTTTAATAATTCAGGGGCCCTTTACGTGCACAGCTAATTTTAAACCCAACCATTAAGACTAATTATCAGTTTTCGAGGTGTGAATGCTTAACGATTTTACGTTTGCATAAGCATTATAATATATAAGCCACAATGGCCGACATAGTTTACAGGATCTTTAACATTATATTTAAGGATGAACATATTTGCTTTACATGTGTCTGTTGTCTCATCTTTTATAAAGCACTTGTGGTTCATCTGTTTTGATCATAACGTTAGTTAATATGCCCTTCCCTCGTTTGTTCATTCTTCCTGTATTCTTTTCTTTGATCCTAAAAAAAGGGAAAGTTAAAGTCTCTACCATCTCACTCATAGAACCCCAGGGTTATGGCACTATCTAGGTAGAACCTCAGGACCTGGCCAGCTCATGGGTTTGTGTGCAGGCTAAAGACTTGTGCCGTGATCATTTTGGATCTTCATCACATGGCACCTGTGACGTTAGTGCATGTGAAATTCATTCCGAGAACGAAGACGTCATCTTGAGAACTTGGAATTAGAATTTGATTCTATGACTATAGAATATATGTACTTTTTTACCCTACTGTTGGGATTTTCAATCTTTTATAGTTATTTTTTCTTTAGAGCCCAGCCGACTGCGTAGAGCCATATCAGGGCTATAACCCATTTCAAAACATACTTCAACAAGGGGGGAAGTACACAATGCATTCGTGTAGAACAATACACTCGTTACCATTTACACCTGCAATATCATTTCACACAATACATACAATATTTACATTTTAACACAACTCCTACGGTATTTGCCTTTTCAACACCTACTGGTATGTCACGTTTTACAAACTAATCTGGGCAAGCCTACAGCTTCAGTGTAATCATCTGAACCACTTACCTGTCTCAAAATTCAGGTGTCTCGAAGACATGCAACTGACATGACGTGACGGCGTCCTTCATGTGACGTCGTCCTGTCATGACGTCGTCCTCGATGACGAACCAGACGTGGTCCCTGGTGATGTGATCCTTGATGACGTGGATCTCATTGTGGTCCTTGGTGTGGTTCTAGTTACCTGAAGATGTTCTCCCTTCAAAAGTGTTCCACCATGTCTTTTGCTCCGAACCGTAGTTCTTGTAGTTCTAGAAGGCCGAAATGTCCCGACACTTGTAGACTAAGATCCATACTCTTGTCCTTGCCTCGATAACTAAACATCGACGTCCTCGATGGTCGTTCAGATTGATTCAGTTCAGGACTACAATAATCTTGGGGGGGGGGGGGTCTTTTTTATTGGGGGGGGGGTGTTAGTAGCGTCGTGTCCAAGTCTGCATACAGTCAGGCAACACTGCTGGTAGACACCGAGATGGGGCAGTGGGTTTTAGTCTGGACAGGACGATGAACATGGGATGGGACTGTACAAGATCAGTGGGGCTGGATGTGAAAAGGAAGGGGAAGGGGGCGGGGGGAGCGGCGGCAAGTTGGGCGCAGGCAGGATCAAGTGAGGGCGAGGTGGGTCAGGACGGAGGATGGACTGGGGAGTGGGGATCTAGCTTCAGATATTCCGTAAGTCCCAGTCTGCTTTTCCCCGACTGTTTTGCGTCCTGTACTGCTTCAGTCTTTGGAGACATGGAGATGCTTGGTCTGCCGATCTTTTTGTTTGCTGTGGCGTTTTCCTCGTCTTTCTGGTGACTTGTCTTTTGGGAGGGGTCGGGAGGATTTAAGGGAGGGGCTGAGTGGGCTGGAAGGACAAGACTTCAGTAAAGAAACAGATGAATAGAAGGGATGAACGGAAAGAAAAAGAAAAGACATTTTACTGTTCTCAATACTGGAGCGACTTACTAATCTAACACAAAAACGCATGAAAATGAATAGGAAAAAAAAACTCCGCATTACAACTATCAGGAAAACAGGGTCACCATCATGTCACCATCATGTCACCATGAAAAGACAAAGATGGACTGGGCACATCATTCCAAGAGAGCAGGCTGCCATCTTATACTGTTTCATATTGCTTACAGCCCAGCCGACTACTAGAGTATCACCCAAATTGCCTTTCTCTGAACACCAGTAGGAAAGAACACCTGGTGACCAACAACAGACCCTACCTTAAGGCCCTTAAACACGCACTGTGTAGCTGGTCCACAACATATATGAACAAACTCTGCCGCTGCCTCATATGCCAAAGGGATAATAGTAAGGATGGTCCATCTGACGAATCGACGAAAGAAAAAGGGACATAATCTACATATAAAAACTGAAGATAATCTGATGTAAAATAGCACGAGAAAACGAGGCGAAGACCATTAGAAGCACCGACCATCCACCTCAGAGAATGTAATACTTTCGAAACAAAGCAGTTACAGCTCATAGTTTAAAAAGCCCAGCCGACTGTGTTGACATACCAGGGCAAGGAATAGAATCAAAAGAAATAGCAGATGAACAGCGTCGATTTGTGGAAGGGAAAGAAACTATTAATGCCATATACACCCTAAGAACTATCAGAGAGGTCAATCGAGGTGAACAAGGATTTATATTTATGCTTTGTTGATTATACCAAAGCTTTCGATCGGGTAAGACATGAACAACTGATCAACTAGAAAGACTCAATATTGATAGAAAAGATCTACGAATAATCAGAAATATGTATTGGGAACAAACAGCTGCAATGAGAATAAAAATAGATATCAGCTCTTTCCAAAACACCAAAAGAGGAGTCAGACAGGGTTGTGTTTTGTCACCAGATCTGTTTTCACTTTACAGCAAAAACATGAAACCTAGAAGACCATGGATTAAAGGTTGGAGGAAAAATTATAAACATTCGATACGCAGATGACACCGTGCAAATTGCAGAAAGTGAAAGGGGCCTACAAAACCTTGTGAATATACTAGAAATAGAAAGGAAAGGTAAATGGTTGGAACTAAACAGCAGGAAGACTGAAGTCATGGTGATCAGTAAAAAAAAACATGAAATCCCCTCATGCAAATTAACAGCAAATGGCACAACCTTGAGACAGGTTAAGTTTAAATACCTGGGAACGATCATTTCACCAGACGGCAGATGCACATCAGAAATAGCCAGCAGAATCGGCAAAGCCAAAACAACATTCAAGATGGAACGCATTCTTACCAACAAATGCCTATCAATTATCAGGAAGAGGGTTCTGGAATGTTATATAGAACCAATACTGTTGTGCGGTTGCGAGGCGTGGACAGTCAAGCAAAGCCAGAACAAGATTGAGGCAGCCGAGATGTGGTTTCTAAAAAGGATGTTGAGAGTTCCATGGACAGCAAAGAAAACGAGACAGTCTTGATGGAGACAGACACAAGTAGATCATAAGATTAGGAAAATGCAGGCAACATTCATAGGCCATTTCATGTGGAAAGGGGAATTGTAACATCTGGTTACAACGGGAAAGCTGGAGGGAAGGAGAGCACCAGGTAGACCCAGGGAGAAGATACTGGATGGACTTGCAGTGGCTGAAGACAGGGAGGGTGGAAGAGATGCTTGAGGCAACAAGAGACAGATGGAAGTCCATAATCGCCAACGCCATGCGGCAAGGCACCTGATGATGATGATCTAAAGATTTACCCCTGGCGCAGACCACTCCTAATTCATCGCAGAGTTTTCAAAAAACACCTGAACACAAATTTAAGCACGCAAGACCCCACCGAACACCCAAGTGAATGGACCAGCAAGCCAGAAAACAGGAAGAAATAGAAGCAAAGGAACAAGGCAGAAATGGACAGAAAACAAATGTAGAACTGAACTTCCAGAAGAATCTAAGCCAAAATGTCCAAGTACTCTTAACTAAAATGTAGATATTTTTTATGGAATGGCATGATAACCACAATATCAGTTGGGTTCCATGTTATTGTTTCTATATAAAACTGTCCTTGTTTAATTTTATCCATTTAAAAATATTACGTAAGCGGTAAGGCGTACAGGTTTACGATGTGTTCCGTTTTTTCTTTTTTCTTATTTCCTAGGGTTTTCCTTATTTTACGTTATGTTTTGAATTATTTTGTTTGAGGTTTTTTGCTTTCATTATTTTTTTTAGTTACTTTGTTTCTTTTTCATTTACTTTCAGTTAGAGTTTGGATTTGGATTTCAATTTGATGTTTCTTCCAACGCGTGATTTCTACACCGGGCATTTTTTTTAAAGTGTGGTTCAGTTTTACTTTTCAATTGGTTTGGGTATTTGTTTTAAGGCATTTTTGTTGAATGTTCGCATTAGTTTAAGGTTGGTTTTTTATGTTTTCAGATTACGTTTGGTTTATTGATTACAGGTTTTATTGTTGCTTCAGTTTTGTGTAGTTTTAAAACTTCGCTTCAATGTTTTCTTATTGTTTAAAATCTTTAGATTTCGTTTTATGTTTATAATGTGCAGATTTCGTTCTATTGTTAAGAATCTTTAGACTGTTTTTTGTTAATGTTTAGATTCGGTTTTAATGTTTATCTCAGTTTAAGGATAGTTTATACTGGAGTTTAGTTTCAGTTTGGGTTAAGTTCGGCTTAAGTTTTGTTTCGAGTTTAGTTTAGTTTGAGTTTCGAGTTTAGGTTTGAGTTTCAAGTTCAGGTTTGAGTTTCAAGTTCAGGTTCGGGTTTCAAGTTCAGGTTCGGGTTTCAAGTTCAGGTTCGGGTTTCAAGTTCAGGTTTGAGTTTCAAGTTCAGGTTTGAGTTTCAAGTTCAGTTTGAGTTCTGTTCAGTTTGAGTTTGTTCAGTTTGAGTTCGTGTGTGTTCAAGATTATTACAAGTTTAGGTTTGGCTTTTAAGTTCATACCTTTAAGTTCATTTGTAGCTTCAATTTTATCTGTTTTGAATTTAGTTCTGGTTTAAGTTTAGTTTTGGTTTAAGTTTACCTCTGGTTTACGTTTGACTCTAGTTTAAGTTTAATTCTGGCTTAAGTTTAGTTTAGTTCTGGCTTAAGTTTAGTTTAGTTCTGGCTTAAGTTCAGTTTAGTTCTGGCTTAAGTTTAGATTAGTTCTGGTTTAAGTTCAGATTAGTTCTGGCTTAAGTTCAGATTAGTTCTGGCTTAAGTTTAGTTTAGTTCTGGCTTAATTTTAGTTTAGTTCTGGCTTAAGTTTAGTTTAGTTCTGGCTTAATTTTAGTTTAGTTCTGGCTTAAGTTTAGTTTAGTTCTGGCTTAAGGTCAGATTAATTCTGGCTTAAGGTCAGTTTAGTTCTGGCTTAATTTTAGTTCTAGTGTAGGACTTGATTTATCGATCAGTTTAATGTCTTATAACAGTACAGTTACACAAATACACGTGCCATCAGTACTAAGAGTTTATTCATGGAACCCAACTGATCCTATTGCTGTTGTCAGTCTTGACATGAATTTACTGAAATCGTCTTTTTGAGTTCGTGACGAAGGCTGGTCAGAATCTTGAGACCGATTTTTTCTACTCTCGACAGGTAATTTGGCCAAAAACTGCGCATGTCTTGTTTCGTTTACGCGCCTATATCATTTCTAACGGTGAATCACCGTTGGCAGTCGGATAAACAACTAGTACTGAACATTACACGAGAGTGACTCGAGACAGTCAGGCCACCTGACCTGGATGTCTGTCAACCAGCAAGCCCTTCCAACTTGCACTAGATCCTCCAGAGCCATGTGAAAGACCACAGCAGCGCCAGATGGAGTAGCAGAATACTACATCCACACTAAGACTACGCTACTTTTCCCTCTAGCTGCTGAACGCCAGTTTAATTTCCCCATGCCACAGTTACCGGTACAGGTGTACGTAAAAAGTAGACCAACTACAGAAAATGCATTTGGCTCAAGAAGCTTATCGACCCTCCTTTGTCCTGGACAACGGCAGATAACCACTGAAGACACTGTAGAATTCCCGCTCAAAAAAAAACAAAAACCACCACTACCACCACACACGCGCCTATGTCCTTTGGACCAACCCCAAACCAAAGAACAAATACCATTATGAACAAAAAATAGAGATACACCTACTTCTGTTTATTGTTTAAAGCCCAGCCGACTGCGTAGAGCCATATCAGGGTTATAACCGCTTTAAAACAGGGTTATAACCGCTTTAAACAAACAGGAAAAAAGTACACAATGCATTCGCACACATAAGCTAAAGACATGATCCCGGCGTCGACCACTCCGTCCAGTTCATTGCTCAGGGGATTTTAAAAAACGCCTGAATATAAATTTACCAGGGTACTTTCCAGTAGAATGAGACCAACGAACTTATACGTCAAACATTCACCGGCAAAAAAAGTGATTTATTTCATCTGTTCGAAGTATTCACCTCCTGCTGCCACACTTCTACATTTGCTCGATCCATTTCTAGCACAGAATTTCCAGAAGGTGGGGATACTATTTGTACTGAAAGAGGCCCCGGCAACCCAACGGGGGAAAAATGCACGTAATACATGTACCCAATTATCAATCCTTAGAAAAAGTACCCAAGATTTTATCAAATACGCACAGGTGAATGGACCATTAAGGCAAAAAATGATAGGTAGAAATGACAAAGCAAAGAAACAAGGCAGAAAAAAATGACAGAAAAGGACATTTCTAGCACAGAATTTCCAGAAGGTGGGGATACTTTACATACTGATAGAGCCCCCGGCATCCCTACAGGGGTAGGGGAGGGGGCGACCTCAGACGAGGCAACACCAAATGGAAAAAATAATGCCCACAACGACGTAAGCTGGTGACCGTGCACGTAGAGAACACATTTCAACATACAACAGCTGCTATCCAACAGAAGCAAGATCAAAAGCAAAACCAAAGCAGCGTTTATAACCACAGTTGGTAGAGGGCGCCTGCAGGCCAGGTTCCTCAGACGCCATCCTTCGTTTTGAACTTAGAACAGTGATCTGATCAGTGACATAGTAAAATAGCGACTGGCAGGACTGAATGAGAGATGCAAGGAGAGGAAGGGGGGTAAAGGGAGGGGAGGGGAGAGAGAAAAGGAGGGACATAGAAGTGCGACATCGGGTAAGGAGTGAGATGGAGGGAAAAAGAAAAGGGAGGTAAGTTTAAAATACCAGGCTACTGGCGATTTCACCTGCAAAAATAAAGTCAATTATTGAACAAACCACACTGCAGGCACGCACACGCATGCATACAGACATGCATATACACCACGCATGCATTCCATTATGAACACATACAAACTTCTAGGAATCAATGGACAAAAGTGTACAAATCGGTCAACATGTTAGAATCACTTTGCAATGATAATGATTACATTTAATCTCACTTTTACTGGAATGCTTTGTGATTCTGTACAAAAGGTCGTATTAAATATCTTTTGCAACTGTTAGTCCTGGAAACCAAAATTTGTTTAAAATTCAAATGTCGGAGAGGAGACAGCATAGTGACAGTGGCACCAATCTCTCAGCGTTACCTTCCCTGACCCCAGAGGGAACGATTTCCCATTTACAGCTGGGTGGTTCTAAAGTAGCCTAATTAAACGTGGACTTTTCAACGCGGTGTTAATATTTGAGGTGTGTATACTGATCTCTGTACTGGACCGATATGGTTCTTGTGATCGGCCGAGCTACATGCAGTATGAACTTAACTGAATTCCGGCGACGTCCAAAGTTCCCCTCGCCCATTTCCATTTCAAACCCTGCCAACGCATAAACTTTTGCACAAGATTAAGACGTCTGCCGGATATTTATCTGGCCGATATGGGTAGATCACCTATGGAATTGTCCGAGAGCGATTAATCCTTAAAACCCTGTTATTTACATATGGCATACTACACATTTACTCTCCTCCGTGCATACACAAGCACATACATACATATATATGTACCCAGAAATACAGTGAGAAAGAGGGCGGAGGGAAGTTCAGTTCATACTGCTTACAGCCCAGCCGACTACGAGAGCCATGTCAGGGCGAACAATACGTCAACAACAGCCCGTCAAAAGATAAGTCAAAAAACATGCTCACCTTGCAAGTCTAAATTGCAATTGATTAATCCTTATAAACCCCATTCTTTACATTTGGCGTACTACACATTACCTCCATGCATACACAAATACATATGCATGCATAGCCATAAAGAGGATGGGAAAGGTGGAGGGAGGGAACACAAGAGTGGAGACGGACAATAATGGTACATTTACCAAGACTGCAGCAAGGCAAGAAGGCTAACTGGTCTTCAAGGGGTGAGACCTGGGAAATCAACCTATCTCTCCAATGTTTTATACCAAGTCACCAGGCAATGCCCTGCTCTTCATGATTTTCAACTGACGTGGGATCTTCAGCATGCGCAACCAGAAGTTTGATTTTCCAGTCAAACTGAAGAGAAAAGTCGAGGAACAGAACATGACAGATATAGCAGTAATACAAAACTTACCTCCACTGAATGTGACCACAGCTCTGGTGGTGCCCGTCTGTAGAAGCAGGACTGGTACTTGATGCCAGCAGACGTCGTCCTGGAAACAGCGAATTCAGAAAATAGGACCTGAACCCGACTTTGGAACCTCCATTGTCTTCGTGCTGCTTTCATTTCTTTGAGTGGTCATCGTCACGTTTTATTTCTTGGCTGGAAAAAGAATTTGGATTTTTAACCTGCTCTGGACAATACATATATTTTCATAAAAATTATTATAGTTCAAAAGCTCAGCCGACTGCGAAGAGCCATATCAGGTGTATAACCGCTTCAAAACGTACAAAACAGCGACGGGAAAAACGTAAAGTACACACATCAATGCATTCGCGCACATAATCCAAGGACATGTCCCCGGCGTTGAACACTCCGCCCAATTTATCGCACAGGGGAGATTTAATAAATACACCTGAATACAAATATAAGCATGCATGACCATAAAAACAGGCATAAATGACCTACAATTACTTTCGCATATCATCTCCCTAGAGCCAAAAATGCACTTAATAGTTAATACATGTACCCAATAATCAATTCTAAGAAAAAGTATGCTAGACTTACAGGTGAATGGACCATTAAGGCATAAAAATGATAGAAATGACAAAGCAAAGAGGAATTTTCTAGCACAGAAGGTGGGGGATACTATACTGAAAGAGCCCCCGGCATCCCCACGGAAGAAAATAATTCGCTTCTCAAGATGGCGTCTAAGCGCTTTAAATAACTTCCATTTACGCTGACACAGATGTGACGTGACTGGTGAAATCCAGAATGACAAGCCGTAGACCTGTACACAAGCCCTGGAGAGGTCTTGGCGCTCTATCTTGTTTTCTTTATATCATACCTGTACACAAGCCCTGGACAGGTCTTGGCGCTGTGTCTTGTTTTCTTTATATCATACCTGTACACAAGCCCTGGAGAGGTCTTGGCGCTGTGTCTTGTTTTCTTTATATCATACCTGTACACAAGCCCTGGACAGGTCTTGGCGCTCTGTCTTGTTTTCTTTATATCATACCTGTACACAAGCCCTGGACAGGTCTTGGCGCTGTGTCTTGTTTTCTTTATATCATACCTGTACACAAGCCCTGGACAGGTCTTGGCGCTGTGTCTTGTTTTCTTTATATCATACCTGTACACAAGCCCTGGAGAGGTCTTGGCGCTCTGTCTTGTTTTCTTTATATCATACCTGTACACAAGCCCTGGACAGGTCTTGGCGCCGTGTCTTGTTTTCTTTATATCATACCTGTACACAAGCCCTGGACAGGTCTTGGCGCCGTGTCTTGTTTTCTTTATATCATACCTGTACACAAGCCCTGGACAGGTCTTGGCGCTGTGTCTTGTTTTCTTTATATCATACCTGTACACAAGCCCTGGACAGGTCTTGGCGCTGTGTCTTGTTTTCTTTATATCATACCTGTACACAAGCCCTGGACAGGTCTTGGCGCTGTGTCTTGTTTTCTTTATATCATACCTGTACACAAGCCCTGGAGAGGTCTTGGCGCTGTGTCTTGTTTTCTTTATATCATACCTGTACACAAGCCCTGGAGAGGTCTTGGCGCCGTGTCTTTTCTTTATATCATACCTGTACACAAGCCCTGGACAGGTCTTGGCGCTGTGTCTTGTTTTCTTTATATCATACCTGTACACAAGCCCTGGACAGGTCTTGGCGCTGTGTCTTGTTTTCTTTATATCATACCTGTACACAAGCCCTGGACAGGTCTTGGCGCTGTCTTGTTTTCTTTATATCATACCTGTACACAAGCCCTGGACAGGTCTTGGCGCTGTGTCTTGTTTTCTTTATATCATACCTGTACACAAGCCCTGGACAGGTCTTGGCGCTGTGTCTTGTTTTCTTTATATCATACCTGTACACAAGCCCTGGACAGGTCTTGGCGCTCTGTCTTGTTTTCTTTATATCATACCTGTACACAAGCCCTGGACAGGTCTTGGCGCTCTGTCTTGTTTTCTTTATATCATACCTGTACACAAACCCTGGACAGGTCTTGGCGCTCTGTCTTGTTTTCTTTATATCATACCTGTACACAAGCCCTGGACAGGTCTTGGCGCTCTGTCTCGTTTTCTTTATATCATACCTGTACACAAGCCCTGGACAGGTCTTGGCGCCGTGTCTTGTTTTCTTTATATCATACCTGTACACAAGCCCTGGACAGGTCTTGGCGCTCTGTCTCGTTTTCTTTATATCATACCTGTACACAAGCCCTGGAGGTCTTGGCGCTCTGTCTTGTTTTCTTTATATCATACCTGTACACAAGCCCTGGAGAGGTCTTGGCGCTGTGTCTTGTTTTCTTTATATCATACCTGTACACAAGCCCTGGACAGGTCTTGGCGCTCTGTCTCGTTTTCTTTATATCATACCTGTACACAAGCCCTGGAGAGGTCTTGGCGCTCTGTCTCGTTTTCTTTATATCATACCTGTACACAAACCCTGGAGAGGTCTTGGCGCTCTGTCTTGTTTTCTTTATATCATACCTGTACACAAACCCTGTACAGGTCTTGGCGCTCTGTCTTGTTTTCTTTATATCATACCTGTACACAAGCCCTGTAGAGGTCTTGGCGCTCTGTCTTGTTTTCTTTATATCAGTCACTGAAACAATTTGCATTGTTGTGAAATGCATTTCTTCATCTTCCATGTCATTAAAAATAAAGTACTTCTGCATTGCACTATCACCCTGTACGTCATAGAGAACCATGTACGGGTGACCCAAACATGCCATTGCTCGGTTTCTATTAATCTCCACCTTAATTTTCTTAAGACTACTACCCTTTCCACACCACAGAGGGGAGAGAGAGATTTGAATAATTACATTTTAAAAGGGCATGACTCGAAATGGTAACACTTAACCTCCTTTGACAATACTGATCGATTTGATTCCGTTTACGTCAGCACCCATACCAAGTGATATGTTCGACAGGAATAAACATTCCAGGGAAGTGGGGGAATGAGGATCTTATCTATCTTACACTGACAGCACATTGTAGGTACGTGTGAAAACCGGGCTCCGTGCAGCCGCGAGCGTTCGATAAAAAAAATGAGACGCGTTCCGGCGCTTTGACGGAGGGGTGTCCACGTATCGGACCCGTGACTGGTCATTATCTACGGTCATTAATCAAAATACGTGTTAGGACGCTAAACATAGATGGAACTGCAGCCTCCGATTGCAATTCTTTCATTTTGTGCTGTCACGCGAGAGCAGACGGACATTTGGCTGACCACTTGGTTGTAACCGCTGCAAGCTCAGACGTTAAGTGATTGACTTTCGTGAAAATTGTACGTTTTTCTAGACTAATCCCTCTTCTATTGACATGCCAAATTTAAAACAAATCTATGCAGTGGCTCATAGTTAAATATGTCCCGTAAGGTGTAGGCCCCTATTGTTGGTCGATCTTAGGCAAAGACTGAACGACTAGATCTAGATCTAGGTACTGCTGATAGTAGACTTGTTTGTATTGAGATGGCAATGTTTTGGGTGATGACGTAAAACGTACTGATCTAATCAATGATAGTTTTCGTTGTGAAAATGCCTGTTGTGTGTGTGTGTGTGTGTGTGTGTGTGTGTGTGTGTGTGTGTGTGTGTATCTGCAAGACTTATCAGAACATCAGTTGGCAGAAGCTGGGCACGCCCAGTCAGACCACCTTATCAGCATCAGATCATCTAGTTGCATGGATTGTTTATTGAAATCATTAGTCTGGTTGTTATATAAATTTTTTGTATGAAAATATAGGTCCTAGTAGCTTGGCACAACCAGTCTGACCATCTCATCATATGATCATGACGACTTACCAAAATAGATCTAGATAGATCTATTTGCATGGATTCTTTGCTTAGCACTACTGAAATAATTTATCTGCTTTGTATGACTGTTACTTTTGAGATTTTTCAAGTAACTATATACAAAATGAAAACTTAATGGGCCATTTGTTGTTTTTTCTTTAATTCAACACTTGATTCAAACAGTAAAAGAAAAACATTTAAGCCTATTTATGTAGGCTTTTAAGCAAAATTGTTTAGGTTTGTTAAGTTTTAGTTTATTGAACTTTTTTCTTCACATGTTTAGTCCTAATGCATTATATCACGTTTGTTTGAATAGTTGGTTTGGGATTTTTTAAAGTCACAAGTAATGGTAACGATTGTGATAATGGGGCACTACTATTTAATGCATTAGGCCTAAGCATGCTAAATGAGCCTGCCTCATTTCCCTGTGTGTGTGTGTGTGTGTGTGTGTGTGTGTGTGTGTGTGTGTGTGTGTGTGTGTGTGCACATTCCGCTGTGCGTGTATGTGTTTGTGCATGTGTGTGTGTGTTTGTGCGTGTGTGCGTGTGTGTGTGTTCCTACAGATCTATAAAAATCTGAAGTGACGAGTCAGTCATGCCCTTTTTTTTTTCTTTTTGCAGCAATTCATCTTGATCAGCTGATTTTGGCTGATGCCCTGTAACAAGAGCACAAGTGACCTGAGCATGGTTCAGACTTTTTGTTTTTCCTCTTGTTAATCCACTATTCCATGATGCACAAAATACATTTATTTTCACAATACAAGTAACATAACACTGTATCCATGAGATGACTGTGTGCTTCACTGGGCTTGCAGATAATAATAGTGTTATATTTTATGTTTGCATGTTTTGAGTACTTGTAATGATGATATATTTTATGTTTGCTTGTTTATTTTCTTTAAAGTAATGGGGGAAAAATGAAGAAAAGAAAAAAAACTTAAACTAGTTAAAGAAAGAATATGACTTTTTTGTGTGTGCGAGTCCTCGCAGTGTGTGCTGATTAACGTGTGTATTTTGATTTGTGAGTGATATAGTGATGCCTCTAGACGTGGTACTATGCGTCACGTAAAAACATTGCGTTGGCATAGTGCAGCTAAGCCTTTTTTCTACCAAGTGTGTCATTTTGTTTAGACTGGATTTTCCATGGAATTTTGCCATGGACAAATCTTTGTTGCCATGGATTCTTTACTTTCACTGAATGTATGCTAAGACTCGGGTAATAAGGTGTTCTGAAGTATGAGGGACTCGGTTTTTCATCCAAAAGACCAGCACTCATACCGTTTGTCAGGATTTACTGTGTAAATTAACACAGCTACCATGATTCATCATCCTTTGCATGAGTATGATCTGGAGTGAGTCTGTGGTAAAATCAAGACAAGAATTCAACAATTGGGAAAGTGAAGTTGTTTTGGAAGTCTCAGGCAGATATGTTTAAAGATTTTCAAGATGATTGATTAATTACTGGATTAGTCACAGTGGGTATTACAACCATTCATGTTTTTTCATAATACTTGCAGTCTGTGGCAAATTACAAACCAGAATTCCAACTATAATGACAGAAGTTGAAATGGTTTTATGGCTGTTATGTGTGTTTTTTTAAAGATCGTTAGATCATTTAATTATTAGTTTAATTATTACAAATATTATCATTGATCATATTTTTTTGTGATAATACCAAGTGTGTGGCACATTATAAGCCAGAATTCTAGCTATTATGCAATTTATGTTTTAAAATTCTAACAAAGGGTTTTTCTTTAGCTCATTAAAGTAGGTAGTTAAGTACTGGACTAATTACTGGACTAATTACCAAAGCTACATGGCTAATCAGTTTTTCATGAGGAGTAGTAGCCTACTTGGAGTCTGCAAGTGGCAAATTATAAGCCAGAATTTCTATGATGGAAGTTAAAAAGGTAACAGGACTTATATACTTTTTTATGCTTGTTAAGTTAATAGATTAATTACTGGATTAATTACCACAGCTATTTTGACCAATCATATTTTCCATGATGAATGATACCTAGAGTCTGTAGCAAATTACATGCCACAATTACAGCTATTGTAGAAGTTACTGTGTTTTTTGGACTCGTACACTTTTTTAAAGCTTGTTAAAGTGATTAAGTATTAATTACTGGGCTAATTACCCAAACCATTATGATTAATCTTAGTTTTTCATGATGAGCAATACCTGGAGTCTGTGTGTGGTAAGTTAGAAGCCAGAATTTCAGCTATTATTATTATGGAAGTTGTAATGATTTTAGCACCTTCACATGTATTTTCTTAAAAGCTCATTTAGTTAATTAAATTGATTATCAGTAATTAGTGCAGTTTCATCAATTTGTGAATACTTTAGTTGTCTTGTGCTTGTCTTGTACTTTCTGGTGATACTCAGTTTTTGGTTCTTGGTTCAGTCTTTCCAAAGTTATATAACTTTTTTAGATTAGGAGTATATGTGTGTAAAGACGCGTGCTTATTATTCTCGTAGTTTAAAGCCTTGCCGATTGTGAAATTCTATGTAAGGGCTACAACAATCAACCCCTCTTTTAAAGAGGAACTTCGGGGCACAATGGATTTGCGCACATATTCTTAACGATGTTCCCCTGGCACTGACCATTCCGTCCTATTTATCACAGGTGATTTTAAAAGAATCCTGAATATAAATGTATACTCCTAATCATAATTTAAGGGCCACTTCTTCCTTCCTCTCTAATTTTAAGTTGAAATAATTGACAATGTTTAGAATTGATTCTATGTTTTATTTCATCATTTCCACACCTGTTTTGGAAAAAGAAATTAGCACAATGACCCATTAGTGAACAGCACATGCATTTAAAGGAACATCCCCCCCTTTTCAAAAAACAAAGTGTCAGATTTGGCCAATCTGTTTTCAATATCGCGTGTGTCCGCCCCGAGCCTGGATGCATGCTTCACAGCGCCGATGCATCGACCCCACAAGGGTACGGAGTGTGTCCTGAGGGATGGCCGCCCACTCGATCTGCAGGATGTCGACCAGCCTGGCCAGGGTGCCCGGTGGGGGGTGGTTGTCCCTGATGCGCCTCCCGAGCACATCCCAGAGGTGTTCAATTGGGTTCAGGTCAGGTGAGCACGCTGGCCAGGCCATACGGACGACTTCATGCTGCTCCAGGAAGTCGGTCACAAGGCGTGCTCGATGCCCAGGTGCATTGTCGTCCTGGAAGATGGCGCCTTGACCAAGGTCCACAAGCGCAGGCAGTGCCACGGCCGCCAGAACCTCGTCCCGGTACCGGACCCCGTTCAGGATGCCGTCAATGGGGAGCAGGGGGGTCCGGGTACCACGGCTCATGCCACCCCACACCATCACCGACCCGCCGCCGTACCGGTTATGCTCTTGGACAGTGGCGTCAGCGAACCTCTCCCCTTGACGTCGCCACACCCGAGCCCGGCCATCGTTAAAGGTCAGGGTGAACCTGGACTCATCCGAAAACAAGACCCGGGCCCACTGTTGCCTTGTCCAGGTCACGTGCTCCCTGGCCCAGGTCATGCGGCGCACTCTGTTGACCGGTGACAGCACGGGTCGGACGGCCGGTCTCCGTGACCTCAAGTTTGCCTCATGTAGCCGTCTTCTCACCGTGCTGCAGCTGATGTTAGCACCTGTTGCGTCCCTCAGCTGACCCCTCAAGGTCACCGCAGTGGATGCCCTTTCCCTCAGGACGGAGAGGGCAAGGTAGCGGTCTTGCTGTCTTGTCGTTACTCTGGGTCGACCCGTGTGACGCCTTTCCTGGACTGCTCCAGTCTCATTGAAGCGCTCCAGCAGTCTCTGGATTGTGGAATGCGACACTTCAAGTCGTCTAGCAACTTCCCGCTGCGCTAGGCCTTCATCAAGCAGAGCGAGGGCTCTCCCCCGCTGCTCATCCGTCATCCGTCGTCTTGCAAGCATGGTTAAAACGAACCAAGAACGGGTCCTTTTTATCCTCGTCTGCGGGCAACTTTGGCTGCAGTAGTGTTCAAAAAGGGCTTGCCTTGCACGTGCAAAGCGAATTTTGTCGCTACCTTGCCTGCGTCGTCAGAGAGACCCTGCTGAAGATTCGACAATTTCGTGTGGAAATTGTCTTCCTTGGGCCGCCCATTGCAAATCGGCAAATCCCCAAACACGTGCCAAAAGGAAACTGCAATGTTGTCTGAGCTCTTAT
>JAPXFY010000028.1:2110493-2112993 GCA_030674185.1 Monoplex corrugatus
AAGCAAAGCCAGAGCAGGATCGAGGCAGCCGAGATGTGGTTTCTCAGAAGAATGTTGAGAGTTCCATGGACAGCAAAGAAAACAAACGAGACAGTCTTGATGGAGGCAGACACAAGTCGGTCACTCATAAGGAAGATTAGGAAAAGACAAGCAACATTTATAGGCCATTTTATGAGGAAGGGGGATTTGGAGCACCTGGTCACAACGGGAAAGCTGGAGGGAAAGAGAGCACCGGGTAGACCCAGGGAGAGAATGCTGGACGGACTTGCAAGGTGGCTGAGGATGAAGAGTGTGGGGGAGATGCTGGGGGCGATGAGAGATAGAGATGGTTGGAAGTCCATGGTCGCCAACGCCATGCGGCAGGGCACCTAATGATGATGATGATGACACATAAACTTTAAGAATGCCTTACCTAATACGTCCAGCCCTAAAATCCCAATGCACGGTTTTATGTATGTAACTTACGTATGAAATTGAGCTCATGTTGCATGTTATGTTACTCTAACGTGAATATTTCAAAGTACAGGGGGGTGCAAAAGTAGGTATACAGTAAGTATCACATCATTATTATAATGCTTAATTCCGCTCTCGATTAGAGGAGTGTGTGAATACCGACGGCAAGCAGTTTGAGTATCTGAGGGATTAAGGCTGTGCTTGTTATTACTTGTATATGCAATATTCATTTGTTTGTATAATTAATGCAATGAGTATTGTACGTGTTTTCTTTTTTCGCCCATATTCACACCCTCACACACACACATATACATGTACGGGAACATACACACACACACACACGCGCACACACACACACACACACACACACACACACACACACACACACACACACACACACACACACACACACACACACACACACACACACTCACTCACTCACTCACGCACACGCACATACTCACACACACACATTTGCTTGTATAATAAATGCAATTCTTTTTTTCATAACTGTATACCTACTTTTGCACCCCCCTGTATACGTTTTGCATTTACGTGGAAGACTACAGTTTAAGCATCTGACTCCCGCACCCTATCCACCAACTGCAAAAATTAAGCCCCTTGATTCCCACACCTTATCCACCAACTGCAAAAAAATTAACCCTTTTATACCCTCATCCCATCCACTGCCTGCAAACCTTTCATTTCGTCACCCTATCCACCAACTGGAATTCCCTCACCCTATCCACCAGCTTCCTGTGGGAAGCTGGTGGATAGGGTGAGAATCAAAGGGTTAAGTTTTTGCTTTGCGAGCTTGGTTGGCAACTGCAGATAGCTGGTGGACAGTGTGCGGCAGTCAAAGAGTTAATTCCCCTAATTTTATAGATAAGAACTTGACTTGACTTTGACCTTGATCCACCCATCGATGCTGATGAAATCATCTTGGCGCGTGATGCTCTAGGAATATCGAACAGACAGACAAACAGAAAGACAGACAGACAGACAGACAGGCAGACAAACCAGCGAGCCATCCTACCAGACAAAACGCAGGCAAAGCATGTAGGCTTGTTACGTGGCGATGCCAGACACAACGCCCGCTGCCTCTGGCTTCCATTTTCACTCACCCCTCTTTTTCAAAAAAAAAAAAAAATTGGGAAGGAGTGTGGGGGGGGGGGTAAGAGGAGAAATGGGAGGTTAAAGTCACTCTCACCTTCATCCAGCGTCCACTACAAGTTCGCTTCAACCTGATCCTCCTTCCCCTCACTCTTCTCCATCACCATCACCATCACCATCATCATCATCATCATCCACCTCTCACACCAAGAAGTCACACAAAGTAAAGGCTCCCTCCCAATTTATTTCTGCAAGAAAGGGTCATACGACCGGGGGGGGGGGGGGGGGGGGGAAAGAAAAAAAAAAGAAAAAACCCTGACCAATAGCAAGTCTCGTAACATCTCACTTCTCTCACAGACCGCCGAATATTTTATGCGACGGCGACGAAGAAACAGCAGCATTGCGCTCGGTGACATCGTCGAGTCGCCACCCTCTCTCTCTGTCTCTCACTTTTAACTCTCTCTTGTTTCTTCTCTCTCTCTCCACACACACACCACCACACATAACCGACCACACACACACACGCACACACAACACTCTGCAAGCATCGAGCTGGGTTGCTTGTTGCATTGCAAGCCGCGCCGGCGCCGGTGAGAGGAAGAGCGGACATTTTGTGAAGGGACCATTGGTTCCAGCCCTAGACCTTTCTTTCGATCCCAGGGCGGCCTTGAAGAACAACCTTGGTGAGTTTTCGTTTTTTTCTCTGTGTGTGTGTGTGTGTGTGCGTGTGCCTGTGTGTGCGTGTGCGTGTGCCTGTGTTTGTGTCTGCGTAAATAAGTTGGAGTTTGGGGGGGACATGGGGAGAGGATTTCTGTCTTTGCTAAATATCGCTTGTTTTGTGTGTGTGTGTTTGTGTGTGTTCTCTCTCCAGGGTGCTGTTAATATTGATTGTCTAGTGCCGGTTTGTTCGTTGTTTGTTTTTTTTCTCCCCCTC
>JAPXFY010000028.1:2117993-2125493 GCA_030674185.1 Monoplex corrugatus
CCCTAACAACGGGGTATAGGTAGAGAAATCAAAAATAAGTGGCACCGCCCACGTTCAAGCAAACAGGAACCAGAAAAAAACACGAAAATAGAATCAGAACGCGTATTACATACAACCAGACAAGACAGGTACACATTTTCGGGCAACTGGCCTTTGTCAAACGTAAACATAAGATGACAGACGAATGAACACCAAACACCAAACTTAAGAGAAAAAGACTAAAATTTACCTGCTTGATGATTTTATTTTAGTCCTTTTCCCCGACTGGACGAAGCAGCCAACACCAGGCGACAGGGCACATGATGATGATGATGATGATGATGATGATGATGATGATGATGATGATGATGATGATGATGATGATGATGGTACAAAGCACCTAAAAACCGTCATAATAGAAATGGTCAAGCCATGCGATAAAACTTCTTTTGATTCTGTGAATTTTGAATGAGCAGCGATATTGCTCTTATACAATGAAGTAAAAACATAGTTGTTTTCGTACTTTGGAGTATCGTGAGTCAGACTCACTAAGGCCAAAGTTTAGATGGTCTTGGTGTTTTTTTTATCTTATGGTCACAACTACAAGATAATTTCGAGGGTTGACAGCCAGAACCCAGTCATCATCATCATCATCATCATCATCAGGTGCCCTGCCGCATGGCGTTGGCGACCATGGACTTCCAACCATCTCTATCTCTCGTTGCTTCTACATCTCCCCCACCCTCCTCATCCCCAGCCACTCTGAAAGTCCGTCCAGCATTCTCTCCCTGGGTCTACCTGGTGCTCTCTTTCCCTCCAGCTTTCTTGTCAGAACCCAGTATCTGACATTTTTGTCAATTTTCATTTTTTTTGTACTGAACCGTTGCTTTTGATGTGATCTTTTACTTGGTGGACTTTGTTTTTGCCCATGATATTGATTTTTGATCGGTTATCGATAAAACCAAAAACCAGTATCTCAAAATGTAGATATAGCCTCTCCCCGAAAACCCAGTTAAAAATCGTCTCCTGTGAACTATCAGAAAATTGAGATACTTGGTTCTGGTTGTCAACCCTCGATTTTTTGTTATGGTTGTTTGTTATTTGCATTGTTGTTGTTGTTGTTGTTGTTGTTTTTTCTGCAAACAGAGCTATCATACTTTTTAAGGGACTGTAACGATGTTTGGGATTTTGAATGACATAACAACTTCTCAGTGATGACCTCATTCTGCTTGACCTGATCGATGTTCAAGGTTATCTCTATCTTGTCATTACATTCTTCTCTTCCTCTTCCTCTTCTTCTTCTTCTTCTTCTCTTCTCTTCTCTTTTCTTCCTCTTCCTTCTTCTCTTCCTCTTCTCTTCTTCTTCTTTCTTCTTCTTCTTCTTCTTCTTCTTCTTCTTCTTCTTCTTCCTCTTCCTCTTCCTTCTTCTTCTTCCTCTTCCTCTTCTTCTTCCTCTTCCTCTTCTTCTTCTTCTTTCTTCTTCTTCTTCTTCTTCTTCTTCTTCTTCTTCTTCTTCTTCTTCTTCTTCTTCTTCTTCTTCTTCTTCTTCTTCTTCTTCTTCTTCTTCTTCTTCTTCTTCTTCCTCTTCTTCTTCTTCTTCTTCTTGTTCTTGTTCTTCTTTTTCTTTCATCCTCTTCCTATTCCCCTTCTTCCTCTTCGTCTTCTTCTTCTTCTTCTTCTTTTTTTATTTTTCTTCTTCTTCTTCTTCTTCTTCTTCTTCTTCTTCTTCTTCTTCTTCTGCTACCGCTGCTGCTCCTGCCTTAACTCCATGAAGAGTCACTCGAGTGTGCCGCACTAAAGAACTGTTCACCACAAATCTCCAGCTCTGCTGGTTTTGTGCCAAAGCATGGGTCTCTGTATAGAGTTTATGTACCTATTCCGAAATGTTCTCAGCCTATTTTCAGTAGTGGTAGTAATAGTAGAAGTAGTAATAGTAGTAGTAGTAGTAGTTGTAGTAGTAGTCGTAGTAGTAGTAGTAGTTGGTGGTGGTGGTGGTGGTGGTGGTGGTGGTGGTGGTGGTAGTGGTGGTTTTTTGTCTGCTCCTCCGTCTCCGTCCCTGTAGTGTTCCTTGAAGATTGATTTAGCAAGGTCACTGGGTCTCGTTATGTGGCTGTGCCAATGATTTTCTTTTTCTTTCAATATTTTTAGGATCATCGCACTCAGGGAGATTACCTTCACGCTCACCTCTTTTTTATATTTTTCGTCCCATTTCAAGGCCACCTTAATGGCCACAAAAGCTGGCACAGTTTTTTTTAAATGCGATAATGATGACGTCGATGGGGATGATAATCATGATGCTATGGAGTTCCATCTGGAATTGAGACTGCGTGACAGGGCTGTACTCTACGCTTACTACCATGATATATCTTGGCGTCAACCAGACCCGAGAGATACAGATACCTGCGGTGCTGGTCAGAAGATTTGAGCACGACCCTCAATAACGCGTCCGTGAAGTGGATGAGACTCCACTGTGTGGTCCCAGTCTTCCCAGTGAGCCCATAGCACACCCAACTCTGGGTAGGAGCCGGTTCATTATCATCATCATCAAGTGCCTTGCCACATGGCGTTGGTGATCACGGCCCTCCATGTGTATCTATCCCTTGTTGCCGTAAGAACATCTTCCACCTTCTCTGATCTCATCCACTCGCAAGTCCGTCCAATATTTTTTCCCTGGGTCTACCTGGTGCCCTCTTTCCCTCCAGCTTTTCTGTTGTGACCAGGTGCTCTAATTCCTCTTTCCTCACAAAATGGCCTGTAGATGTTTCCTGTCCTTTCCTAATCTTCCTTATCAATGATCTTCTTGTGTCTGCGTCCATCGAGGCTGTCTCGTTTGTTTTCTTTGCTGTCTATGGAACTCTGAACATTCTTGTTAGAAACCACATTTCGGCTGCCTCAATCTTGTTCTGGCTTTGCTTGTTGACTGTCCATGCCTCACAACCGTATGACATTATCGGTTCTATATAACATCCAAGAACTCTCTTCCTGATGTTAATTGATAGACATTTGTTGGTAAGAATGCTTTTTAATTTTTTGAATGCTGTTTTGGCCTGGCCGATTCTGATGTGCATTCTGATTACATTGTACGAAACAAAATTAATTAAAAAGTGAAGGAAACTATGCTCTTTATAAGCTTCAGATTCAAAGTTAATTAGAATCATTTCCAATTTTCATCTTCATTGGGTGTCAGTTGATGTGCACTATGTTTTAACTGTCTTCTACTACACATAGAAACTGGTATTTAATAACTTATAATACAGATACGCATTTACAGAAAAAAGTTAGGAGAAAAAAACTCCGGGGAAAGCCGGACAGCAGAAGGTCCTCAGAGGAGAAACCTCCATCAAGCAAGTGTTTCGGCCATTGACTGCTGACACTGTAAGGCTCTTAACTCCTGACACTGTAAGGCCCTTAGCTCCTGACACTGTAAGGCCCTTAAGTCCTGACACTGTAAGGCCCTTAGCTCCTGACACTGTAAGGCCCTTAACTCCTGACACTGTAAGGCCCTTAGCTCCTGACACTGTAAGGCCCTTAACTCCTGACACTGTAAGGCCCTTAGCTCCTGACACTGTAAGGCCCTTAGCTCCTGACACTGTAAGGCCCTTAAGTCCTGACACTGTAAGGCCCTTAGCTCCTGACAATCTAAGGCCCTTGCCACTCTAAGGCCCTTGACACTCTAAGGCCCTTGACACTCTAAGGCCTGTAACTACTGACACTCTAAGGCCCTTGACACTCTAAGGCCTGTAACTACTGACACTCTAAGGCCTGTAACTACTGACACTCTAAGGCCTGTAACTACTGACACTCTAAGGCCCTTATGTCCTGACACTCTAAGGCCTGTAACTACTGACACTCTAAGGCCCTTAACTACTGACACTCTAAGGCCTGTAACTACTGACACTCTGAGGCCTGTAACTCCTGACACTCTAAGGCCTGTAACTACTGACACTCTAAGGCCCTTAACTACTGACACTCTAAGGCCCTTAACTCCTGACACTCTAAGGCCCTTAACTACTGACACTCTAAGGCCCTTAACTCCTGACACTCTAAGGCCCTTAACTACTGACACTCTAAGGCCCTTATGTCCTGACACTCTAAGGCCCTTAACTCCTGACACTCTAAGGCCCTTAACTACTGACACTCTAAGGCCCTTAACTCCTGACACTCTAAGGCCTGTAACTACTGACACTCTAAGGCCCTTAACTACTGACACTCTAAGGCCCTTAACTACTGACACTCTAAGGCCCTTATGTCCTGACACTCTAAGGCCTGTAACTACTGACACTCTAAGGCCCTTAACTACTGACACTCTAAGGCCTGTAACTACTGACACTCTGAGGCCTGTAACTCCTGACACTCTAAGGCCTGTAACTACTGACACTCTAAGGCCCTTAACTACTGACACTCTAAGGCCCTTAACTCCTGACACTCTAAGGCCCTTAACTACTGACACTCTAAGGCCCTTAACTCCTGACACTCTAAGGCCCTTAACTACTGACACTCTAAGGCCCTTAACTACTGACACTCTAAGGCCCTTATGTCCTGACACTCTAAGGCCTGTAACTCCTGACACTCTAAGGCTTGTAACTCCTGACACTCTAAGGCCTGTAACTCCTGACACTCTAAGGCCTATAACTCCTGACACTCTAAGGCCTGTTGCTCCTGACACTCAAGCGGAAAAATTAGAAAATGCTGTTTAAAGCAACTTTTGTTCTGACATCTGTGTCAAGACATATATGTTTTATTGTTACATCATCATCATCATCATCATCATCATCATCATCATCATCATCATCATCATCATCAGGTGCCCTGCCGCATGGCGTTGGCGACCATGGACTTCCAACCATCTCTATCTCTCGTTGCCCCTAGCATCTCCCCCACCCTCCTCGTCCCCAGCCACTCTGCCAATCTTCCTTATGAGTGATCTACTTGTGTCAGCCTCCATCAAGACTGTCTCGTTTGTTTTCTTTGCTGTCCATGGAACTCTCAACATTCTTCGGAGAAACCACATCTTGGCTGCCTCAATCTTGTTCTGGCTTTGCTTACTGACTGTCCACGCCTCAAATCCGTACAACAGTATTTATTGTTACAGTAAATGTATTCCACAATTCATACTCATCTCATATGCCATCATATACAAAAGAGACATAACCAGGGGGCTTAGAACGTGTTATGTGTAATCGTAACCACATGCTGAAAAAAGACATAACGCACATAAAGAAATCTTTTCTTCTTTTACTATCCCATGGTGGTGACACCTGGTTTGGTTCAGATTTTACGTCGGCACCCACCTCAGGTGATATGGCCGACAGGGATAACCATCCCAGGAAAGTGGGGGAAGGGGGACTTATCTAATCCTTTACTGAGACCACCAGAACAACAAGGATGTTAAGATGGGACAGTAAGAAGGCCAGTTTTAATGGGGGGGACTTATCTAATCCTTTACTGATACCACCAGAACAACAAGGATGTTAAGATGGGACAGTACACACACACACACACACACACACACACACACACACACACACACACACACACACACACACACATGACATATTTCAAAAATGCTGGAATAGTGGGATAATGCCTAACAACTGGAAAGAAACAATAGTGGTTCCTGTATTAAAACCAGGTAAATGTAATACCGATTTGAAAAACTACAGGCCAATTGCATTAACATCACATGTATGTAAACTAATGGAGAAAATAATCTTAAAGAGACTGATGCACTATTGTGAAAAGAATAAAATAATACCAGTAAATCAGGCAGGATTTCGAAAAGGCAGGTCACCAGTAGAGATCCTAACAAAGCTAACTACTAATATAAAACAACAATTTGCAAGACGTCAATGTGTTTTAGCTACATTTTTTGATATAACGAAAGCATACGATCAAGTGTGGCACTCCCGATTGTTATTCAAATTTAAAAGTATTGGGCTGACAGGTCACATTTTTGGCTATGTTAAGTGTTTCTTAGAAAACAGAGTATTTCAAACGAGGATTGAAAATGTATATTCCACGAAACGAATTCTTCAAATGGGTATCCCTCAGGGATCCGTTATAGCTCCCCTTCTTTTCATGATATTAATGCATGACTTACCCAGTAAAGTATCTAAGCATGTAGTTTTAGCTCAATATGCTGACGATTTATGCATGTGGATGCAGGTAAATATGAAAAAGAAAACTCCTTTGCGCTGTATCAATTATACACGCAAATGCTACCAATTAGAACTTGATAAAATAGCGCGATACATGGTAGAAAATGGGTTACATCTATCCCTGGAAAAAACAAAAATAGTTTTATTTAATAATGGAGCTAACCCAGTAAATATTCCCACTTTCAAACTGGGAGATACTCTTCTTCAGTTTAACGAGTCGATTAAATTCTTAGGAGTTTTCCTTACAGCAAAATTATCTTGGAATCAGCATATTGAATACTTATTAACCAAAGCTCAAAAAAGTTTAAATTTCATAAAAATAGTTCGCAAACAGACATGGGGTCAAGATTCATCAACACTTGTTCATCTTTGTAAATCGCTTGTTAGATCTAAATTAACCTATGCTCAAGAAATCTTCTTCAGTGCACCGAAACACTTACTAAAAAAACTGCAGAGCATAGATTGTAAAGGTTTCAAACTTGCACTGGGTCTTCCAATGCATGCTTCCTGTCTTCGGACATATAATGTAATCAAACTGTTGCCACTTGATGAGCAAAGGAAAGTCGCTTCTACTAAATTTTTGTTAAGAAACACTACCGTAGAAAACATCTCAGAAACAGAAATTAAACTGAGATCAGATACCGACTTTCCAAAACGAGCTAAATCAATATCTTCACAGGTCACACTTGCAACATACACATCTGACGTCATGAAAGGCTCAGGAATTGATCTAGACGTAGATCCTGTATCTATACGACCTTCCTTTTCGCCAGTACCCAGTTGGGAACTCCAAAGAGCACGATTTGACGTACACCACACTAATTTAAAAAAAAGGAGACAATATAAACTTACTGGCAAGTCAGGTTAAATGTCATATAAACGACGTATATTCTGATCATTTGAAAATTTACACTGATGGGTCAGTAATTGAAAGAAAAGCAGGCTCAGCGTTTTTAATACCTGCTCTCAAAATTGAAAAATCTTTCTACATAGGACTTGATAAATCTATCTTTACAGCTGAACTCTTTGCAATATTAATGGCTTTAAACTTTCTGATAAGTCTTCCTAGGACAATTTTTCAGATACTTCTTTGCGTTGATTCAAAATCAGTACTTCAGGCTCTTGAATTATCAAAATTACAAACAAGATCAGAAATGATTCTGGAAATAAGTCACTTGATTCATAATTTATCTTTAAGAGGCACTGATATTACTTTCTGCTGGATACCTTCTCATAGTTCTTTTAGTTATAATAATACAGTTGACAGGGCTGCCAAACGGGGAGCTAATAACTCACCAGATTCAAACAATATCCAGCTTTCTCTCTCGTTGCACGAGAATTACACTTTAGTGGACAACTACGT
>JAPXFY010000028.1:2127993-2135493 GCA_030674185.1 Monoplex corrugatus
TCCAAAATGTTCTCCCTGTGTCTACCTGGTGTTCTCTTTTTCCCTGTTGTGACTAGGTGCGAAATTTCTCTTGCCTTAAAAAAATGTTCTACAGATGTTGCTTCATTTCCTAATCTTCTTCATTTAATATTCTGTTT
The DNA here is from genome assembly GCA_030674185.1 of Monoplex corrugatus. Lineage (NCBI taxonomy): Eukaryota > Metazoa > Mollusca > Gastropoda > Littorinimorpha > Ranellidae > Monoplex > Monoplex corrugatus. The sequence goes on from JAPXFY010000028.1 coordinate 2,128,131, forward strand.
GTGTCTGCCTCCTTCAAGACTGTCTCGTTTGCTTTCTTTGCTGTGCATGGAACTCTTAACATTCGTTTTTTAATCAGTTGAGTCCTTTTCACACACACTGGACGAAGCAGTAGGGAAGTTTAAGTCTTTTTCTCCTATTTTTTTGGTAGTTGGTGTTTGTTTGTTTTTTGTGATCTTAAGCTTGACAAAGACCAGTTGGCCGAAATGTTGCGCCTATCTTGTCTGGTTGTATTAAATACGCGTTCTGATTTTTTTGTGTTTTTTCTGGGTCCCATTTTTCTTAGAAATCACATTTCAGTTGCCTCAATCTTGTTCTGACTTTGCGTGTTGACTGCCCATGCTTCGGATCTGTACAACAGGCAGGGTATGATAGAAATAAACTTCGTCTGTATGGCCATGTGACAAGACCAAGTGACCTTATCTGTATCAATCTACCTGGAAACTGTAGTTGGGGTGGGGGTGGTGGTGGAGACAGAGAGGAAGATAGAGAAACCGACGGACTAACAACGTTTTGGAATGGACAGATAAATCATTAGCAGAAACCCAGGCTTTGGCACACAACCGACAGAGCTGGAAGTTTCTGGTGAACAGTTCTTTGGTGCAACACACTAATGACTCTTCACAGAGTCGAGGGATAGAAGAAGAGAGAAGATGCAACACGATACAATGCGGTATGATAATATAATGCAGTGCAATACTGCACAATACAATACAATACAATACATGCATACAATGCAATGCAGTACAATGCGGTACAATAGAATGCAATGCAATACAATACAATACAATACAATACAACACAATGCAACACAACACAATACGATACAACACAACACAGTGCAATGCAATACAATACAATACAACACAATACAATGCGGTACAATAGAATGCAATACAATACAACACAATACAATACAGTGCAATACAGTACAAACAATACAACATAATACAATACAATGCAATACAACACAATGAATACAAACAATGCAGTGCAGTGCAATACAATACAATGCAACACAACACAAAAATACAATAGAACACAATACAATACATTACAACACACTATAATACAATGCAGTGCAATACAATACAATTCATTATAATACAATGCAGTGCAGTGCAATACAGTGCAATGCAATACAATACAATGCAATACAATAAATACACGACACTGCAAAATTATACGATACAATACGACAGAAGCTCATATAATACAATACAATTCGAGGCGATAAGATACAGTTCGATACGACACAACAGAACACAACACAACACAACGCAATGCAACGCAACGCAACGCAATGCAACACAGCACAACACGGCAGCGCATCGCAACACAACGCAATAAAACGCGACGCAACGCATGGCATCGCAAGGCAACGCGTCTTAACACATCACAACACATCTTAATCATTTCCGTCACGATTCGTTACAGTGACAATCATATTTTCCTTTTATGCTCATCACATGGCAATAATCCCGTTGTAGCAAAACAAGCAACAAACAAAACAAAACAAAAACAAAAAAGCAATCCAATCTAAACCAATCCAACTTAAACCAATCCATTCTAAGCCAACCCATTCGAAATCATTGTAAACCAATCCACTCTATGCTAATCCATTCTACACCACTCCATTGTAAACCAATCCATTGTAAACCAATCCATTGTAAACCAATCCATTGTAAACCAATCCATTCTACATCAGTCCATTTTAAATTAATCAATCCTAAGCCAACCCATTCTATACCACTCCATTGTAAACCAATCCATTGTAAACCAACCCACTCTACGCCACTCCATTGTAAACCAATCCATTGTAAACCAACCCACTCTACGCCACTCCATTGTAAACCAATCCATTCTAAGCCAATCCATTCTATACCACTCCATTGTAAACCAATCCATTGTAAACCAACCCATTCTATACCACTCCATTGTAAACCAATCCATTGTAAACCAACCCACTCTACGCCACTCCATTGTAAACCAATCCATTCTAAGCCAATCCATTCTATACCACTCCATTGTAAACCAATCCATTCTATACCACTCCATTGTAAACCAATCCATTCTATACCACTCCATTGTAAACCAATCCATTCTATACCACTCCATTGTAAACCAATCCATTCTACACCACTTTATTATAAACCAATCCATTCTATACGTACCACTCCATTGTAATCCACTCTATTCGACACTACTCCAGTGTAAACCAGTCCAGTCGAAACCAATCCATTCCAGACCAATCCAATATCTGTCATTCCCACAATCTCCATACTGCACCATGACTGATGGATTGACAGGGATCACAGTGATCACAGGGATCACAAGGATCACAAGGATCACAGGGATCTCAGGGATCACAAGGATCACAAGGATCTCAGGGATCACAAGAATCACAGGGATCACAGGGATCACAAGGATCACAAAGGATCACAAGGATCACAGATGTCCGACCTGGGTTGTCACACACTCCACAGACACTAAGCCCCCCACTCAGATTACATCCTATTCATCCATTCTGGACAGTGGCGACTGGGATCAACAGCACTTCTGTTTGAGTCTACGTTGGTCCCTCTGTTGTATGTCTCTGATACTTAGACATTCTCGGCACAAAACTTCAAAGAAAGCAAGACTCATCATCATCATCATCCTGTGGCCTGCCACATGGCGTTGGCGATCACTGACCTCCACATAAATGTATTTTTTGTTGTTGCAAATATTTCTCCCACCCTGTCTGTCTTCATCCACTGCGTAAGAGCGTCCAGCATTTTCTCCCTGGATCTGCCTGGTGTTCTCTTTCCCTCCAGCTTTCCTGTTGTGACTAGGTGCTGTAATTTCTCTTGCCTCATAAAATGTCCTGTAAATGTTGCTTGTCTTTTCTTAATCTTCTTTATTAATGTTCTTTTTGTGTCTGCCTCCTTCAAGACTGTCACGTTTGTTTTCTTCGCTGTCCATGGAACTCTTAACATTCAGATCATCATCATCATCATCATCAGGTGCCCTGCCACATGGCGTTGGCGATCATGGACTTCCATATGTCTCTATCTCTCGTTGCCCCTAGCATCTCCCCCACCCTCTTCATCCCCAGCCACTCTGCAAGTCCGTCCAGCATTCTCTCCCTGGGTCTACCTGGTGCTCTCTTTCCCTCCAGCTTTCCCGTTGTGACCAGGTGCTCCAAATCCCCCTTCCTCATAAAATGGCCTATAAATGTTGCCTGTCTTTTCCTAATCTTCCTTATGAGTGATAATAAGTTATTTTTTCTCTATGTCATTGACTAAAGTTATAGGTTTATTTCATGTTTCGTTTTGGCTTCAGCCATGGACAGTTCTCATAGTAAACTTCTCTATTCAGAATAATTTGTAGGTTTCAGTCTGCTTATCATCCTCTGCTTTTAGAATAACAGGAATTGTCCCCTTAACTTCCAGACTGAATGGAAGGTTTTCACAAGACTTACACAGCAGCTGTATGCTTTCGTGTCCCACAGCACAACAAAGCAGACATCTCAGAGAGTGCCACAGAGCTATTTGCTTGTCATTTCTATCCATGTCTGTGATCATACCCATCAGTTCTTTGCAAAGATGAAAGCGTTAATTCCTTGATCCCAGGGAATACGCCAAGATATCGATTATCGATTAATCTCAGGTCACTAAGGAAATATGGGAGATGGATTTGGGGGTGGGGGGGGGGGGCTGATGAAGATTCTGGCGGCTTCATCTCATCACTTTGTAGTCTTTTGGTCTGGAGGAGTAATAAGATTTCTACGGTCCACTCGGCGTCAGAGCAGAATTAAGCTTGATGGCTGGAATCCTGAGACATTTCACCTGTCTCTGTCTCTGTCTCTGCCTGTCTGTCTTGTCCGGCGTGTTCTTAGACAGGATGTCATCATATCTGCCGCTTCCTGTCTCCGTCGAATGGCTTGTTTACTGCTGATTACAACTTTCTTTGCACTCGAGAAACAAGCGACTGGAAGGAGATTTAGGTCAAATGATTTTCTATTGGGGGTCGTTTATAACCCTTTGACGTCCGAACCCTATCCACCAACGACAAAAACTTAACTCTTTGACTCCCGAACCCTATCCACTAACTACAAAAACTTAACTCTTTGACTCCCGAACCCTATCCACCAACTGCAAAAAAAATAACTCTTTGACTCCCGAACTCTATCCACCAACTGCAAAAAAATTAACCCTTTGACTCCCGAACCCTATCCACCAACTGCAAAAAACTGAACCCTTTGACTCCCGAACCCTATCCACCAACTGCAAAAAACTGAACCCTTTGACTCCCGAACCCTATCCACCAACTGCAAAAAAATTAACCCTTTGATTCACGAACTCTATCCACCCACTGGAAAAAAATTAACTCTTTGACTCCCGAACCCTATCCACCAACTGCAAAAAAATTAACTCTTTGACTCCTTCATCCTATCCACCCAACTTCCTGCGGGAAGTTGGTGGACAGTGTAAGAATTAAAGGGTTACGTTTTTGCTTTGCTAACATGGTTGACAATGCATGGTGCTGACAGACAGGATGTGGGTGTCAAAGGGTTAAGCCTTTGACTCCCGAACTCTATCCACCAACTACAAAAAATTAACTCTTTGACTCCCGAACCCTATCCACCAACTACAAAAACTTAACTCTTTGACTCCTGAACCCTATCCACCAACTGCAAAAAAACAACCCTTTGACTCACGAACCCTATCCACCAACTGCAAAAAAACTTAACCCTTTGACTCACGAACTCTATCCACCAACTGCAAAAAATTAACTCTTTGACTTTCTCACCCTGCGGGAGTCAAAGAGTTATGTTTTTTTTTTACTTTGCTAACATGGTTGACAATGCAGGATGCTGGTGGGCACGGGGCAGGAGTCAAACAGTTAAGCGAAGTTATGTTTTTCTGTCGTTTTCTTTTGGTAAGATTTTGTACGAAAAACGGCTGTTTTCGGTAATCCATTTTTTTCAGCAAACATTCTCTGGTTGTTAGATGGAACTCCATAGCATCATGATTATCATCCTCATCGACATCATCATCATGGCACTGTAAAAACAGTGCCAGCTTCTTCGGTCATTACGATGGCATAGAAAATGGGACAAAACAAAACAAAACAAAACAAATATGAAAAAAAAACGGTGAGCACAAAGGTAACCTCCCTGAGTGCGATGATCCTTAAAAAATCATGAATTTGGCGCCGTATAAATACTGTATTTTTTTCTTTTTCTGATGATTGAACTTCATGTAGATGTATTTCAAACATATGGATCATCATCATCATCAGGTGCCCTGCCGCATGACATTGGCGATCATGGACTTCCATCTGTCTCTATCTCTCGTTGCCCCTAGCATCTCCCCCACCCTCCTCGTCCCCAGCCACTCTGCAAGTCCGTCCAGCATTTTCTCCCTGGGTCTACCCGGTGCTCTCTTTCCCTCCAGCTTTCCCGTTGTGACCAGGTGCTCCAAATCCCCCTTCCTCATAAAATGGCCTATAAATGTTGCCTGTCTTTTCCTAATCTTCCTTATGAGTGATCTACTTGTGTCTGCCTCCATCAAGACCTATAAATGGATATTCAGAATGAATTCAATTTTTGTTTTGTGGTCTTATTGCAATTGCGTTTTGCTGCTTGTTTCGCATTTATTTATATTACTTGCTTAAAATCAACATAAGAACAGTTTGAAAAAAAAAGAAGCCAGGATGAAGAGATGGACGCCACTGTTGTGATGCTGGTCACTGGAAAAGTTGAGGTCTCTACCACATCACACCTCTATGAGGTCAAGGTTATGAGACTATTCTTATCTTTAGCTATTGGCTTTCTGTGTTGAAGCTGGTGAATAGGGCGAGGGGGTGAAAGGGCGGAGTCTTCTAACCCCAGGGACTAACTAAAACTTCAGGACGAGCGTTCTGTATCGATGTCTGGTCGCTAGGGATGTGTTCGTGTGTGTGTGTGTCTGTGTGTGTGTGTGTGTTTGTGTGTGTGTGTGTGTTGTGTGTGTGGTTGTGTGACTGTGTCTGTGGGTGTGTGTATGATGTGTGTGGTGTGTGTGTGAATTTGTGTGTGTGTGTGTGTGTGTGTGTGTGTGTGTGTGTGTGTGTGTGTGTGTGTGTGTGTGTGTGTGTTGTTTCTTTCTTTCTCTGTCTCTGTGTTTGTCTCTGTGTCTGTGTCTGTGTCTGTGTCTCTCTGTCTCTCTGTTTCTGTCTCTCTGTCTCTGTCTTTCACTCTGTCTCTCTCTCTGTCTCTATGTCTGTCTGTCTGTCTGTCTCTCTCTCTCTCTCTCTCTCTCTCTCTCTCTCTCCCTCCCTCTCTCTCTCTCTTATTCTCTCTGGGTCTCTCTGTTTGTATGTCTGTCTGTCTGTCTTTCTCTCTCTCTCTCTCTCTCTCTCTCTCTCTCTCTCTCTCTCTCTCTCTCTCTCTCTCTGTCAGAGAACATGTCGTTTCTATGGAAACTGTCAAGACATGGTCAATATAGGAGCAGATGTTTAGTCGGTGTAAAAGGCAATGTGTGTGTGTGTGTGTGTGTGTGTGTGTGTGTGTGTGTGTGTGTGTGTTGTGTGTGGTGTTTGATGTGTGTGTGTGTTGTGTGTATGTGTTGTGTGTGTGTTGTGTCGTGTGTTGTGTGTGCATGTTTTGTGATGTGTGTATGTGTGTGTGTTTGTGTGTTGTGTGTGTGTGTGTGTGTGTGTGATGTGTGTGTGTGTGTGTTGTGTGTGTGTGTGTGTGTGTGAGTGTGTGTGTGTGTGTGTATGTGTGTGTGTGTTGTGTGTGTGTTGTGTATGTGTCGTGTGTCTGTGCGTGTGCATGTTTTGTGACGTATGTGTGTATGTGTGTGTGTTTGTGTGTTTGTGTGTGTGTATGTGTGTGTATGTGTGTATGTGTGTGTATGTGTGTGTGTTATGTGTGTGTGTATGTGTGTATGTCTGTATGTTGTATGTGTGTGTGTTTGTGTGTGTGTGTGTGTGTGTGTGTGTGTGTAGTTTGTGTGTTTGTGTGTGTGTATGTGTGTATGTGCGTTTGTGTATGTGTCTGTGTGTGTGTTATTTGTGTGTGTGTATGTGTGTGTATGTGTATTTCGTATGTGTGTATGTGTATGTGGTGCACGTGTATGTATATGTGTATGTGTGTATATATGCGTTTAGATGTGTGGATGTTTGTGTGAATTTTTATGTAAGTTTTGTATGTCTGTGTGTATTTGAGTGTGTGTGTGTATGTGTATGTGTATGTGTATGTGTATGTCTGTCTGTCTGTCTGTTATGTACTCAATGAATTCTCTGGAAGGCAGAACAGGTGTGTTTCACGATGTTTTCCATCGTACCTTGAGCATTTAACTTTTAATCTTGATGTTTTCAATGTTTCTTTGCAAG
>JAPXFY010000028.1:2147993-2160493 GCA_030674185.1 Monoplex corrugatus
TCCTGTCCACCAGCATCCTGCATTGTTAACCATGCTTGCAAAGCAAACACTTAACCCTTTGACTCCCTCATCCTATCCACCAGCATTCTGCATTTGTCGACTATGCTAGCAAAGCAAAAACTTAACCCTTTGACTCCGGCACCCTGATCACCAGCATCATGCATTGTTAACCATGCTAGTAAAGCTAAACCTTAACCCTTTGACTCCCTTACCCTTACCCTGTCGACCAGCGTCTTGCTTTGTCAACCATGCAAGTAAAGCAAAAACTTAACCCTTTGACTCCCTTACCCGAAATGGTGCCCTTGTCTTGTTTTGTTATATTAACCCTTTGACTCCCGCACCCTGTCCAACAGCATCCTGCATTGTGAACCAAGCTAGCAAAGCAAAACCATAACTCTTTGACTCCTGCACCTGTCCACCAGCATCCTGCATTGTGAACCAAGCTAGAAAAGCAAAACCATCACCCTTTGACTCCCGCACCCTATCCACCAGCTTCCTGCATGAATCTCGTGGACAGAGTGAGGCAGTCAGAAGGTTAAGTCTTTGGGCTGGTGGATCGGATGCGGGAGTCAAAGGGTTAAATATATGTTTGATGTTATCTGTTGTGTATTTCTGGTTCCTGTTTTCATCATTGTGACGTCCACCAACACCCAGCCCCAAGCTTCACGTCAAATTTCATTTTATTTGAAGTTTATTCAAAATGACATTGAACTCGAGAGGCGCAAAATGTGGATTTTAATACATGTGGTTTCTCAGAAGAATGTTGAGAGTTCCATGGACAGCAAAGAAAAACAAACGAGACAGTCTTGATGGAGGCAGACACAAATAGATCATCATAAGGAAGATTAGGAAAAGACAGGCAATATTTATAGGCCATTTTATGAGGAAGGGGGATTTGGAGCACCTGGTCACAACGGGGAAGCTGGAGGGAAAGAGAGCACCTGGTAGACCCAGGGAGAGAATTCTGGACGGACTTGCAGAGTGGCTGGGGATGAGGAGGGTGGGGGAGATGCTGGGGGCAACGAGAGATAGAGATGGTTGGAAGTCCATGATCGCCAACGCCATGCGGCAGGGCACCTGAGTGATGATTGATGATGATGATGATGATGATGATGATGATGATGATGATGATGATGATGATGATGATGATGAATACATGTAATATTCTTTGTATAGAAAAAAGAGATTGTGAGACAGACCTTGATGATCTTGTGAAGCGTTCTTTTGTGATATATACTTTAGAAAAATAAGGTGTCTGGTTAGCATAGAGGTACAGCTCCTGACTTCCCATCCTGAGCACACAGGTTCAAATCTGGGCCAAAAAGCTTTGTGCGTTCAGGTTCCAGTCTCCTCAGCTGTGAATGGGTGGTACAAGACTCTGGTCAGGGTTGGGGAAGATAAAGCGGAAAGGAAGCGGAAGTAGGCACCGCTGTAGTACTGGTGGCCTTGACAAAAATTGTAGTCTGAAGCACCTCACTTTCCTATGACCTTGATAAAAACAGTAAAGCCATTCTAACATTCTCTTTTCCTAACCCTTTGACTCTCGCACCCTATCCACCAACTGCAAAATCTTAACCTTTTGACTTCCTCACTCTATCCACCGGTTTTATGCAGGATGCTGGTGGATAGGGTGAGGGAGTCAAAGGGTTAAGTTTTTGCTTTGCTAGCGTGGTTGGCAATGCAGGATGCTGGTGGACAGTGTGAGGGAATCAAAGGGTTTCTTTTTTGCTTTGCTAGCGTGAGTGACAATGCAGGATGCTAGTGGACAGGGTGAGGGAGTCAAAGGGTTAAGTTTTTGCTTTGCTAGCGTGGTTGACAATGCAGGATGCTGGTGGACAGGGTGCGGGAGTCAAAAGGTTAAGCCACATCTATAACAGAAAATCTAGATTTTGTACTTTTCAGTGCCTCTGTGACCTTGAAGAAACACCAGACACAATCAAACTTGACGTGAAGGAAGGACTATGGTAGGCTGTCACAACAATAAAAATAAATGTTGAATTTTGCGTCAGTAGTTCCTTATAGATTGCTGCTGACGAATATTCCTGAAAAAGTGCTGATTTTAGACACTTTTTCGTCCATGTGACCTTGACCTTGGCGCCATGACTTACAAACTCATGCATTCGCGCTAAGTCGATGGTCTCCATATTTCACTGTAAATCTTGGACGTCCTGTTCAATTCGTTAGTCTTCCCTCTTCTTCTCCCTTAACTTTATTTGCATGTAACCAAGATTATTCCAATGATAGGCTGATACAATACCAGTACAAAAAATATCATCATCATCATCATCATCATCATCATCATCAGGTGCCTTGCCGCATGGTGTTGGCAATTATGGACATCCATCTGTCTCTATCTCTTGTTGCCTCAATCATCTCTACCACCCTCCCTGTCCCCAGCCAATCTGCAAGCCTGTCTAGCATCTTCTCCCTGGGTTTACCCGTGCTCTCTTTCCCTCCAGCTTTCCCTTTGTGACCAGGTGCTCCAAATCCCCCTTCCTCATAAAATGGCATATAAAATGTTGCCTGTCTTTTCCTAATCTTCCTTATGAGTGATCTACTTGTGTCTGCCTCCATCAAGACTGTCTCATTTGTTTTTTTTGCTGTCCAAGTCTTATATAAAAAAAATATAGACTAGGCAAAAAATAGGCTAGTTAGGACCTCAGGACCTGGCCAGCTCATGTGTTGATGTGCAGGCTTAAGGTGTGTGCTATGATCACCATACACATGGCACCTGTGACGTTAGACTGGCACATGGACTTCGTTCCGAGCGCGGAGACGTCGTCTTGAGAAACTGAAACTGAAACTGAAACTCCTTTAACTTTGTAAGGAGTTATCGGAGCAACGCACTAAACAACTGTTCATCAGATTATTCCAGTTCTGTCGGTTGTGGGTCTCTCCTGTGTTTTCTGTCAGTTTTTCTGTCTTTATCTCTGTCTCCCTTCTTTATCAGTTCCCTGAAGGATTGATTTAGCAAGGGCGTGAGATCTTGTTTCACGGCCATACCAACATAGGTGGCTTTCTTTTCCTTTTTTACATCTTCTTCTTCTTTTAATTCGCTCTTTTTCTTCTTCTTTTTCTTCTCTCTTCTTCTTCTTCTTCTTTTAATTCGTCTTTTTCTTCTTCTTTTTCTTCTCCTTCTTCTTCTTCTTCTTTTAATTCGTCTTTTTCTTCTTCTTTTTCTTCTCCTTCTTCTTCTTCTTCTTTTAATTCGTCTTTTTCTTTCTTCTTTTTCTTCTCCTTCTTCTTCTTCTTCTTTTAATTCGTCTTTTTCTTCTTCTTTTTTTCCTCTTCTTCTTCTTCTTCTTTTTTTTTACGTCTTTGTCTTTTCTTAAGTGAAGTGGGCAGATGTTCAAATAGTTCAGTGTACTGCTTGATGGTTGGGTACGCTTGTTCCATAGCGGTGCCATGATCAATATGTCTGATGTTTGGCACCATGCGATGAGACCTCGTCTTTATGGATTTGGATTCGTCTTTTCAAATCCACTGTGAGTGTTCATGTCTCACATACATACATAAAGATGGAATACACCAGTGCACGTAAGGGTCTGATCTTGTGCCTCATGGAGATGTTCTTGTCCTTCTATCCAGGTTTCAGCCTGGACAATGCTGACGTTGCCTTGTTCTTGTTCTTGTTGTTTAGTGTCCACAATCAGCACGCTGATTATTCTGACACTCTCACACGGGGGTGTACGCACAAAAAAAACAAAAAAAACCACCCTACTTCTACTACTACTGGTGGAGTATGCGAGCTCCCGACGTGAACACGCCAGGAGACGCGGCTCCAACCACAGCTTAAGGACAGAGCTTTGTTGTCCTTAAGATGATTTCTGGTTTACATCCATCATTGCTATTGATGGAGCCCAAATAAGTGAATTATCGAAAACATTTTAGCATCAGATCTTGTGGTCTGCACCTCATCTCATTAGCTTGGAAATGATGAGGTTCTGTTGGCGTGTCTGCGCTAATCCTTCTGCCACGTTGACTTCTTCGATTCCATATTTAGTCAATCGTGAAAAACAAAAACAGAAAGCTAAAAAAAAAAAAAAAAAAGGCTGTGAGTTCTTTCGCACCCAGTGACTCGGCGTTGCGTAATGTTAAGAACCAGGGTGTTGTCTGCCGTGTCTGCCAGGAATCTCACGTCAGCTCGTCGGGGTTGGATAATAGAACAGGTATGCGACGCCCCAGGCAAGATCCTACCAATCAAAGATATCAGTTCCTATTGATGACCATTATAACCTAAGGGCGTGTGTGTCTCTCTCAACTCTTTCTCTCAACTCTCTCTCAACTCTCTCAAAGTGTAGTCTGCACTAGTTCCTGGAGGATGCCGGCAGCCACAGAATTCAGGTAGACATTTTGTCACAGCGTGTTTGGGGGATAGTCAACCGTCAGTCAGTTCTGCAGGTAGGTAGGGTGTGGTGATGGTGTGGGTAACTGGATTGCTTTTTGTGTTTTGTTTGTTTTTTCCACCTGTTCTGTAGATACTATGATATTAGTTTCCTGCTTACTCTCTGTTGGTGTAAATAGCTGTATGTGTATATATATGTGTATTATATATATATATATATATATATATATATATTGTGTGTGTGTTGTATGTATATATATGTATATGATGTATATATAATATACATATTTATACATACACATATATGTATATATATATATATATATATATATAGAGAGAGAGAGAGAGAGAGAGAGAGAGAGAAATAGATAGATAGATACATGGATACATTGACAGATTGGTAGTTAAATTGCCAGATTGATAGATTGATAGATAGATACATAGATAGATAGATTGATTGATAGATAGATAGATAGATAAATAGATAGATAGATACATGGATACATAAGATAGATTGGTAGATAGATAGATAGATAGATAGACATGTAGATAGATTGACATATAGACAGATAAACATATAGATAGACATATAGATAAATTGACATATAGATAGATAGATAGATAGATAGATAGATAGATAGATTGATAGATAGACATGTAGATAGATTGACATATAGACAGATAAACATATAGATAGACATATAGATAAATTGACATATAGATAGATAGATAGATAGATAGATAGATAGATAGATAGATAGATAGATAGATAGATAGATGTAGATAGACAAAGACAGTTAGACAGATACATACATACATATATACATACATACATATTTACATAAATACATACATACATAAATACATACATACATAAATACATACATACATACATATATGCATGCATACATGCATACATATACACATTCATGCAGAGAGAGATAGATAGATAGCCAGATAGATAGACATATAGATAGATGATAGACAGACAGACAGACAGACAGATAGACAGACAGACAGACAGCTAGCTAGATAGTGAACTAAATCGAATACCTACGGATTTTCATATACATTCTTGTGATCAGCTCGTCAAAACTCGGCTTCTCAAGATAACGTGTCCGCTGTAGGAGGGAAAAAAACAACAAAAAAGCATACCTTGACGCTACTGATGCCACGTGGTTGAAAAGATCCAAAACGATTATAATGACACAAGCCTTAAGCCTGCACATAAACCCTATGTGTTGGCCACTGATTGACATCAGTGGCCAACACATAGGGTTCATGTGCAGATAACATCAGTGGCTTGTAACACATACAGCTTGCGTACAGACTTAAGGCTTGTACCATGATCATTTGGGGTCTTCTCCATCACATGGCATCAGTGGTTAAAAAGATGCAAAATTATTATGGTATAAGCCTTAGGCCTGTACGTAAGGTTTATGTGTTTTGGCAAGGCAAGTACGTCACGAGACTGAAAATATCCACAATGACTATGGCTCAAGCCTTAAGCCTGCACGTAAACCCTATGTGTTGGTAAGCCACTGATGTCACGTGGTTGAAAAGATCCAAAATGACCACGGCACAAGCCTTAAGCCTGCACGTAAACCCTATGTGTTGGTAAGCCACTGATGTCACGTGGTTGAAAAGATCCAAAATGACCACGGCACAAGCCTTAAGCCTGCACGTAAACCCTATGTGTTGGTAAGCCACTGATGTCACGTGGTTGAAAAGATCCAAAATGACCACGGCACAAGCCTTAAGCCTGCACGTAAACCCTATGTGTTGGTAAGCCACTGATGTCACGTGGTTGAAAAGATCCAAAATGACCACGGCACAAGCCTTAAGCCTGCACATACACCCTATGTGGTGTCCAGCCACTGATGTCACGTGGTTGAAAAGATCCAAAATGACCACGGCACAAGCCTTAAGCCTGCACATACACCCTATGTGTTGGTAAGCCACTGATGTCACGTGGTTGAAAAGATCCAAAATGACCACGGCACAAGCCTTAAACCTGCACGTAAACCCTATGTGTTGGTAAGCCACTGATGTCACGTGGTTGAAAAGATCCAAAATGACCACGGCACAAGCCTTAAGCCTGCACGTAAACCCTATGTGTTGGTAAGCCACTGATGTCACGTGGTTGAAAAGATCCAAAATGACCACGGCACAAGCCTTAAGCCTGCACGTAAACCCTATGTGTTGGTAAGCCACTGATGTCACGTGGTTGAAAAGATCCAAAATGACCACGGCACAAGCCTTAAGCCTGCACATACACCCTATGTGTTGGTAAGCCACTGATGTCACGTAGTTGAAAAGATCCAAAATGACCACGGCACAAGCCTTAAGCCTGCACATACACCCTATGTGGTGTCCAGCCACTGATGTCACGTGGTTGAAAAGATCCAAAATGACCACGGCACAAGCCTTAAGCCTGCACATACACCCTATGTGTTGGTAAGCCACTGATGTCACGTGGTTGAAAAGATCCAAAATGACCACGGCACAAGCCTTAAGCCTGCACATACACCCTATGTGGTGTCCAGCCACTGATGTCACGTGGTTGAAAAGATCCAAAATGACCACGGCACAAGCCTTAAGCCTGCACATACACCCTATGTGTTGGTAAGCCACTGATGTCACGTGGTTGAAAAGATCCAAAATGACCACGGCACAAGCCTTAAGCCTGCACGTACACCCTATGTGTTGGTAAGCCACTGATGTCACGTGGTTGAAAAGATCCAAAATGACCACGGCACAAGCCTTAAGCCTGCACGTACACCCTATGTGTTGTAGCCACTGATGTCGCGTGGTTGAAAAGATCCAAAATGACCACGGCACAAGCCTTAAGCCTGCACATACACCCTATGTGTTGGTAAGCCACTGATGTCACGTAGTTGAAAAGATCCAAAATGACCACGGCACAAGCCTTAAGCCTGCACATACACCCTATGTGTTGGTAAGCCACTGATGTCACGTGTTGAAAAGATCCAAAATGACCACGGCACAAGCCTTAAGCCTGCACATACACCCTATGTGTTGGTAAGCCACTGATGTCACGTGGTTGAAAAGATCCAAAATGACCACGGCACAAGCCTTAAGCCTGCACGTAAACCCTATGTGTTGGTAAGCCACTGATGTCACGTGATGGAGAAGATTCAAAACGAAGATGGCACAAGTCTTAACACATTCCATACCGCGTCACGAGATTCTCATGACTCAGCTTTCTCTCTCCGTGGACCGCGTCACGAGGATTTCGTGCCCTGAACGGCAGTTTCAATTTCGAGTACATAAATAGAAAATGACCGCATTGCTGACGTGAATCCTTTTCCGGTAAAGGGAGTATACTCTTGTCATTTCCTTCCTGCGTTTACTCGACGTTTGAAGCGGCAAAAATGTTTGTGTTGTGCCTTCGTACAGCTCTCTGTGCGCCAATTTATATTTGTGTTTTTGTTTTGTTATATAATTACTTCACTTTTTTTAAATAATAGGCATGAACTACTTATAGCTTTAATCAATGCAAAGAACAATCATTTACCAAGGTTCACACAAAATTTCATGGAGATATGTTGAAAAACAAGAAAATTATACCTTGTTTTTGACAATACCCCCTCCAGCCTTTCTCTCCTAAAATTACTTGGTCAATATTTAGTACAGTGACCTATTTTCTTGGTAGGAAAAGGGTTAAGCCTGTGCGTAACCCTGTGTTGGCAAGCCACTGATGGCTGTGATGGAGAAGACCCAAATGATCATGGTACAAGCCTTAAGTCTGTACGCAAGCTGTATGTGTTACAAGCCACTGATGTTATGTGATTGAAAATATCCAAAATGATCATGGTGTAAGCTTTAAGCTTGCACATACCTCATATGTGTTGTTAAGCTATTGATATCACGTGATAGAGAAGGATCCAAAATGATTATGGCACACGCCTTAAGCCTGCACGTAAGCCTATGTGTTGGCAAGCCATGATGCCATGTGATGGAGAAGATCCAAAATTATCATAACATAATCCTTAAGCCTGCACGTAAATCCTGTGTTGGCAAGCCACTGATGCCATGTGATGGAGAAGATCCAAAATTGTTATAGCATAATCCTTAAGCCTGCACGTAAACCCTATGTGTTGGCAAGCCTCTGATGCCATGCGATGAAAAAGATCCAAAATGATCATGGCATAAGCCTTAAAGCCTATGCGTAAGCCCTATATTTTACCAGATAGCAACAATAACATCAACAACAACAACAACAACTACAACATCAACAAACAACAACAACAACAGGCACAGATAGTCACCTCAGGCCTCTGTCAAATGTTAAAATAATCAATAGGACGCTGTTGTGAACACATTTGTACTTGTTTTTCTTCTTCGTTTATCTAGTTTAGAAAAATAAGAATATGAAAACAACAAAAATAATGATAAAAGTAATAAAAACAATATTGATTATGATAACGACGAGACGATGATGATGATGATAATAATAATGATAATAATAATAATAACAACAACAATAATAACAAAACAATACTGATAATAACAATGATAATAATAATAAAGAGAAAAAGAAAGAGGAGGAGAAAAAAAAGAAGAAGAAGAAGAAGAAAATGGTATTATTATTTTTTTAAATTTATTATTTATTATTATTATATTATTATTATTATTATTATTATTATTATTATTATTATTATTATTATTATTATTATTATTATTATTATTATTATTATTATTATTATTATTATCATTCATCATTCATTATTATTATCATTATTATTATTATTATTATTATTATTATTATTATTATTATTGTTATCATAATAAAATTGATGATGGTGATAAAATGACGACGACGATGATGATACTACTACAACAACTACCAATACTGTTGCTATCATTCTTACTAGTAGTGCTACTGTTACTTCTATCCTGCTACTACCACCACCACCACCACTGCGACTAATCATAACAATAAGAAGAAAAAGACAAAGAAGAAGCAGGAGAAGAACGATATTAACGACAGCAAGAAAAATAATAACAACATAAAAAACAACAACAACAACAGCAGCAATAATAACAATAATTTGAAAAAAGAAGAAGAAGAAGAAGAATTAAATAATAACAATAATGATAATAACAACAACAACAATAATGATGATGATGATCATGATAATATGATAATATATAATAATATAATATAATAAATAGTAATTATAATGATATGATAATATATAATAATAATATAATAATATAATAATAATAATAATGATAATAAGATGATGATGATGATGATCATCATGATGATGATGATGATATATGATGATGATGATGATGATGATGATGATGATGATATCGACGGCAGTAATAATAAGAAAAAAATATTAATCTGAAGAAGAAGAAGACAAGAACAATGGTTACACTACTACTACTACTACTACTATTATTTACTACTATACTACTACTATTATATTACTACTACTATACTATTACTACTTCTACTACTACTTTACTACTACTATTCTTACTACTACTATACTTCTACTATTCTACTACTAACTGCTACTAGTACTACAACTACTACTACTACTATTAGCAATATGTTGATAATAATAATAGTTTCATTTTTGCATCGCAAACACTCTATGTCAACGGCATGCTGTGTACTTTACATAGCAATGGATTATTATCAAATTTAGTTCAGTAACAACAGTATAAACCAAACAACAACCAAAACAACTAAAACAAAAGAATGTTCATGTATATATGCATTGATACAGCCAGTATCGACAGTTCATGAAAAACAACAACAGACAATAAGATCAAACAAGAAAAGAAGGCATTTTGAGTTTTTATGTGTCTTATAAGGGGAATTAGAGCACCTGGTCACTACAGTCACTCTCTCTGTGTCTCACTGGTCACTGACCCTCTCTCTGTCTCTGTCTCTCTCTCTCTGTGTCTCTGTCTCAGTCTCTCTTTCTCTTTCTCTCCCTCTCTCTCTCTCTCTCGTCTGTGCCTGTCTCTCACCTCTCTCTCTCTCTCTGTATCTCTTTCTGTCTCTCTGTCTCTCTCTCTCTCTCTGTATCTCTTTCTGTCTCTCTGTCTCTCTCTCTCTCTCTCTGTCACTCTGTCTCGCTCTCTTTGTCTGTCTCTGTCTGTCTGTCTGTCTCTGTCTGTATGTCTGTCTCTGTCTCTGTCTGTCAGTCAGTCTGTCTGTCTGTCTTCTCTCTCTCTCTCGTTATTGGTTTTTTGTTTGTTTGATTGATTAAAGCCCAGCCGACTGCGTAAAGCCATTTCAGGGCTAATCTGTATTATATATATATATATATATATATATATATATATATATATATATATATATATATACATTAATACGGGAAAGCTGGAGGGAAGGAGAGCACCAGGTAGACCAGGGAGAGAATGCTGGACGGACTTGCAGAGTGGCTGGGGATGAAGAGGGTGGGGGAGATGCTGGGGGCAACGAGAGATAGAGATGGTTGGAAGTCCATGGTCGCCAACGCCATGCGGCAGGGCACCTGATGATGATGATGATGATATACATTAATGTATATGTCTGTGTCTGTGTGTGTGTGTGTGTGCAATATATATTCTATCATCAGTTATGTACAAGAAATTGCTGTCTGTCATTTTGTTCTAAATGTGCTCATCATGTTTCATTGTTATTTATGCAGGCTTGACAAAGCTGTCTAACTGCTTCTGTCTCGTTTTGCAGCCATACTTGCTATTGTTTTCTTTCTGTTCTTTCTGATTTCTTCGTCAAGTGTAAAAACAAAATCGTCAAATGTATCACAAAAAGCTTGAAAATAGGATTTGCAATACTTAGCCATAGTTGTTTTCTACTTTGCGTGGAAGGTGAAAAAAAAGAAGAAATTATGAAAATAGATGACATAGGACTTGACCGTCTGCATTGCCATTTTGAGCAAAAATAGTTTTTGTACCTGGTGCTCTCTTTCCCTCCAGCTTTCCTGTTGTGACCAGGTGCTCCAATTCTCCTTTCCTCATAAAATAGCATATAAATGTTGCCTGTCTTTTCTTAATCTTCCTTATGAGTGATCTACTTGTGTCTGCCTCCATCAAGACTGTCTCATTTGTTTTCTTTGCTGTCCATGGAACTCTCAACATTCTTCTTAGACACCACATCTCGGCTGCCTCAATCTTGTTCTGGCTTTGCTTGTTGACTATCACTGCAATAATCTTGTAGCAGCAGAAACAACCGTTAACCGTTTATTGACCAGAGCCGTGTTCCTGGTTGTATGTTGCAGCCATCAACCCCTGATCCCCAGGACGCGCAGGCCAGAGGTCCGCGCCACACGGAGCTGTGAAGATCGCATCAGTATTGTGGCGAGCGGTGCCCACCTTCCCACCGCTACCACCACCACCACTGTCTTTTTCCACCTGCCCCGGCAGCATCCGGCCAAGGTCACGCTGCGGCGAAGCCACTCCCACCACCACTTTGACTCGACCATTTTGCCCATTTCCTCCACCGCCCCCTTGTCTTCTCAAAGACTCCCCCCTCTCCCTTCCCCCAGAAGACCTCGGCCCGTGAGCTCCACGGAGCTGAGCGTACCTCACTTACAGAGTCCCCCAACCCCGACAGAACTTCAACCGCCCATCACCAGGTCGTCCAGAAACCCGGCCGAACCATCTCCAACCATGACTTCCAAAGACGGCGGCGACGACTTCTACTACAAGTCCGTCATCACTCCGCGGAGCAACAGCGTCCAGAGAGCCTCAGCCACCCTCGGCGGAATTGGCCCCGCCTACAAACGCGCCATGGAGATCCCTCACATCCCAGCCTACTCCTCCATGTCCTCGGGCAGAGTCAGCGACGTCAAGACATCCGCGAGCGGGAGAAGCAAGACATGCGGGACCTGAACGAGCGTTTCGCCAACTACATCGAGAAGGTCCGCTTCCTGGAGGCCCAGAACCGCAAGCTGGCATCTGAGCTTGAGGACCTGAAAAGCAAATGGGGCAAGGAGACCAACGCGGTCAAGGTCATGTATGAAACCGAGCTGAAAGAGGCCCGTGACGTGATTGAGGAGACCAACAAGGAGAAGAGCAAGATTGAGGTCCGTCTCCAGAGTCTCCAGGACGAGGTCAACGAGCTGATGAGACAGTGAGTAACTTTCCTGTTTTTTGTCTTTGT
>JAPXFY010000028.1:2162993-2170493 GCA_030674185.1 Monoplex corrugatus
ACAGCGAGTCTCATCCACTTGACGGCTTTATCGTTGAGGGTGTTGCTCAAATCTTCTGACCAGCATCGCAGGTGTCTGTATCTCTCGGGCCCGGTTGACGCCAGGATATATTGTGATAGTAAGCGTAGAGTACAGCCCTGTCATTCAGTCTCAATCCTAGGTGGAACTCCATAGCATAATGATTATCATCCTTATCGACATCATCATCGCATTTTGAAAAAAATGTGTCAGCTTCTGTGGTGATTAAGGTGTCGTAGAAAATGGGTCCAAAACACACACACACACACACGCACGCACGCACGCACGCACGCACGCACGCACGCACGCACCACGCACGCACCACACACACACACACACACACACACACACACACACACACACACCACCACGACACACACACACACACAACACACACACACACACACACACACACACACACACACCAAAAACCCACAAACAACAACACACAAAACCCCACACATTTTCTTAAAATTGGATATCACTGGAATGGCTTCATTATCTTGTTTCCCTTTTGTTTGATTGACTTAATTTATCTCCGGTATTTAAGAGTAAATGACGTATTGATGGTATCGTTGGTTTCTAATCTCCGTTGCAATCTGTGACCACAAGTACATGCAACTGGTAAATTCTTTTCTTTTCTTTGTTCTGTTTGTTCTTGTTGTTCTTTTCTTTTTTTTTGTTCTTGTTGTTGTTCTTGTTGTTGTTCTTTTCTTCTTTCTTGTTTTGTTTTTCTTGTTCTTCTTCTTGTTCTTCTTGTCTTTCTTCTTTTGTTTTCTTCTTTTTCTTCTTTCTTTTTCTTCTTCTTTCTTCTTGTTCTTCTTGTTCTTCTTTCTTCTTGTTCTTTTTCTTCTTGTTCTTCTTGTTCTTCTACTTTCTTTCTTCTTCTTCTTCTTCTTCTTCTTCTTCTTCTTCTTCTTCTTCTTCTTCTTCTTCTTCTTCTTCTTCTTCTTCTTCTTCTTCTTCTTCTTCTTCTTCTTCTTCTTCTTCTTCTATCGTTCATCTCTTCTTCTTCTTCTCATCGTCACCTTCTTCTTCTTTCATTTCTAGCGTAGGGGTGTGTTCTTAAGAAACTGACATTGAAAAAGATGTCTGGAAGACAGTGAACGCTGTCTGTCTATTCTGCAGTCTGCGTGCTTTTGAAGACGTGATCAAACGTAATAATGAATTGTTTCTCCCAGCTTATTCATTATTTGTTTGCCTGTCTGGGTTTTTGTTTGTTTGTTTGTTTGTTTGTTTTTTTGCTTGTGTGTGTGTGTTTGTGTGAGTGCGTGTCTGTGTGTGTGTTTGTGTGTGTATGTTTGTGTGTGTGTGTGTGTTTGTGTTTGTATGTGTGTGTATGTGTGTATGTGTGTGTTTGTGTGTGTATATGTGTATGTATGTGTGCGTGTCTGTGTGTGTGTGTTGTGTGTTTGTATGTTTGTGTTTGTGTATGTATGTATGTATGTGTGGGGTGTGTGTGTGTGTGTGTGTGTGTGTGTGTGTGTGTGTGTGTGTGTGTGTGTGTGTGTGCTTGTCTGTCCGTGTATATGTGTGTATACGCATGCTCACGTCCACGAATATCTGTGAGCCAATTGTTCTGTCTGTCTGTCTGTCTGAGGAAGATAACTCCAGACATTTGGAATACACGACGGAAAGTAATGATTTGCTGTACACCAACCAGTTTTCGTTTCCCCTCTATAGACTTTCATAAGGTTGAGCGATCGGAATGTGAACTAGTATCAGAGAGAGGGTGGAAGAAAAAAGAGAGAGAGAGAGGGGGGAGAGAGGGAGGGATGGAGATAGAAGGAAGAGAGAGAGGGGGGAGAGAGGGAGGGATGGAGATAGAAGGAGAGAGAGAGAGGGGGGGAGAGAGGGAGGGATGGAGATAGAAGGAGAGAGAGAGGGGGAGAGGGAGGGATGGAGATAGAAGGAGAGAGAGAGAGGGGGGAGAGAGGGAGGGATGGAGATAGAAGGAGAGAGAGAGAGGGGGGAGAGAGGGAGGATGGAGATAGAAGGAGAGAGAGAAGAGGGGGGAGAGAGAGTGGGATGGAGATAGAAGGAGAGAGAGAGAGGGGGGGAGGGAGGGATGGGATAGAGGATGAAGGGGGGGGGGAGAAAGGGAGGATGGAGATTAGAAGGTGAGAGAGAGGGGAGAAAGAAACCAGAGGAGTCAGAGAGATAGCGGAGAAGATGTGTGGTGTGTGTCTGTGTGTGTGTGTGTTTGGTTTATGTGATTGTGTGTGTGAGTGAGTTGTGTGTGTGTGTGTGTGTGTGTGTGTGTGTGTGTGTGTGTGTTGTGTGTGTGTGTGTGTGTGTGGCCTGTGTGTTTGTTAGTGTGTGGGTGTGTGAGTGAGTATGTTGTGTGTTTGACTCTGTGGGGTATGTTTGTGTGTGTGTGTGATGTGTGTGTGTGTGTGTGTGTGTTTGTGTGTTTTGTGAGTGTGTGTGAGTGAGTATGTGTGTGTGTGTGTGTGTGTGTTGTGTGTGTGGTGTGTGTGTGCGTGCTGTGTATGTGGTGCTGTGGTGTGTGTGTGTGTGTGTGTGTGTGTGTGTGTGTGTGTGTGTGTGTGTGTGTGTGTGTGTGTGTGTGTGTGTGTGGTGTGTGTGTGTTGTGTGTGTGTGTGTGTGTGTTGATATACGTCTCAAAGACTGCAATTAGTCCTGTCTGACCTTAGACGTCTCATAAATTTGGAAGACACGATGGAAAGTAATAATTTGTTTTACATCACCTATCCCTAATTTGCTGACCTGTCTCATACATATTCGCGCATAGATGGTATGATCGGGAAGAAGGCAAGAGAGAAGAGACAGAGACAGAGAGAGAGAGAGACAGAGACAGAGACAGAGAGAGAGAAGACAGACAGAGAGGAGAGAGAGAGCAGAAGAGACAAAGAGAGGAGAGAGAGAGAGACAGGAGAGAGGAGAGAGACGAGAGAGAAGGAGGAGAGAGGGAAGAGAGGGGAACGAGAGAGACAGAAGAACAGACAACAGAAGAGAAGACAGAAAGACACAGAGAGACAGACAAAAGACGGAGAAGACAGACAGACAGACAGATGAGAGGAGAGGGAGAAGACGAGAGAGGGGAGAGAGAGAAGACAGAACAGAGAGAACGAGAGGAGGGAGGAGAACAGACAGACAGAACAGAGAAGAACAGACTGACGACAGACAGACAGACTAGACAGACAGACAACAAATAGACAGAGACAGACAGACAGAGACAGGCACAGAGACAGAGACAAAGAGAGACACACAGAGAAAAAGTAATGTACTTGTAGCAAACTTCTTACATCAATTTATTTACTCGTGCACGCGTTGAAAGTGGGTTAAAAAGGGGAGCGGGAGGAGGGGGGTGGGGGGCTTTGGACGGGGAGGATGGGGGTGGAGTAAGAAAGAGAGAAGAACAGAGAGAGAGAGAGATGGGGGAAATAGAGAGAGAGATGGAGAGAGAGAGATGGAGAGAGAGAGATGGAGAAGAGAGAGAGAGGAGAGAGATGGAGAGAAGAGAGAGAAAGAGAGAGAGAGAGAGATGGAGAGAGAGAGAGAAATGGAGAGAGAGATGGAGAGAGAGAGAGAGAGAAAAGAGAGAGAGAGAGAGAGAGAGAGAGGGATGGAGAGAGAGAGAGAATGGAGAGAGAGAGAGATGGAGAGAGAGAGAAATGGAGAGAGGGAGAGGAGAGAGAGAGAGATGAGAAGAGAGGGATGGAGAGAGAGAGAGATGGAGAGAGAGAGAAATGGAGAGAGAGAAGAGAGAGAGAGACAGACAGATACAGAGAGACAGACAGAGAAGACAGACAGCCAGACAGATAGACAGACAGAGACAGAGACAGGCACAGAGACAGAGACAGAGAGAGAGAAAGAGGTCGGGAGCTGGGAGCAAAGGGAGCCAACCAAACGAACGGACAGGCCGAAATATATATTCTGGGGAGACAACCCAGGAGACAGATATGATGGAGTTCTCTCCCTTACTAAATTGATAAATTATGCCACCTTCTTGATGGTGAGACACGGTGCGAAGGAAAGGAAGAGAGAGAGAGAGACGGACACAGAGAGAGAGAGACGGACACAGAGAGAGAGAGAGACGGACACAGAGAGAGAGAGACGGACACAGAGAGAGAGAGAGACGGACACAGAGAGAGAGAGAGACGGACACAGAGAGAGAGAGACGGACACAGAGAGAGAGAGAGACGGACACAGAGAGAGAGAGAGACGGACACAGAGAGAGAGAGACGGACACAGAGAGAGAGAGACGGACACAGAGAGAGAGAGACGGACACAGGAGAGAGAGAGAGACGGACACAGAGAGAGAGAGAGACGGACACAGAGAGAGAGAGACGGACACAGAGAGAGAGAGAGACGGACACAGAGAGAGAGAGAGACGGACACAGAGAGAGAGAGACGGACACAGAGAGAGAGAGACGGACACAGAGAGAGAGAGACGGACACAGAGAGAGAGAGAGACGGACACAGAGAGAGAGAGACGGACAGAGAGAGAGAGAGACGGACAGAGAGAGAGAGAGACGGACACAGAGAGAGAGAGACGGACACAGAGAGAGAGAGACGGACACAGAGAGAGAGAGAGACGGACACAGAGAGAGAGAGACGGACACAGAGAGAGAGAGACGGACCCAAGAGAGAGAAGATGGACTCCTACTAAATGAAAATTAGAGACGACGTATCTTGATGGTGAAACACGGTGCGGAAGAGGAAAGGAGAGGAAGAGAGAGGGACAGAGAGACGGGCAGAGGGGACGGACAGAGAGAGACGAACAGAGAGACGGACAGAGAGACGGACAGAGACACAGAGAGAGAGACGGACAGAGAAGGGACAGAGAGACGGACAGAGAGAAAGAGACAGAAGAGAGAGAGAGAAGACATGAGAGAGACAGAGAGACAGAGAGAGACAGGAGATAGACAGCGAGAGAGAGAGAGAGAAAGACAAGAGAGAGAAAGAGAGAGAGAGAGATAGACAGAACACACACAAGGCAGGCAGGCAGAGAGAGTGTGTGAGAAGACACAGAGAGAGAGAGACAGACAGAGAGTGTGTGTGTGTGTGTGAGAGAGAGAGAGAAAGAGAGAGAGAGAGAGACAGAGACAGAGACAGAGAGAGAGAAGGGGTGAGAGAGAGACAGAGAGAGAGAGACGAGAGAGCACACAGGAAGACAGAAAAGAGAGAGAGGAGGAGAGAGAGGCGAGAGAGAGACAGAGAGAGAGACAGAGGGACGAGAGAGAGACAGAGGACAGAGGGAGACAGAGAGAAGAGGACAGAGAGACAGAGAGACAGAGAGAGACAGAGAGAGAGAGAGAGAGACAGACAGAGAGAGGACAGAAGAGAGAGACAGAGAGACAGAGAGAGACGAGAGAGACAGAGAAGAGACAGAGAGAAGAGACAGAGAGAGACAGAAGAGAGACAGGAGAGACAGAGAGGAGAGAGCAGAGAGACAGAGAGAGAGACAGAGACAGAGAGAGAGAGAGATGATATTCCAGCTGAAAAAGATAATTGCCTGAGTTGTATATTAGGCCTTCATTTTTTTTAAAATTATTATTCTTACTTTTCAAAACCTTGCCAGTGTATTCGTTTTTGTTTGTTTGTTTTGTTGTTGTTTTTTTTCGAGGAGGAAGATATGCGTGGAGCGCATATGGACTTGTCTGCGTGCAATGACTCTCACGTGAGTAATCTCCAAACACAAAGTGTAAAATGCGTTGAAAATGACCTCGAAAAGTCTGAAAATGAACATTTCTTGTGATAATGATGTTGTTGTTGTTGATGATGTGTGGTGCATGTGTGTGAACGTGCCTGCGCGTGTGGTACATAAAATATATATATATTTTAAATATATATAGTAGATAGATTTTGAAAAGATAGATAGATAGATAGACAGATAGATAGATAGATAGATAGAATAGATAGATAGATAGATAGACAGACAGATAGACAGACAGATAGATAGATAGATAGATAGATAGATAGATAGATAGATAGATAGACAGATAGATAGATAGATAGATAGACAGATAGATAGATAGATAGATAGATAGACAGATAGATAGATAGATAGATAGATAGATAACATAGAAGATAGAAAGATATAAAAGATAGAAGATAGAAGATAGAAGATAGATAGATAGATAGATAGACAGATAGATAGATAGATAGATAGATAGAGAATAGACAGATAGACAGATAGAAGATAGGATAGATGGATAGATAGATAGAAGATAGACAGATAGATAGATAGATAGATATGTGTTGTGTGTCTTTGTCTGTGTGTCTGTATACATATATGTATATAATTATCTATAAATTATATTAATATATATAAATATATATATTTGTGTGTGTGTGTGGTGGTGGTCATTGGTTTAATGTCTATTCACTTAAGTGATATTAGACAAATAAATAAAAAAAATAATAAATAATAAATGCTAATAACAATGATAATAATGATAAATAAATAAATAAGTAAATAAACAATTGAATAAATGAAAAAATAAGTACGTAAAAAAAAAGCGATGTGGGGAAGGGGAATAGAAACAGGAAGAGCAAATGCAAATGTTTATATGTAGTTAGTCATGGTTAAAAAAATAAATGAAATTTAAGTGTGTGTGTGTGTGTGTGTATGTGTGTGAGTGTGTGTATGTGTGTGTATGTGTGTATGTGTGTGTGTATGTGTGTGTATGTGTGTATGTGTGTGTGTGTGTATGTGTGTATGCATGTGTGTGTCTTTTGTGTGTGTTTGTGTCTGTGTCGGTGAGTGTGTGTCTGTGGGTGTTTAAGCTAGACAGACATTTTATGCAAGGTAAGCAAACTGATCGACGAAGTCATTAGACAACAAAAGTAAAACAGCGTCTGGACTGGTTAGTACTGTGATGAGTGATCCCATGGAAACCTTGGCTACAAAATCGAAAGAAGAAGAAGGACAAGAAGAACTAAAAAAAAGAAGAAGACAAAGAAGAAGAAGAAGAAGGGATTGAAGAAGAAGATGAAGAAGGAAGAAGAAGAAGAAGGGATTGAAGAAGAAGAAGAAGAAGAAGGAAGAAGAAGAAGAAGAAGGAAGAAGAAGGAAGAAGAAGAAGAAGAAGAAGGAAGAAGAAGGAAGGATTGAAGAAGAAGAAGAAGGAAGGATTGAAGAAGAAGAAGAAGAAGAAGAAGAAGAAGAAGAACAACAACAACAACAACAACAACAACAAAAACAACAACAACAACAGCAGCAGCAACATCAAACCAGACAAACAATTGTGCAACCCACTGTAAAAAGACAGAGAAGTCAGATCTCTTGCGATCAGAAAGAACTAAGTAAATGAACAACAAACAAACAAAAAACAGCAGTACAATTACATTTGAGTTTGCACTTGTTTATCACGGGGGATTCATTCCGCTCAAACAGTTCCGTATGCGCTGCACCGAAACTTTCCAATGACGTCGTGGCAGAGTGCTTGCCCCTGCGTCCAGACCCTATGCATGCTTCGTGAGGTAACAGGAACCAGAGACACACACACACAC
>JAPXFY010000028.1:2185493-2190493 GCA_030674185.1 Monoplex corrugatus
AATGAATAGTTGTTCCTTTCTATGTTTATTAAACCCAATCTCCTGGCTGCCTTCTGGAAATTTTGTCTCTTTGTATGGATTGAAACTACTGAACTCCATTCTAACCTCCTTTGATCATTCTCCTCCCCCCACACCCCCCATCTCCCTCTCTCCCTTTCTCTCTCTCTATCATCTCTCTCTCTTCCTTCCTTCCCCATCTGTTCTATCTCATGTTTCACCCCGTCTTCCTCGCTCTCTGTCTCTCTCTGTCTCGTCTGTCTGTCTGTTTTCTGTCTGTCTGTCTGTATCTCTGTCTCTCTGTCTCTCTGTCTTCTCTCTCTGTCTTATCTCTCTCTCTCTCTGTCTGTTTCTCTCTCTCTCTCCCTCTCTCCCTTTCTTTCTCTCTCTCTGTCTCTGTCTCTGGCTCATTTCTGTCTCTGTTTTGTGTGTCTGTCTCTCTGTCTTTCTCCCCCCCCTCTCTCTCTCTCTTTCTCGATCTGTGTGTGTGTGTGTGTGGGGGGGTCCTCTCTCTTTCTCTCCCTCTGTCTGTGTGTCTGTCTGTCTGTCTTCTTTCTCTCTCTCTCTCACTCCACTCCCTCCTCTCTCTCTCTCTCTCTCTTTCTTTGTCTGTCTGTCTCTGTCTCTCTCTCTCTCTTTCTCCCCTCTCTCTCTCTCTCTCCCTCTGTCTGTCTGGCTATCTTTATCTCTATCTCTGTCTCTCTCTGTCTCTGTCCTGTCTGTCTCTCTCTGTCCTCTGTCTCTCTCTCTCTCTCTCTCTCTCTTCTCTCTCTCTCTCTCTCTCTCTCTCTCTCTCTCTCTCTCTCCCTCCCTCTCTATTTCTGTCTCAATCACTTTCGGAAGTGACGGGGAAATGAATATTAAATGTTCTTTTTTTCAAACAGGGAGATTGAAAAAATATTCAGTTTGTTTGCCTGTTACCTTCCATATTAAAGGCTTGCTCTGTTCTCTTTTTCCTGTCTGTCTGTCCGTCCGTCTGTCTGTCTGTCTGTCTGTCTGTCTGGTTGTATGCCTGTCTGCCTGTCTGTCTGTGTTTCTCCTTCTCTCTGTCTCTTACTCTCTTGTGAGTGGGCTGTGAAAAAATTTTATGAAATATAGACTTACTGTCTGTCTCAGTCGCTGTCTGTCTGTCTGTCTGTCTGTCTGTCTGTCTGTCTGTCTGTCTCTCGTCTGTCTGTCTATGCCCTGTCTGTCGTCTGTCTGTCTATGTCTGTCTGTCTGTCTGTGTCTGTCTGTCTCTGTCCGTCTGTCTATGTCTGTCTCTCTGTCTCTGTCTGTCTGTCTGTCTACATTGTCTATGTCTGTCTGTCTGTTGTCTGTCTGTCTGTTGTCTGTCTGTCTATGTCTGTCTGTCTAAGTCTGTCTGTCTGTCTGTCTGTCGTCTCCCGCCGCTAATCGACAGCCTTCCCATCAAGCAAAGGGGGAGAGGGGTGCTGTCCATGCGCTTGCATGACCCATTCGGACCCAATCATCAGTTACCTTGTTTAAAACCCCAACGGCAAGGTGGGGGAGATGACAACCCCGGGACACAGCCACACAACGCGCACCAACCAGGTCCACCCCAGCCTCTGGACCAAGACAGAATGGAAGACCCCTCTCTCGCCCCACTCTGGTCTTCATCTCTCTTTCAGGCAGCCCGCCCTGCCACCAGCTCGCATAGCTGTCAGCACCTTTCCCCTTACTATAGTGTCCAACAGTTAGATTCTGGGTTTGAATCCCCTATCATTATCATCAGCAGGAAGACTGAAGTCATGGTGATCAGTAAAAAACATGAAATCCCCTCATGCAAAATAACAGCAAATGGCATAACCTTGACACAGGTTAATAAGTTCAAATACCTGGGAACGGTCATTCATTCATCAGACGGCAGATGCACATCGGAAATAGCTGGCAGAATCGGCCAAGCCAAAACAGCATTCAAGAAGATGACAAGCATTCTTATCAACAAATGCCTATCAATTAACATCAGGAAGAGAGTTCTTGAATGTTATATAGAACCAATACTGTTGTACGGATGCGAGGCGTGGACAATCAGCAAGCAAAGCCAGAGCAAGATTGAGGCAGCCGAGATGTGGTTTCTAAGAAGAATGTTGAGAGTTCCATGGACAGCAAAGGAAACAAACGAGACAGTCTTGATGGAGGCAGACAGAAGTAGATCACTCATAAGGAAGATTAGGAAAAGACAAGCAACATTTATAGGCCATTTTATGAGGGAGGAGGATTTGGAGCACCTGGTCACAACGGGAAAGCTGGAGGGAAAGAGAGCACCAGGTAGACCGAGGGAGAGAATGCTGGACGGACTTGCAGAGTGGCTGGGGATGAGGAGGGTGGGGGAGATGCTGGGGGCAACGAGAGATAGAGATGGTTGGAAGTCCATGGTCGCCAACGCCATGCGGCAGGGCACCTGATGATGATGATGATCATTAAAAAAAAAGTTAATGTGGGATTTTTCGGTCCCTGGTAGCTCTTCTACAAATCAAAACGCGCTGTGGGCTCGTTGGGAAGACTGGGACCACACAATGAAGTCTTCGTCACTGTACAAACACGTCATCCATGTTGTTGTTGCTTACATTTCCTGACCAACACCGCAGGTATCCCTGTTTCTCGGGCCTGGTTGACATCAGGATATACTTTTATGAAAGCAAGTGTACAGTATTATGAAAGATGTTGTAATAATCCCGTAATGCAGTTTCAATCCGTTATGGGATCTCCATAGCACCAATCCATATCTCCTCTCCTGGCACAACTTCACTGGCTCCCTGTATCAAAGCGCATACAGTAAAAACTAGACACCATGAGCTACAAAAGCCAGCCCCCGATTACCTGTCAAGCCTACTTGAGATCTATGTTCCCTTACGTACCCTCCGCTCTGCCTCCGATCCTCTGACTTTTCGCTTTCCACGCACTAAGCTCAATACCTATGGTCCACGAGCCTTCTCTGTTTCTGGTCCACTCTCCTGGAACAAACTTCCTCTCTCAGTCCGTCAGCAACCTACTTTTGTCTCCTTCAAGTCCGCTCTCAAAACTCACCTTTTCTCCTCTGCATAAAATCCTGACCTCACTCAATCCCCTCTGCAGCCTGTCTCCACTCGGAGGGAATCACATTGTAATATATAATTGTATATAATATGCTCTCTATAATTTTCCATTGCTTTTATTCTTTCTCCCCATTTATAGCCGTGTGCGTGCGTGCGTGTGTGTGTGTGTGTGTGTGTGTGTGTGTGTGTGTGTGTGTGCGTGCGTGCGTGTGTGTGTCTGCGTGCGTGTGTGTGTGTCTGTTTCAGCGCTTAGATTTGATTTTATCAAGATTTTGCGCTATATAAATATTGTAATTATTATTATTATTAATCCTATAATCCCTATTCTCATCAGTATAGCGTTGTCAGAAACTGGTTCAGATTCTGCAGTGCTTTGTGCTCTGTTCTCATAATGACCTGAGTTTTAGTCGGTCTGGATTTGTGTCAGAGAGGTGAAATATGCGGTGGATGGGGGAGGGGGGGAGGTAGCAACACATAACCGGTGCAGAAATGGGATGGGGGGAGGGAGGGAGGGTGGGAGAGAGGGAGGGAGAGAGGGATAGTCTACTATTAGAATGGTGACAAGTTCCGAACTTTCCATCATAGAATTGAAGACTGAACTGCACAATATGAGTAACGAAAGAACTTACTGATCAGTCAATATGAGAACAATACTATCTACGAAATCTTCAATATGGGAATGGTGACATCAGTAAGGTCTTCGGTATTAAGAATAGAAAAATCACAGCAAAAGTTCAGGGTGTAGGAAAGTCTTCAGTTTAGGAACGGCACAACCTGTGAACTCTTCAACATAGAATTAATACGTCTGAGAATTTATCAATATGACGATCGAAAGAGTGTGACTGTAAAGCCAAAGTTAAATAAAAAACTTTTTTTTTAAATTCATGAGGAAGATTAGGAAAAAAAAAAGCTTCCGTATTAAAATGAAACCGTTCGTGAACTCTCCAATCTAGGAATGAAGACATTGGAGAAGTTTTCAATATGTGGATCGAAACAGTATGACCATTATAATACCAGCCTTCAACCTTTACGGGATACAGACAAGTCTTCAATTTGACTCTGAGCATGATGCCAGCCTGTGAGATGCTGGCCCATTGAAATGAAGACATCTGTGAAACCTTTGATTTGAAGATGAAAGACAAGATGAAAACTGCACTTCAAAATTCGAAGTTCAGGACTTGAAAAACACTTACAGAGGAAGGAGAAGAGAAAGGTTCTACAGAGAGCTACATGTACCCAGAAAGTCAAAACACAAAAGATTATGGCTTGTAGACTCAGCACGTATTCCTGTCTCAGTACAGCGCCAAATTGTGACTTAGAAAGAGAGAGAGACAGAGACAGACAGAGACAGAGAGAGACAGAGACAGAGACAGAGACAGAGACAGAGAGACAGAGACAGACAGACAGAAAGAGACAGAGACAGACAGACAGACAGAGAGACAGAGAGAGACAGAGACAGACAGACAGACAGAGAGACAGAGAGAGACAGAGACAGACAGACAGACAGACAGAGACAGAGAGAAAGACAGACAGACAGACAAACAGACAGACAGACAGGCCGGCAAGCTGGCAAATAGATAGAGAGGAGACAGACAGACAGACAGACAGACAGACAGAGACAGAGAGATACAGAAATAAAGAGAGAAAGATACACAGATACAGAAAAAAAGCGAGAGAGACAGACAGAGACAGAGAGACAGAGAGACACAAAGAGAGGCACATAGACACAGAGAGAGAGAGAACAGAGAGAGGCACATAGACACAGAGACAGAGAGACAGAGAAAGAGAGAAAGACTGACAGACAGACAGAGACAGAGAGAGACAGACAGAGAGACAGGCAAACAGATAGAGAGGGAGAGGGAGACAGACAGACAGACTGACAGACAAGCAGACAGAGAGATACAGGAATAAAAGAGAGAGAGAGAGGATACGGAAAAAGCGAGAGACAGACAGAGACAGAAACAG
>JAPXFY010000028.1:2197993-2202993 GCA_030674185.1 Monoplex corrugatus
CACACACAAACACACACACACACACACACACACACGCATACACATTCACACACACACACATACATACATACACACACACGCATACACTCACGCACGCACACACGCATGCATACACTCACACACACACAAACGCTGATTGTGTATACCCCTCCCCCCTTCCCGCACGCGCACGCACACACACACACACACACACACACTCACACACACACACACACACACACACATCACTCACTCACTCACTCAAAACCACGCACGCCCCACACACACACACACAACGCATACCCACACACGCACACAACACACCACACACACACACACACACTCCACACACACACACACACACACACACACACACTCACACAACAACACACCACATCACACACACACACACACACACACACACACACACACACACACACAAACACACTCCAAAGCACACACACACACCCAACACACACATACAACACCCCAACACACACACACACACCAAACACACACACACAAACACACACACACACACACACACACAAACACACTCCAAAGCACACACACACAAACACACTCAAACACACACACAATCCAAACACAACACACACACACACACACACACACACACAACACACACACAAACACAAAACACAAACACACACAACACACACACACACACAACACAACACACACACACACACACACAAACACACCAAACACACAAACACACCAAAGCACACATACACACACAAACGCCCGCGCGCAACGCACACACACACACAACACACACAACACACACACACACACACACACACACACACACCTTCCGAAACGGATGAACATGTCAAGTTTTGGAGGTTTTGTTTGTTGTTTCTTTCTTAACCCGCCCCCTCCCCCCCCTCCCCCCCCCGCCCCTCCCTCTCCCCAAGAGTGAGAACTACAAAGAAATCCCCCTGAGGATAAGAAACGGGCAAACACACATTCAGATAGACATACAGACCGACCAACAGACAGACAGACAGATCAAAATCCAAACAAACAAACCAAAAAAACAGAACTCTTAGTTTGTTGGCGCTTCGCGGAGTCAGCCAGCAGCTGCCCGAAGGAAAGTTTTGATAACAAGGGACATCACTCACTCGCAGCGAACGTGTGAAATTCTCTCCCTTCCCACAAGCCCACAACAAAGCGAAATAGACCCGAAGAACTTTTGATGGTGTGTGTGTGTGTGTGTGCGTGTTGTGGTGGTTTTGTGGTGTGTGTGGTGTGTGTGTGTGTGTGTGTGTGTGCGGAGAGAGAGAGAGAGAGAGTGTGTGTCTGTGTGTGTGTTGTGTGTTGTGTGTGTGTGTGTGAGAGAGAGAGAGAGAAGGCGTGAGAGAGAGAGAGAGAGAGAAACAGAGACAGACAGAGAAAGAGAGAGGGGGGAGAGAGAGAGAAAGAAAAAAGAGAGAGAGAGAGAGAGAAAACATGAAAATCGAATAATGATTTTACTGATGCATTGTCAATCTTAGATGTTTTGATAAAGTTCACACACACACACACACACACACACACACACACACACACACACACACACACACACACACACACACACACACACACACACACACACACACACACACACACACACACGCACACACACACACACACTCTCTCTCTCTCTCCCTGTCGCTCACACACACACACACACACACACACACACACACACACACACACACACACACACACACCACGCGCACGACGACGACGACGACGACGACGAAAACGAAAACGAAAACAAAAACAAACAAACAACAACAACAACAACAACAACAAAACGCAAAATCGATACAGACAGACCACCAAAAGAAAAGAAAAGACCCCATAACACGGCTGATCCTGATGTCTCCAAACAGCAATCCCCAACTACTTCCTCAAGTCGTGCGATGCGCGCGCACGCAGGATATTCTACTCACGCAAACCTCGCTTTGTCTTCAGTATATTTCAAACATTTTTCTTCTCCTCCTTCTTTCGTTTGTCATCTACATAATGAGGCCACGTCTGCCAATATATCATCATCATCATCATCATCATCATCATCATCATCATCATAATCATCAGGTGCCCTGCCGCATGGCGTTGGCGATCATGGACTTCCATCTGTTTCTATCTTTCGTTGCCCCTAGCATCTCCCCCACCCTCCTCGTCCCCAGCCACTCTGCAAGTCCGTCCAGCATTTTCTCCCTGGGTCTACCCGGTGCTCTCTTTCCCTCCAGCTTTCCCGTTGTGACCAGGTGCTCCAAATCCCCCTTCCTCATAAAATGGCCTATAAATGTTGCCTGTCTTTTCCTAATCTTCCTTATGAATGATCTACTTGTGTCTGCCTCCATCAAGACTGTCTCGTTTGTTTTCTTTGCTGTCCATGGAACTCTCAACATTCTTCTTAGAAACCACATCTCGGCTGCCTCAATCTTGTTCTGGCTTTGCTTGTTGACTGTCCACGCCTCACATCCGTATAACAGTATTGGTTCTATATAACACTCAAGAGCTCTCTTCCTGCCAATATGTATGGGCGGTTTATTTTCCAGCTGCTTTTGGCTTTTATTGTTGTTACCGTTATTTTTGTTTGACGCCCAACTGCGTAGAGCCATGTCATGGCTATGATCGTTTCAATACACACACACGTTACTTCTACAGGATAAAAAGGAAGAGAAAATTAAGTACACATATCAATGCATTCGCACACACAATTTGAGGAGATGCCCATGGCGTTGACCACTCCCGTCCAATTAATGGCATAGGGGATTTAAAAAACAGACCTGAATACAAATTGAAACATACCTAAGGACATAAAGACATATATAAGAACGGGTCTAAATTACCTAAAATTGCTTCCGCATATCTCTTTTCCCTAGAGCCGAAAATACACTTAATACACGTACCCAATTATCAATCCTAAGAGAAAATATGTAAGACTTTATCAAACACATACAGGTGAATGGACCAGCAAGGCAGAAAATGACAGGAAGAAATGACAGAAAGCAAAGGAACAAGGCAGAAACAAAGAGAGTGACAGAAAAGAGGAAATATTTCTAGCACAGAATTTCCAGAAAGTGGGGATACTTTTTATACTGAAAGAGCCCCTGGCATCCCCGCCGGAGGAGGAAGAAATGACAGAATTAGAAAGCAAAGAAGGAAGAAAGAAACAAAGAGAATGAGAGTAAAGAGGAATTTTCTAGCACAGAATTTCCAGAAAGTGGGGATACTTTTTATACTGAAAGAGTCCCCGGCATCACCCCCGGCGGAGGAAGAAATGACAGAAAGCAAAGAAGGGGAAAAAACAAACAAAGAGAGTGAGAGAAAAGAGGAAATTTCTAGCACAGAGTTTCCAGAAGATGGGGGATACTATTTATACCGAAGGAGTCCCTGCCATCCCTACAGGGGTATACTGGATGTTGAGATTAACCCTTTGACTACCCCACCCTATCTGCCAACTGCAAAAACTTAACCCTTTGACTTCCCTCACCCTGTCCACCAGCTTCCTGCAGGAAGCTGGTGGACAGGGTGAGGGAGTCAAAGGGTTAAGTTTTTGCTTTGCTAGTATTGTTAACAATGCATTATGCTGATGAACAGGCTGCAGGAGTCAAAGGGTTAAACTCAGAACATCAGATCTTAGAGTACGCAGGTAGTCTGGGTCTTAAGCTGGAGCCGTTGACTCAAGATCTGATAAGAACGCGTATTTAATACAACAAGACAAGACAGGCGCAAATTTTCTGCCAACTGGCCTTTGTCAAGCGTAAGATCACAAACAAACAAACAAACACCAGATACAAAAATGTGGAGAAAAAGACTGAAACATTCCCTGCTGCTTTGTACGGTATTATTGCTCGAAACGACCACATCACACTTCATTCCACTACCCCCTACCCCCCCCCCCCCCTCCAAAGAATTGTGTTCACAAAGAATGTGTGGTGGTATTGTGGTTATCGTCTCGCAGCCAACTGTTTTTTCTTCTTTTCCTTTTAATCTGGTAACCATGGTGACATGAGGGCAGGGGAATGGCGCGGGGAGGAGGGGGGGGGGGAGGGCGGAACTGATGGAACGCAGCTTTAGACGGGATCCTTTGTCACTGTCTCTGGGTTGCAGAACTTAAAACAGGAGTCTGTACACGGCACTCGGGCAACTCCATATGTGACTTTCCACCACGAAATGAGTCGCATGTCCACTTCAGGCAGTTTTCACTTTTTCATTGCTTCTAAATGTACATTTACAACTCTTTCTAATGAAGAAAATCATTTTGAAATCGGACAATAAGGTACAGCCTTCCAAACATGGCACTCTTCCGAAACACAGTTTTGAGAAAATCAAGAAAAACGAAAGTGAAAGTTCAGCATCAGCATGTTGGGTAGGGTAATGCAAATAGCTTTTTCACTAAGAAAGAACCACAATATGCGTAATTTATTGAATGTAGAATGTGTAGGAAGGGTTCCGGTATCCGCTAAAATCAACAAACTCCATAACGAGCCCTGACACCCCTCTCACTTATTTTGCCCCATTGTGCGAAACACTGCCAGTGGACAAGCGACTCATTCTGTGATGGAAGGTCACATATGCTCTCCTCCCCAAATGTGCCAACAGTGATCTGACAATCTTCTGCAGCTTGCCTAAAACCCTGTGTGTTGGTAACGTCCTCAAACGGGAAAGGGGAGGGTTGCGAATCATCATCATCAGCAGCAGCAGCAGCAGCAGCAGCAGCAGCAGCAGCAGCATCATTATCATTATCATTATCATCATCGTCGTCGTCGTCGTCATCATCATTATCATCATCATTGTCATCATCATCATCATCATTATCATCATCATCATCATCATCATAATCATCATCATCACCATCATCATCATTATCATCATCATCATCATATATCATCATCATCGTCATCATATCATTATCATCATCATCATTATCATCATCATCACACATCATCATCATTATCATCATTATCATCATCATCATCATCATCATCATCATCATCATC
>JAPXFY010000028.1:2215493-2227993 GCA_030674185.1 Monoplex corrugatus
CATTATTGCTGTTACTGATGTTGTTGTTGCTGTTATTGGTTTGTTGCTCAGACAGACAGACAAACAGGCAGATAGATAGACAGACAGACAGACAGGCAGATAGACAGACAGACAGACAGGCAGATAGACAGACAGACAGACAGACAGACAGGCAGATAGACAGACAGACAGACAGGCAGATAGACAGACAGACAGGCAGACAGACAGAGAGGCAGACAGGCAGATAGACAGGCAGACAAAGAGACAGGCAGATAGACAGACAGACAGACAAACAGGCAGATAGATAGACAGACAGACAGACAGGCAGATAGACAGACAGACAGACAGGCAGATAGACAGACAGACAGGCAGATAGACAGAGAGGCAGACAGGCAGACAGACAGGCAGACAAACAGGCAGATAGACAGACAGACAGACAGACAAACAGGCAGATAGACAGACAGACAGGCAGGCAGACAGACAAACAGGCAGATAGACAGACAGACCAAACAGGCAGATAGACAGACAGAGAGGCAGACAGACAGACAGACAGACAGGCAGACCGACAGACAGGCAGATAGACAGGCAGATAGACAGACAGACATACAAACAGGCAGATAGAGACAGCAGACAGGCAGACAGATAGAAAGAAAGACAGAAAGAAAGAAAAACAGAAAGAAAGAAAGAAAGAAAGAAAGAAAAGAAAGAAAAAAAGATAGGTAGAGAAGGAAAGAGAACAGAAGACAGAAAGACCTAACAAGAATTGAACTCGAACAGACTAATTTAATTCCAGTACATCGCTCAGGGGGCCTGTAAAACAGTCAATCAATCTCATAGAAGTTGAAGTCAATCTGTATATACCGTTCTCATGATTTGCATTGCGCACCAAGACAGTCAATGAGAGACCAAAGGAGGATGAATAAATGATGAGGAAAAGAAAAGAAGAGAAAAAATAATGACCGATCTGAAATTTTTTCTTTTTTTCTTTTTTCATTTTTTTCGTTTTGCTGTTCCCAGCTTACGCGCTGCCCTCAATGGCAAAGGTCCTGCCCTACAACTGACCTTTGCCAAGGGTAAACGCGAGGCAAAAATGAACGAATAACAAACATAATGATTATGTTGACAATGATAAGAATCAGCAGGATGAAGAGTAAGAAAATGTAAGCAGATACTTTTTTTTTAATGATATTGCAGTAAAACTATATTGTTTTACATTGAACAAAACAACAACACGAAACCATCTTAGCGTCAAAAAATTGAAATGGATGGTGGTGGGAGGAGAGAGAGAGATACCAGGGAAAGAATGAGAAAGAATGAACAGAGGGAGAGGGAGAGAAGGGGGGGGGAGAGGGAAAGAGACACAGACACAGACACTGACACTGACACATGGTTTATTGTGAAGGCCACCGACCCATACACAAACCAGGGATTGGGTGGGGGGAGGGGATTACATTGTTAACATACATCTTGCATACTTTTCATTCGACATCCGTTTTGCAGTAGCAATGTACAGACATTTTGAGACTGTTACCTCTTCTCGAAGCTTCAAAGCATAAAATATGAACATCGCCAATTTTTTGGAATGTTCTGAATTTTTACACGTTAGGGTCATACTCCATGAGGGATCAGTGCTGTTTCCAATGATTTCTTGCAAATGCTTATTTCTGATGTCTTTATAGACTGGACAATCAAACAGAAAATGGGATTCATCTTCTAAAATATTCGGACAAAAGGAGAGGGAGAGAGATGGGGGAGAGAGAGAGAGAGAGAAGAAGAGAGAGAGAGAGAGAAAGAAAGAGAGAGAAAGAGAGAGAGAGAAAGAGAAGAAGAGAGAGAGCTTTGCGATAGTCTTTCAATTTTTTTCTTGTCTCTGTCTCTGTCTCTGTCTTTTCTCTCTCTCTCTCTCTCTCTCTCTCTCTCTCTCTCTCTCTCTCTCTGTCCGTCCGTTTGTCTGACTGTCTGTCTCTCTCTCTTATCCTCTCTCTCTCTCTCTCCTTCTGTCTCTATCTGTCAGTCTCAGAATATAGTTATGTTTTCTCTTTCATCTGATTTATACCAGAAACGAGCACAGAACGAATCAAATCCACAGAAATTTGCTGAATAAGATGTCTTAAATCTAGGAAGCAGAGGACGACAAAACTGATCAATGGCCAGGCTCGTCAGAAGCTGTCAGACAGATGATTACAGCGTGGACAGTCGAGAGAAATGGAAGTGCCTCGTGTAAATGAGGTGGTGGCCGAATTGCACTGATCATTTCAGCGCCCCGAAATGATTGGTCTTTGTTCTCTCGGCTCAAAGGACGAGATGTCTCTTTCCTTAAATTAATTGTGGTTTTTGTACAAGCTTGCCTGGAATCTAGATGTGGAATGGGACAGGGGGTGGTGGTGGTGGTGGTGTGGTGGTGGTGGTGGTGGTGGTGGGTGGTGGTGTGGTGGTGGTGGTGGTGGTTGGGTTTGCGATTTGGGGGAAGGGGTGTGTGTGTGTGTGTGTGTGTGTGTGTGTGTGTGTGTGTGTGTGTGTGTGTGTGTGTGTTGTGCGTAGTGTGTGATGTGTGTGTGTGTGTGTGTGTGTGTGTGTGTGTGTGTGTGTGTGTGTGTGAGTTGGTTCGTGTGTTCGTGCATTCGTTCTTTGATTTAACGTCTTTACACTATGAGTGACATTAGACGGTGTGTGTGTGTGTGTGTGTGTGTGTGTGTGTGGCGCGTGCGTGCGTGTCTGTGTGCGTGTGCATGCATGCGTGCGTGCACGTGTGTGTGTGCGTGCATGCGTGAGTGTGTGTGTGTGTGTCTGTCTGTCTGTCTGTTAGTGTGAAAGGGAGATAATGAATCACCACTGATTTACAGAACATAGCATCAAAGAGAATGCCCGTCGCAGTCTGTGGGTTGTGTGAACACAAACAGGCGCTTCAGGCATGCTATGAGAACGGTCAGCCTCTTGGCGTTTGCCGTCCAGTTCTCCCTGTGTCCATCTTGGCCATGAGGTCATTTTGAGCACCATGGTGATGATTTTGACCAATGTGTCATGGACCATGAACTAACCGGACCAGTTCATCTCACCTCGATGAGATAATACAATAGACAGGCAGATAGATATATAAACGGACAGATACTGTAGATTGATACAAAGACAGGCAGACAATCAGATAGATAGATAGATAGATAGATAGACAGATAGATAGATAGATAGATAGATAGACAATTAGATAGATAGACAGATAGATAAATAGATAGATAGATAGATAGACAGATAGATAGATAGATAGATAGATAGATAGACAATTAGATAGACAGACAGATAGATAAATAGATAGATAGATAGATAGACAGATAGATAGATAGATAGATAGATAGATAGACAATTAGATAGATAGACAGATAGATAAATAGATAGATAGATAGATAGATGCATGGATGGATGCATGCATGGATGGATGCATGGATAGATGAATAGATAGATGGAGAGATAGGCAGATAGACAGACAGACAGACAGACAGATAGATAGATAGATAGATAGACAATTAGATAGACAGACAGACAGATAGATAGACAGACAGATAGATAAATAGATAGATAGATAGATAGATAGATAGATAGACAGATAGATAGACAGATAGATAGACAGATAGATAGATAGATAGATGCATGGATGGATGCATGCATGGATGGATGCATGGATAGATGAATAGATAGATGGAGAGATAGGCAGATAGACAGACAGACAGACAGACAGATAGATAGATAGACAATTAGATAGACAGACAGACAGATAGATAGACAGACAGATAGATAAATAGATAGATAGATAGATAGACAGATAGATAGATAAATAGACAGATAGATAGAGAGTTAAAACAAGTACGTAAATGAACAAATAAATGAATAATACGAATAAATCGATGAATTAATGATTAACAAAATAGATATATAAATAAATAAATAAATTGATAACTAGGTAGCTAGATAAATACCATCGGGTAAGTCATTAATTTTTCTGCCCTAAAATGTGGATTTCTTCCTGTTGTTTTCCATTAGAAAAACGAG
This sequence comes from Monoplex corrugatus, assembly GCA_030674185.1. Classification (NCBI taxonomy): domain Eukaryota; kingdom Metazoa; phylum Mollusca; class Gastropoda; order Littorinimorpha; family Ranellidae; genus Monoplex; species Monoplex corrugatus. Next base: position 2,219,514 of record JAPXFY010000028.1, read on the forward strand.
ATAGTTGATATGGCTTGGCAATCCTGTTCACTTTCTTTCTATCGTTTTTGTGTCCATTCTTTTCTTTCAAGCCAGTGGAGGTGGAATTAAAAAGTGTTCTTTCTCGCTCATTTCTACAGGGACAGGGAGTCATAGAACAGCAACTTTGTATTCAGCCCTTGTTGACAAAAACACTTGATTGGCTTAGACAAGAAAAACCAAATTAAGCAAAAATGCAAGAGAGAAAGGGAATGCTAAATTACTGTCCCTCTGTCTTTGTCTCTGTGTCTGTCTCTGTCTCTCTCTGTCTCTGTCTCCATCTCTATGTCTCTCTCTGTCTCTGTCTCTGTCTTTGTCTCTGTCTTTGTCTCTGTCTTTGTCTCTGTCTTTGTCTCTGTCTCTCTTTCTTTGTCTCTGTCTCTGTCTCTGTCTTTGTCTCTCTTTCTTTCTTTCTTTCTCTGTCTTTCTCGCGGCTCTCTGTTTCTTTCTCTCTCTCTCTCTCCCTCTCTCTCTCTGTCTCTTTTTTCTCTCTCTCTCCCTCTCTCTCTCTCATTGTCTCTCTCTCTCTGTCTCTTTCTGTCTCTCTGTCTCCACCTCTATATATATCTCTCTCTTTCTCTCTGTCTGTCTCTCTTGTCTCTGTCTCCATCTCTCTGTCTCTGTCTCTCTGCTCTGTCTTTCCGTCTGTCTCTCTCTGTCCCCATTTCTCTGTCTCTTTATCTCTCTCTTTCTCTCTCATTGTCTCTCTCTCTCTCTGTCTCTCTCTTTCTGTCTCTCTCTGTCTCTCTGTCTCCATCTCTCTGTCTCTCTGAGTTTCTTTCTCTCTCTCTATCTGTCTCTCTCTCTCACTGGCGTCTCCTCTCTCTCTTTCTCTCTCTCTCTCTGTTATCTCTCTCTCTCTCTCTGTCTCTGTCTCTTTCTCTCTCTCTCTCTGTCTCTCTCTCTGTCTCTCTCTCTCTCTCTCTTGATTTCTATGTTCCTTTTGGGATCTGGTTTTTGTTGGGTTATAATTGCGTGTGTAATTATATAAAAACCAGTAATGGCAAACAGCATAATTACGTTATTACACATTTTTTCATCATCATCATCAGCAGCAGCAGCATCATCATCATCATCATCATCATCATCATCATCAGCAGCAGCAGCAGCAGCATCATCATCATCATCATCATCATCATCATCATCATCATCATCATCATCATCATCATCATCAATGTTGTGTTCATTCTCTTTCTCTCTATCTGTCGTCATGCATATATGTCTCCGTCTGCATCTCTGTCTCTGTCTCTCTTTGTACTCTTTGTATGTGTGTATATATATATATAATATATATATATATATATATATATAATATAACATGGTCTTTCGTTGTCTCCTTCCCCGTCCTCTCTCTCCCTCTCTCTCTCTCTGCCTCTCTGTCTCTATCTGTCTGTCTGTCTGTCTCTCTCTATGTCGAGGTCTTTTGCTCTCTCTTCCCCCCCCCCCCCCGCCTTCCCTCTCCCTCTCTCTCTGTCATCGTCTCTTTCTCTCCCCCTCCCTCCCTGTCTCGCTCTTTATGTCTAGTCTTTCACTGTCTCCTCACCCCCCCCTCTGTCTCTCTCACTCTCTATGTGTCTATGTCTAGGTCTTTCGTTGTCTCCTTTCCCCCCCCCCCCCCTCAGTCTCTCTCTCTCACTCTCTATGTGTCTATGTCTAGGTCTTTCGTTGTCTCCTTCCCGCCCCCCCCCCCCCTCTGTCTCTCTCTCTCACTCTCTATGTGTCTATGTCTAGGTCTTTCGTTGTCTCCTTCCCCTCCCCCCTCTCTCTCTCTCTCCTCTCTCTCTCTCTGTACGTGTCTATGTGTCTCTGTCTCATTCCTCTCCTCTCTCTGTACACTTTCTGCACTCTACAGTTTTTTTAGTGTTTACCACTTTCTTCCTCATCTTCTCCGCTCGTGTTTCAGAAACAAAACGCATGCAAAGCACGCACGGGAAGCGAAACGAAGCCTCATCTTGTGTGTGTGTATGTCTAAAAGCACGCAGTTATCCCGTGCAAGTCGTGTTTAGCGTGACAAAAGTGTCCCGGCTTAACCCCCCTCATCAGCGAGCAGTCCACACTGGCAGCCAATCAGCGTATCGATCGTAGGGCCACGTCGAGGCCACTGCACGCGTGGAGGGTGTTCAGCTTGCCAAGTTGGAATTAACTTTGACGCGGCGGCGACCTCAGAATAGACCAGACGGTGTGACAGCCAAAAAGGTGTCAGGGGTGAGAGGGAAAGTGATTATGACGTAACCCACCTCCTGCCAAAATTTGCATAGGTCATAAAGGTCAGAGGAAGGACGGTGCACACACTTAGTTCTCTCCCATTATGATGTTGGCATTTACGGCGGCATTGAAAATCCTGCGAAAGGAAATTGTTTTGGACATTGTTGTCATGTCACTTGATTAGTCGAGACTGCTGGAATTTTGCCCATTGTCTGGGATGACGAAACTGTACATTTTGTATATGTGCCACCATTGGCACTATACCAGTGCTAGACATGACCACTGAGTCATCCTGAGACCACAGAATCATCGCCTGTCAGAGGCGTTGTTTGCGAAAGAGCCGTCAACAAGACCAGACACGACATTACCAGAAAATCAGGGAAATGGTCGCAACAATATTCCTCTACCACCACCACCACCACCACCATCACCATCATCATCATCATCATGTGCCTTGCCGAATGGCGTTTGCGTTCATGGCCCTTCTGTCCCTTGTCGCTGCAAAGCACATCTCCCACCCTCTCTGTCCTCAGCCACCCTGCAAATCTATCCAATATTAATTTCTCCATGGGTCTACTTGGTGTTCTCTTTCCCAGCTTTCCTGTTGTGACCAGGTGCTCTAATTTCCTTTGTTTCATAAAGTGTCATGTTTAATGTTGCTTGTCTTTACCCAGTCCTCTTCATTCTCCTTCAAGACTGTCTTGCTCGTTCTCTCACTAAGTGTTTTTAACTTTTTCACATCGTAACGCTAGCCCGCTAGCGTTCTCGCGGAGAACCGCACGGGACGGAACGCTAGGGGTATAGCGTTCAGCAAGCTCGCCGCTGACAACGTAACGCTAGGATTCTAGCGTCTTGCGTTAGAAAATTCCTACGCGAAGCCAGTTACGGTCTAAGGGAAAAATCCTCTATTATAGTATCAAGTAACCATTTTTAAATACTGTGAGAGTGATTTCCCGAGTAAAAAGTCTATTTAAAGAATTTTTCGGGCGTGAGAACAACGTCACCCGAACCGCGTGCTTCACTGAAACAAAGGCAAAATGGAGCACCCTGCGAATGCGCGATGTCGCTGTTCACTCAGGATTGTGGAATATTTGTGTGTGTGTACTTTTCTGAGCTTCTGATCAGATGATACAAGTCACGGAGAATTGGTGTCTCTTTTTTCTGTTTTGTTTACATCTGCTGAATGGATGAAATGCTTGTCTGAAATGCTCCTCAACCATGATATTTCATTGCACAAATAACCTCAAAGCATGTCTGAACAAACCTTATACTGTAGATGTCCTAAAAGAGGATTAAATTACCTTTCTAACTATACCCTATATGTTGATGTTAGTCATTTGGGGCGCCTGTGAAAATTAATTCAAAGTGGCCTAAAAATGTACGTTTCCAAGGAAAGTAGTCAGTGGCAGCTGGCACGTCTGCAGGAAAGTAGGTCAAATAGCCAGCTGACGATGCCAAAGTGTTAAAAGACAATGACGGCCAGGGACTGACCACAAAATAAGACAAATGTAACAAATGTAGGCAGCCTGTCAGACTTCCAAGAGAAAGCGAAGAAAATAAAGAACAACCCTTCTCGGGTGTCTCAGTATTGTAAATACTTTTCTGCCACATTACAGATAAGGTAGGCCTACGTACATGTGTGACGATTATGATCATGATATCCTGTATTTCAGCCTATGTCATTTTTGGGTCCTTCTTAATCAGGGACTCTATCCTAGAGACGTTTTCTGGGGTAACGGTCGTTGCCATTCGACCACAACGGTCATCGTCTTCCAACGTTCTCGCTCCAGACATGAACTGTCTGAACCACCTGAAAACAGTGGCTTTGGACGGAGATTGATCTCCAAAACAGTGTTTTAAACTTTGAAAGCACTCTTGAAAAGGTTTTCCTTGGCAGTAGTCATAATACATCATCGCTCGAAAATCCCTTCGCGAAAGGTCAACACTGCTGGCAGAAGACCCGTCACCCTTACCGGACATTTTGTCGCATGGAATGACAATGGTTGTACGGAATCAAGTAAACATTTTTGTCACAAGTATTACGAAATTGGTCTATGATGTAATGTAAAAAAAACAAAGAAGTGACGTCATTAGTTCGTCTAGGTTGCAAAACATAATGTGTGCCCCTCGTATATGTGGAATATGTTGATTTGCTTGTTATTTTCTAATTGTTTGTTATTCTACAAAATAAAAAATTAGTAAGAATGCTAAATAGATAAATAAATGAAAAGAAAAAAGAAAAAGATAAACAAAACCTCTTTCCCTCTCTTGTGTTATATCAATATTGCCATAGAGAATCAAGTGGTGTAATCATCTGACTATTACGCAAGTCTTACCTGTTGGCTGAACTAAACTATTGTTTTTAGTCCTTTTCTCCCAATGGACGAAGCAGCGGGGAAGTTTTAGTCTTTTTCTCCTAATTTTGTATTCGGTGTTTAATCGTTTGTGATCTTATGTTTTACCCCTGGCAAAAGCCAGTTGACCGAAAAATCGCGCCAATCTTGTCATATTAAATACGCGTTCTGATTCTATTTTCTTGTGTGTGTGGTTTTTTTTCTCTGGTTCTTTTTAACAAGACTAAAACGAAAAGTATACGTGGATTTAAAAGTGAGAGGCAGACCAAGAAAGACCTGGATCGCCGGTCTGAAAGAGACCTTTACGTCAATTTAGAAATGAATAGCCAGTTGCCAATTAATTACAATATTACAACAGAAAATCACAAAGATTGATTAATAGACAAGTTACAAGAAAAATCAACTCCTAAAGATAACAACAAAGAAATGTAAGCATGTATGTATAACAAATTCAACATCAACGTCAATCCTTAAAGATAACAACAAAGAAATGTAAGCATGTATGTATAACAAATTCAACATCAACGTCAATCTTTAAATATAATAAAACAAAGAAATGTAAGCATGTTGTATAACAAATTCAACATCAACGTCAATCTTTAAATATGATAAAACAAAGAAATGTAAGCATGTATGTATAACAAATTCAACATCAATATCAATCTTTAAAGATAACAACAAAGAAATGTAAGCATGTGTGTATAACAAATTCAACATCAAATCAATCTTTAAAGATAACAACAAAGAAATGTAAGCATGTATGTATAACAAATTCAACATCAATATCAATCCTTAAAGATAACAACAAAGAAATGTAAGCATGTATGTATAACAAATTCAACATCAATATCAATCCTTAAAGATAACAACAAAGAAATGTAAGCATGTGTGTATAACAAATTCAACATCAATATCAATCCTTAAAGATAACAACAAAGAAATGTAAGCATGTGTGTATAACAAATTCAACATCAATATCAATCCTTAAAGATAACAACAAAGAAATGTAAGCATGTATGTATAACAAATTTCAACATCAATATCAATCCTTAAAGATAACAACAAAGAAATGTAAGCATGTATGTAAACAAATTCAACATCAACGTCAATCCTAAAGATAACAACAAAGAAATGTAAGCATGTATTATAACAAATTCAACATCAATATCAATCCTAAAGATAACAACAAAGAAATGTAAGCATGTATGTATAACAAATTCAACATCAACGTCAATCCTTAAAGAAAACAACAAGAAATGTAAGCATGTATGTATAACAAATTCAACATCAATATCAATCCTAAATATAATAAACAAAGAAATAGAAGCATGATGTAACAAATTTTAACTCAACAATACAACTATATCGCTGTCACCATTAATAACATTAACAAGAGAAAAGCTGATGAATTTCAATTATGTGAGATTTAATAGGAAGAGAATGACTCAATATGAATAAATAGAATCAGAGATAGATATACCCTGGTGTATTCCACAGTTCGCGATCAATAAAACGCACGTATATAACTCGACAAAATAGATTGTCTGCATACAGACAGACAGACAGACAGACAAACAGACAGACAAACAGACAGACAAACAGACAGACAGACACTGAATGACAGACAGACAGACAGACAGACAGACACAGACAGACACTGAATGACAGACAGACAGACAAACAGACAGACAGACACTGAATGACAGACAGACAGACAGACAAACAGACAGACAGACACTGAATCAGATGAGAGATCTACAGCGATGTTGCCAAAAGTAGTCAACACTCTTTCACGAAGGATTTGTGTCCGATCGAAAGCGTCTGACAAGTCAAGCGGCCACACGAGGAGTACTAGACCACGGTCAGCCGATTGCGAAAGGTCGGTGACCGCTTGCGACAGAGCTGTCACTGTGCAGTGACATTTATGTCAGACCAGAGTTGCTGAAAGGAAAGAGACTGATGGGTGTTGAGAGTTCCAATGGCCGTGATTATAAATCTGACCGTGTGTGCGTGACTGACCATTTTGCTCTTCAGAGTTTGACCTTTTGATTCCCGCACCCTATCCATCAACTGCAAAAACTTAACCCTTTGACTCCCGCACCCTATCCACAACAACACACAGCACAACAACAACAAACAACAACAAAACAACAGCAACAACAACAACACCTTAACTAATTAATCAACTAAACAATCATTCAAACGGTCAACCAGCTACAGAGAAAACGACAAGCTAGAAACAAAACAATGGTGTTTGTTTGTTTGTTTGTTTCTTTGTTTGTTTTTGTTTGGTTTGTTTGTTTGTTTTTTTGTTTGTTTATGTGCTTGTTTTTGCTTGTTTGGTTGCTTGCTTGCTTGCTTGCTTGTGTTTGTTTGTTTGTTGGTTGGTCGGTTGGTTGGTTTTCTTGATGGTTGTTTGTTTGTTTGTTTGTTTTGTTTGTTTGTTTGTCGTTTTCCTTTTTGGTGTGTGTTGGAGCGTGGTGACACCTCAATTCGTCAAAACCTTGGTCTGGATGACGGTTGTCGTTTTTATCAAATTGTCTTTATTGCCCCAAAGCTGCCGCCACTATCTATCTATCTATCTATCTATCTATCTATCTATCTATCTGTCTATTCTACTACTATCTATATCTATCTACTCTACTACTACTATCTTCTCTTCTATCTGTCTATCTATCTATCTATCTATCTATCTGTCTATCTATCTGTCTATCTACTACTACTATCTATCTCTATCTATCTATCTATCTATCTATCTATCTATCTGTCTGTCTATCTATCTATCTATCTATCTATCTTCTGTCTATCTATCTGTCTACTATTCTATTGTCTATCTATTCTATTTTTGTTGCTTTTTATTTTACTTCTTGTTATTTACATTATTTATTGGGGGATTTTTTTGTATTTGTATTTTTATGTTTGCAAAATAACGGAGTGCTATCACCACACACAGAAATCTTAATGATGTTAGTGTTGAGGGAAAGAACCCATCTGCCAATATTAAACAAAAATTATAATAAAACTAATATCAGGGCAAGCGATTAATTTGTTTTTTTGTCTTCTTTTAATATCATAATAGTAATAATAATTACAATAATTACATATTTATATAGCGCAAAATCTTGATAAAATCAAATCTAAGCGCTGAAACAGACACATACGCACGCACGCACGCACACACACACGCACACACACAACACACACACACACGCATGGCTATAAATGGGGAGAAAAATAAAAGCAATGGAAAATTATAGAGAGCATAGTATATACAATTATATATTACAATGTGATTCCCCTCCGAGTGGAGACAGGCTGCAGAGAGGGTTGAGTGAGGTCAGGATTTTATGCAGAGGAGAAAAGGTGAGTTTTGAGAGTGGACTTGAAGGAGACAGTTCTATTTCTGATTTGGTCATGATAGAACAAACCGAGATCCCGAAATACAAACAGACAAAACGAACCAATCCAAAACAAGTGCGACCACTCACGTTCAAGCAAACAGGAACAAAGAAAAATTACGAAAATAGAATTAGAACGCGTATTTAATACAACCAGACAAGACAGGAACAAATTTTCGGTCAACTTGCCTTTGTCAGGTAGTCACAACGAACGCTTGCTTTGTCAGCGTAAGATCACAAACGAACGCTTGCCTTTGTCAAGCGTAGATCACAACGAAGCTTGCCTTGTCAAGCGTAGATCACAAACGAGCTGCCTTGTCAAGCGTAAGATCACAACGAACGTTGCCTTTGTCAAGCGTAAGATCACAAACGAACGAAACACCATGTATAAAAAAAAAAATAGGAGAAAAAAGACTCACAAACTTTCCTGCTGCTTTTTCCAGACAAAACAAAAGTCACTACAAATGTCTTATATATATCGTGAGTCTCAGAACAGTTTCATTTG
>JAPXFY010000028.1:2242993-2245493 GCA_030674185.1 Monoplex corrugatus
CGGGAGCTCTGCTCCTGGACCAGCTGAGTATCTTGTTAATCGATATTCTAACCCATCAAAAATTAACCCTTTCATCCCCGCACCCTATCCACCAGCTGCAAAAATTTAACCCTTTCACTCCTTCACCCTATCCACCAGCTTTCTGCAGGAAGTTGGTGGACAGGGTGAGGCAGTGAAAAGGTTAATCCTGTGACCCCTGTACGCTGTCTACCACCTGCAAACACTTAACTCTTTGACTCCCTCACCCTATCCACCAGCTTCCTGGATAGAGTGAGGGAGTCAAGGGTTAAGGTTTTGCTGTGTAGCGTGGCTGATGATGCAGGATGTTGGTGAACAGGGTGAGGTACTAAAAGGGTTAATTATTTGCTTCGCTGTCACGGCAGACAGTGCAGGATGTTGGCAGAGAGGGTGAGGGAATCAAAGAGTTAAATGAAAGAACACAGATATGGCTTTACCGTCCTGATTTTATTTATACAACCCTGTTCAGCGCGTCAGTGTGTAATTTTGTTCCGGGGAATTATTAAGCTCAGGAGATTGGAACCTGGAACTTACTAGAATGAGATAGCTTAGCAACCTGTCTCAGAGACCAGGGAGCCAATTTCATGGTCCAAGACTCTGGCACCGCCTCTGGTCCATTTCAGGTATAATATGACTTCAGCAGGGGTATGGTTCTGACGGTGCTGTTTATGGTGTGTCTGTCTGTCTGTGTCTGTCTGTGTTCTGTCTGTGTCTGTCTTGCTGTGTCTTGTCTGTGTCTTCTGTCTGTGACTGTGTCTGTCTGTCTGTGTCTATCTGTCTGTGACTGTGTCTGTCGTGTCTGTCTGTGTCTGTCTGTCTGTGACTGTGTTGTGTGTCGTCTGTGTCTGTCTGTGACTGTGTCTGTCTGTGTCTGTCTGTCTGTCTGTGACTGTGTGGTGTCTGTCTGTGTGTCTGTCTGTGTCTGTTGTCTGTCTGTGACTGTGTCTGTCTGTGTCTGTCTGTCTGTCTGTCTGTTTGTCTGTGACTGTGTGTGTGTGTCTGTCTGTGTATGTCTGTCTGTGACTGTGTCTGTTGTCTTGTCTGTCTGTGTCTGTCTGTCTGTTTGTCTGTGTCTGTCTGTTTGTTTGTCTGTCTGTTTGTCTGTGCTTCTCTCTCTTGTTTGTTGTACTTTGTCTATTTGTCTTGTTCTGTGTCTGTGTCTGTCTTTCTGTCTGTCTGTCTCTGTCTCTGTCTCTCTCTCTCAATCTCTCTCTCTCTCTCTCTTACTTTCTCTGTCTTCGTCTCTCTCTGTCTCTGTCTTGTCTTGTTCCTCACCTGTCTCTCTCTCCTCTCTCTCTCTCTCTCTCTCTCTCTCTCTCTCTCCACACACACACACACACACACACACACACAGATAGAAAGTGAGAAACAGAGAGAAAGTGAAACTGCTCGAATTTGCAGAAAGGCTGGAGGTGGAATACATTACTGTGTACACACACACACACACACACACACACACACACACACACACACACACACACACACACACACACACACACACACACACACATACACAGAGATAGAAAGTGAGAAACAGAGAGAAAGTGAAACTGCTCGAATTTGCAAAAAGGCTGGAGGTGGAATATATTGCTGTGTACACACACACACACACACACACACACACACACACAACACCACACACACACACACACACACACACACCCACCCACACACCACACACACACACCACACACACACACACCACACACGTAGCATAATTCCGTTAATATCACGGTAACCGTATGCTTCCTATCCTAACATTGTTGCTGAATATCGTACATCAAAATTGACAATCCACCATTATGAACAAGGAACACGATATTAATCTCCATGATTTGGGCGCCATGTTTGGACGTTAATAGCTGGGAACAGGATAGTAATCTCCATTCAGTTTGATGCATGCGCGTGAATAGGGACGCCAAGTGCGCGTGCAGTTGTGTTCGTCTGTGCACACACGCTTGCATGTTAGTGTTTGCAAATGTGCGTGTATGAGGAGGGGAGGTGATTGGGTTGATGTTGCACTGAGGCATTGACAGGGTAACTTCTCTCCCTCTCACCCCCCCCCTTTTTTTTTTATTTCAATTTTTGTAAAGCGCAACAGCATTCTGTGAATGGATGCTCATCTTCATCATCTCATCTCATCATCATCATCATCATCATCATCATCATCATCATCATCGTCATCATCAGGTGCCCTGCCGCATGGGTTGGCGATCATGGACTTCCATCTGTCTCTATCTCTCGTTACCCCTAGCATCTCCCCCACCCTCCTCGTCCTCAGCCACTCTGCAAGTCCGTCCAGCATTCTCTCCCTGGGTCTACCCGGTGCTCTCTTTCCCTCCAGCTTTCCCGTTGTGACCAGGTGCTCCAAATCCCCCTTCCTCATAAAATGGCCTATAAATGTTGCCTGTCTTTTCCTAATCTTCCTTATGGTGATCTACTTGTGTCTGCCTCCATCAAGACTGTCTCGTTTGTTTTCTTT
>JAPXFY010000028.1:2255493-2265493 GCA_030674185.1 Monoplex corrugatus
TCGTTTTATTTCTGTTTCTCTCCATCTCTCTCCCTTTGTATCTATCTTCTATCTATCAGTTATTATCTATCTATCTATCTATCTATCTATCTATCTATCTATTATCTATCATAAATCTTCTGCTCTCTCTCTCTTGGATAATATAATATTTCATTATCGTCATCTCGCTGTCTGCTCGTCTTCTCTTTCTCTCTGTCTCTCCTGTCTCTCTCTGTCTGTCTGTCTCTCATCTCTGTCTTTCTGTCTTTCTCTTTCTTTTCTCTCTCTCTTTATCTCTCTCTTTCTCTCTCTGTCTCCCTCTCTCTCTCTCTATATATCGCAAGTTTGAAATGCTTCTAGCCATTGACTTTTACCGTTGAAATAATGCTCTGTTTCATTGTCATTGTCATTGTCATTGTCATTGTCTCTCTCTCTCTCTGTCTCTCTCTCTGTCTCTGTCTCTGTCTCTCTCTCTCTCTCTGTCTCTGTCTCTCTCTCTTCTCGTCTCTCTCTGTTCTCTGTCTCTCTCTCTCTCTTCTCTCTCTCTCTCTCTTCTTCTCTCTCTCTCTCTCTCTCTCCAGGATGCTCGAGACTACCGCTCTGTGTGCAGCAATTTAAGTGGCCAACCTCACGTCAAGCTACAAGCTGTTGGTCAGTCTTCAAAAGGCACAGCAGCCTTGGGGATGACCAGCTCCACGTCAGATTCAAGAGACTCACTGTTGCAAAGTGTACTTTCCCAGTATCAGAATTTGTCTGCCATCTTGATTTGCTCGTTGTTGATGATAATTGCTGGTGGTGAAGCTCCAGAAGCCTAAGATGATATTGGCTGAAAGACAGTCACTGTCGCACTAACAGTCTTGAAGGAGGCAGACACAAGAAGATCGTTGATAAAGAAGATTAGGAATAGACAAGCAACATGTCTCAGACATTTTATGAGGAAAGGGGATATAGAGCACCTGGTCACAACAGGAAAGCTGGAGGGAAAGAACACCAGATAGACCAGGGAGAAATATATCGGACGGACTTGTGCAGGGTGGCTGAGGACAGAGAGGGTGGGAGATGTACTTGCAGCGACAAGGGATAGATTTGTATGGAGGGCCATGATCGCCAACGCCATGCGCAGGGCACATGATGATGATGATGATGATGATGATGATGATGATGACGATGATGATGATGATGATGGGTGATGATGATGATGATGATGATGATGGATGATGGATGATGATGATGATGATGATGATGTGATGATGATGATGATGATGATGGGTGATGATGATGATGATGATGATGGATGGATGATGATGATGATGATGATGGATGATGATGATGGATGATGATGATGATGATGATGATGATGTGATGGTGATGATGATGATGACGACTAGGACTACAACGACGACGACGACGATGATGATGATGGCGATGATGATGACGATGGTGATGACGATGACAACGACGACGACGATGATGATGATGGTGATGACGACGATGACGATGATGTATGACGATGACGATGACGATGATGATGACGACGACGACGACGACTATGATCTGCAGGAATACAGTCAGCTTTTAGTGTCTTGTCAAGCGTGATATTCCTCAGGTCTTTGGTAATCACAGCAATGGTAGGTAGGTAGGTAGGTAGGTAGGTAGGTAGGTAGGTAGGTCTGTAAGACATTTTCTTTTTTTTTCACCGGCAAGTCGGGCAGTGTTGTAATAGCGTCCTCGGACACTGGCGACTTTGTGTTCAGCCACGCGTTAAGTGCTTAGCCCAGTGTGTTAAGGCAAAGGGCTTTTTTTCTCTTTCAGCAGAATGGAGTGGTCAGAGCTACGGTGGACCAGTGTTGAGCATTACTGAACAAACGGTATATACTGCGCTTTTAAAGTGCCAAACGGTATATACTGCGCTTTTATACTGCCAAACGGTATATACTGCGCTTTTGAAGTGCCAAACGGTATACACTGCGCTTTTATAGTGCCAAACGGTATGTACTGCGCTTTTAAATCGCCAAACGGTATATACTGCGCTTTTAAAGTGCCAAACGGTATATACTGTGCTTTTAAAGTGCCAAACGGTATATACTGCGCTTTTAAAGTGCCAAACGGTATTTTACTGCGCTTTTAAAGTGCCAAACGGTATTGTACTGCGTTTTTGAAGTGCAAACGGTATATACTGCGCTTTTAAATCGCCAAACGGTATACACTGCGCTTTTAAAGTGCCAAACGGTATTACTGCGCTTTTAAAGTGCCAAACGGTATATACTGCGCTTTTTATACTGCCAAAGGTATATACTGCGCTTTTAATCGCCAAACGGTATTATACTGCGCTTTTAAAGTGCCAAACGGTATATACTGTGCTTTTAAAGTGCCAAACGGTATATACTGCGCTTTTAAAGTGCCAAACGGTATATACTGCGCTTTTTAATTAAAGTGCCAAATACGAGACAGCATATAAAACGAAATTGATATTTTTGTCTTCTTTGTTTTGTTGTTAGTATCTATTTGGTTTTTTTGTTTGTGTTTGTTTGTTTGTTTGTTTGTTTGTTTGTTTGTGCAACGGACAATTTTGTTGTGTTCAGGGTGGTTGGTATATCTGTAGTTGAGAGAGAGAGCCAGACAGACAGACAGACAGAGAGGAGAGAGACAAGAAAGAGAGAGCAGAGAGAGAAAGAGAGAAAGAGAGAGAGAGAAGAGAGAGCAGACAGACAGACTGAGAGGAGAGAAAGAGAGAAAGAGAGAGAGAGAGAGAGAGAAGAGAGAAGCGAGAAAGAGAGAGAAGAGACAGACAGACAGACAGACTGACAGAGACAGATAGCGGCAGAGACAGAGACAGATAGACAGTGACAGAGACAGAGACAGAGAGACAGAGACAGATAGACAGTGACAGAGACAGAGACAGAGACAGACAGATAGACAGACAGAGACAGAGACAGACAGGCAGAGACAGAGACAGAGACAGCAGAGACAGAGACATAGACAGTGACAGAGACAGAGACAGAGACAGACAGACAGAGACAGAGACAGAGACAGAGACAGAAACAGAAACAGAGACAGACAGACAGACAGAGACAGAGAGACAGAGACAGATAGACAGACAGACAGAGACAGAGACAGACAGAGGGAGAGGGGAAGAGAACAAATAGAGGAAATACGAACAAGAAGAGAAGGAAAATGAGCCAATAGCGCAACAGACTTCAGAACACTTTAGTACTCAAGGAGAGAGTAGCATCAGGTACCACTGGACCTGTCTTACAGCTGGTCCTTACTACTGTACACACACACTATAAGAATAACGATAAAAAGGATCATCATCTCATCATCATCAGGTGCCCTGCCGCATGGCGTTGGCGACCATGGACTTCCATCTGTCTCTATCTCTCGTTGCCCCAAGCATCTCCCCCACCCACCTCCTCATCCCCAGCCACTCTGCAAGTCCGTCCAGCATTTTCTCCCTGGGTCTACGTGGTGCTCTCTTTCCCTCCAGCTTTCCCGTTGTGACCAGGTGCTCCAAATCCCCCTTCCTCATAAAATGGCCTATACATGTTGCTTGTCTTTTCCTAATCTTCCTTATGAGTGATCTACTTGTGTCTGCCTCCATCAAGACTGTCTCGTTTGTTTTCTTTGCTGTCCATGGAACTCTCAACATTCTTCTGAGAAACCACATCTCGGCTGCCTCGATCCTGCTCTGGCTTTGCTTGCTGACTGTCCACGCCTCGCATCCGTACAACAGTATTGGTTCTATATAACATTCAAGGACTCTCTTTCTGATGTTAATTGATAGGTATTTGTTGGTAAGAATGCTTGTCATCTTCTTGAATGCTGTTTTGGCTTGGCCGATTCTGCCGGCTATTTCCGATGTGCATCTGCCGTCTGATGAAATGACCGTTCCCAGGTATTTGAACTTATTAACCTGTGTCAATAACACTACTACCATTATTTTATCAATATCAGCGCTTAGATTTGATTTCTATCAAGATTTTGCGCTATAAAATATTGTAATCATTATTATTATTATTGTATTAAAAAGAAAAGAAAGTAAGTTACGGGCTTAGAATCAGAGAGAAAGGAGGGTGGGAGAGGGAGGTGGACGTCAACTAATGTAATGATGATTATAGATTAACTGAAACATATACCACGTCATAGACGATAGTTATAACAAAAGTTTGAAAAAATATTAAATAAAATAAAATAAACCGATTCCCATTATGTCTGTAGCATGGGATAATGACAGACAGATTTAGCCGATATACGTAAACCAATTGAAAGTCAGCCGCTAACAGTTTCAGTTTTCAGTTTCTCAAGATGACGTCTCTGCGCTCGGAACGAATTCCATATGCACTAACATCACAGGTGCTATGTGTATGGTGATCATGGCACAAGCCTTAAAGCCTGCACATAAACTCATGAGCTGGCCAGATCCTGAGGTCATACCTAGACTATGTTTTACCTAGCCTACATATTTTTACCAGTATTGTATCAGGTAGACCCAGGGAGAAAACAGCACAGACTTGCAGAGTGGCTGAGGACGAAGATGGTAGGAGATGTACTTGCAGCGAAAAGGGAAAGATTCGTATGGAGGGCCATGATGGCCAACGCCATGTGGCAGGGCACATAATGATTGTATCAGTCTATCATCGAAAGAATCTTGGTTATACGAAAATGTTATGTGTATCTGTGTATCTTATCTTCAGAGAAAAGAACAGATTATTCAATAAAATAGATAAATAACTAAAAGTCTTCATCATAACACAGCTTATTCAATGAAATAGATAAATAACTGGAAGTCTTTATCATAACACAGCTTATTCAATGAAATAGATAAATAACTGGAAGTCTTTATCATAACACAGCTTATTCAATGAAATAGATAAATAACTGGAAGTCTTATCATAACACAGCTTATTCAATGAAATAGATAAATAACTGGAAGTCTTTATCATAACACAGCTTATTCAATGAAATAGATAGATAACTGAAAGTCTTAATCATAACACAGCTTATTCAATGAAATAGAAAAATAAATAACTGAAAGTCTTAATCATAACACAGCTACCCACCCCTAATAACAGTAATGTAGGCCTATATTATAGATTACTAAGGTGGAATCATACAAGAAGAAATATGTAAAAGAAAGAACAAAGAACAAACAAGGCGTCACAAAGGGGCAGGGAGAGGGGAGGCGGTGACATGTCAATTGTGACGCTATCATGGAATAATTGAACGTAACACACACATCACTCAAACAAACCATAAATGGCTAAATACTTTCACAATGAATTACAATACAATACAATACAATACAATACAATACTTTATTTGTATAGCGCAAAATCTTGATAAAATCAAATCTAAGCGCAATTAGTATAAAAGAGTAAAGAGAAGAAAGATGTAGCGTTTTTGATACAGAAAAATAATACCATAAAAGTGGGATGGACATAGCTCACTAAAAGTGTTATCAGCACAATGCATGTTTTAATTAAAACAATATTTAAGATTAATCAAAGGACACAACTCTTGAGAACCATCTCCCATGTTGTATAGAACTTCTCAAATCTAACACAGTTTGCGCTACCCGAATAAAACTCTTGAGAACCATCTCCCATGTTGTATAGAACTTCTCAAATCTAACACAGTTTGCGCTACCCGAATGGCATGGGTAGCGCAAACTGTGTTAGATTTGAGAAGTTCTATACAACATGGGAGATGATGGGAGATGGTTCTCAAGAGTTGTGTCCTTGGATTAATATTATAAAAATTCTCCCTGCTTCCCTCTTATTTCTTTAATATTTAAGATATTTCAAGCAGATATTTGCAAAGGCTTCGTGTAAAAGCTGTTACGTGATGTGCATCACGACTTGATGTTGGTGGACAATGCATTGCGCACACGGGTACCACAGAAGGAAATGCCTGTTTTTGAAATTGATATCTAATCTTGGTCTTGGAAGATACAAGTTGTATCTTGAATTTGTGTCAGATATTTGGCTTGGTACTTGAACAAGAAGATGAAAAGCAGAAAAGAAGAAGAAGGAGGAGGAGAAGAAGAAGAAAAAGAAGAAGAAGAAAAAAGAAGAAGATGATGATGATGATAGTGAAGAAGAAGAAGATGATGATGATGATGACGATGATGATGATAGTGAAGAAGAAGAAAAAGAAGAAAAAGTCGAAGAAGAAGTAGAAGTAGAACAAGAACAAGAAAGAAGTTGGGAAGAAAATAAGACAGGACAGATAGACAGACACAAAAACAAAGAAAAGAAACAATTAAATTAAAACACATACAAAAAAAACTAAAAACGAAATTGAATTCTCAACAACCACCTAACCCAACCCCAAAACACCAAATAAAACAACCCGGGCGCGAAGCAGACGACACATTCGACACAATTATTTTGACAAGGCCGAGGCGAAAAAGGGTGTGAAATCACATGACACCTGTCCAACCAATGACAGAGCTCGACACAGAACACGTCAGGAATGTCAATGGGTGCCTTGTTGCCATTTTTAGCACACAAAAACCTACCACGCTGGTGTGTGTGTCAAACTACCAACAGGATAGATCTAGTGCGGGATGTGAATTGTGTGTCGTGTAGTGTCGCATGGTGTATATATATGTGTGTGTGTTCTGTGTGTGCCGATGAGCTGGAAAAACGAGTTAAGTGATACTTCAATACTTCTTGCACGAGGATAAACGATAAACTGGGTATAAACATCGTCTGTGGAAAAAAAAGTTTGTGTGTGACATTTTGTTGTTAGTTGTAGCGGTGTTTTTTTGCAAGCCAAACGCTGCAAGTTTTTTAAGCGACAGTGGAAATCTGTTGTTATTGTCCAAGGCGAAGCTATTCCGATTCCTAGCGCAGCGTACGTAGGTCAGTTGTAAATAATTGCCTATCCCCGCGTGTGAGATGAGCCTTACACGGGTTGTTCCCCTTATCCTCCAAACTTCGTAGGCCTATGTTTAGTTTTGTCGATATATGTGGGCGTTGTGAAACTATGTGATAAATTGTTTCTTTATCATATGTAGGCCCCTATGTATATACATAGCATTGCAGTTATGAATTTGCATACGCGTAGGTGTACATATCATCAAATCTTGCTGTTCAACCATCCGTATAAAAGCATAACATAATAGGGGCAAAAAAGAGGAAGAAGAAGTAGGAAGAGAGAGAGAGTGTGTGTGTGTGTGTGTGTCCTGAATGTGTGAGTGCGTATGTGTTTGTGTGTGTGTGTGTGTGTGTGTGTGTTTCTGAGAGAGAGAGACAGAGAAAGAGTGTGTGTGTGTGTGTGTGTATGTGTGTGTGTGTGTGTGAGAGAGAGAGAGAGAGAATGTGTGTGCCTGAATGTGTGAGTGCGTGTGTGTTTGTGTGTGTGTGTGTGTTTCTGAGAGAGAGAGAGAGTGTGTGTGTGTGTGTGTGTATGTGTGTGTGAGAGAGAGAGAGAAAGACAGAGACAGAGAGAGAGGTGTGTGTGTATGTATGTGTGTGTGTGTATGTGAGAGAGACAGAGACAGAGAGAGAGAGAGAGACTGTGTGTGTGTGTGTATGTGTGTGGAGAGAGGAGAGAGAGAGAGAGAGAGAGAGAGAGAGAGAATGTGTGTGCCTGAATGTGTGTGTGTGTGTGTGTGTTTCTGAGAGAGAGAGATAACTTGAAATTTGAAAAATGGAAGACTTTTGTTGAGCAAGGAGCAAGGAAAGTAGCATTAAGTCCGGATGAAGAGAGAGATAGGGTGGGGAAAGATATATATATATATATATATATATATATATATCTAGAGAGAGAGAGAGAGAGAGAGAATGAATAAATGAATATGCGTGTATGTGTGTGTGTGTGTGTGTGTGTGTGTGTGTGTGTGTGTGTGTGTGTGTGTGTGTGTGTGTGTGTGTGTGTGTGTGTTAGTCTTGTTGTGATATTTGTCTATCCTCTTTTACTCAGTGATAGCTCTCACTCAGCCATTGCGATTATCTAGGCTTGCCGAGCCACCATATTTACTGAACAACTAGCGACAGGCATATACAAGGATGGGGGGGGGGGGGGAGGGGGGTATAGGTTGTCACTGGCAACTCCTGACGTCGTTGGGGAGTGAAGTGGTGGAGCCCTCAGCTTTTCTCTTGAGACCAAAATTATGAGGGGATAGTGTCCACTCCTCTCTCTCTCTCTCTTTGCTTTGCCTTCACCAACTCTCTCTCTCTCTCTCTCTCTCTCTCTCTCACACACACACACACACACACACACAGGTTTGGGGAGCCATTCGTTCACACCTGGTTTCAGTTTCAGTTTCTCAAGACGACGTCTCCGCGCTCGGAACGAATTCCATATGCACTAACGTCACAGGTGCGTGTGTGTGGTGATCATGGCACAAGCCTTAAGCCTGCACATAAACCCATGAGCTGGCCAGGTCCTGAGGCCTACCTAGACTATGTTTTACCTAGTCTTATTTTAACTGGCATTGTATCAGCCTATCATTGGAATAATCTTGGTTACATGTAAATGACATGCGCATCTGTGTATCTTATCTTCAAAAAAGAAAAAAATAACACACACACACAGACACACACACACACACACACACACACACAGAGAGACACACACACACAGAGACACACACACATACACACACACAGACACACGACACACACACACACACACACTCATACACACATAACAACACGCACAAGAAGCTGGTGGATAGGGTGAGGGAATCAAAGAGTTAAGTGCAGGAAGCTGGTGGATAGGGTGAGGGAATCAAAGGGTTAAGTTTCTGCTTTGCTGACATGGTTGAGAAAGCAAGATGCTGGTGGACGGGGGGGGGGGGGGGGGGGCGGAAGTCAAAGAATTAACCCTTTGACTTCCGCACCCTGTCCACCTGTATCCTGCATCGTCAACCATGCTAGCAAAGCAAAAACTTGACCCTTTGACTCCCTCACCCTATCCACCAGCTTTCTGCAGGAAGCTGATGGATAGGGTGTGGGAGTCAAAAGGGTTAAGTTTTTGCAGTTGGTGGACAGGGTGCGGGAGTCAAAGGGTTAAGGTTTTTGCAGTTGGTGGACAGGGTGCGGGAGTCAAAGGGTTAAGTTTTTTTGCAGTTGGTGGACAGGATGCGGGAGTCAAAGGGTTAAGTTTTTTTGCAATTGTTGGACAGGGTTGCGGAAGTCAAAGGGTTAAACATGTACAACGACCGCACAGCAAATTGCTGGGCTGGGACATGAAAATGTCAACTGCAGCTGCTGGTGGAGTGTTATAGCTTGATCTCATTGTTTGTCGCTGTGGTTGAAATAACTCTTATTCACTGGTGCCTCTGTGCGGTGGTTAGCGCAGCGTACTACCGACTGGAAGGTTGTGGGTTCGAACCTTCACCTGTCTTGTTGAAATCGCTGTTGGGTTATTCGGTCCCTACCCAGATTTGAGCGTGCTTTCTATCCTCTAGCTCTCCGTCTATCCATCCATCCATCCATCTGTTTACATCTATCTATCTATCTATCTTTCTGTCTGTCTGTCTATCTATCTATCTATCTATCTATCTATTTATATGTCTGTCTGTCTGTCTGTCTATCTATCTGTGTATATCTATCTATCTATTTATCTATCTATCTATCTATCTATCTATCTATCTATCTATCTATCTATCGATCTGGCTATCTGTCTATATCTATCTATCTGTCTATTCTATCTATCTATCTGTCTGTCTGTCTATCTATCTATCTATCTATCTGTGTATATCTATCTATCTATCTATCTGTCTGTCTGTCTGTCTGTCTATCTATCTATCTATCTGTGTATATCTATCTATCTATCTATTTATCTATCTGTCTGTCTGTCTATCTATTATCTATCTGTCTGTCTGTCTATCTATCTGTCTATCTGTCTATCTATCTATCTATCTGTCTGTCTGTCTGTCTATCCATCCATCCATCTGTGTATATCTATCTATCTATCTATCTGTCTGTTTGTCTGTCTATCTATCTGTCTATCTATCTATTTATATATCTATCTATCTGTCTATCTATATATCTGTCTATCTATCCAT
>JAPXFY010000028.1:2277993-2287993 GCA_030674185.1 Monoplex corrugatus
CACACACACACACACACACACACACACACACACACACGCGCGCGCGCGCATGGCTATAAATGGGGAGAAAGAATAAAAGCAATAAAAGCAAGAATAAAAGCAATGGAAAATTATAGAGAGCATGGCATATACAATTATATATTATAACCATGTGATTCCCCTCCGAGCGGAGACAGGCTGCAGAGGGGGGGTTGAGTGAGGTTAGGATTTTATGCAGAGGAGAAAAGGTGGGTTTTGAGAGCGGACTTGAAGGAGACAAAAGTAGGTTGCTGACGGACTGAGAGAGGAAGTTTGTTCCAGGAGAGTGGACCAGAAACAGAGAAGGCTCGTGGACCATAGGTATTGAGCTTAGTGCGTGGAAAGCGAAAAGTCAGAGGATCGGAGGCAGAGCGGAGGGTACGTGAGGGAACATAGATCTCAAGTAGGCTTGACAGGTAATCGGGGGCTGCGTTATTGAGGCTTTTGTAGCACATGGTGTCTAGTTTGTATTGTATGCGCTTTGATACAGGGAGCCAGTGAAGTTGTGCCAGGAGAGGAGATATGTGGTCAGCTTTTTTCTTTTTGAGTACAAGGCGTACAGCATTGTTTTGAATGCGCTGTAGGATGTGAATGGTGGAGGCAGGAAGACCAGACAGGAGTGAATTGCAATAGTCAATGCGAGACATTATGAAGGAGAGAACGAGTTTTGCAGTTGTTTCGACAGAGAGATACTTCCTGATCAGGCTTATACGATGGAGATGATAGTAGCAAGATCTGGCAGTTTGAGAAACAAAGTTGTTCATGGAGAGGGTAGAGTCAATGCAGACACCAAGGTTTTTAGCTGAATCAGAAATTGGGACTGATGTGTTACATAATGGGAGAGAAAGAGGAGGCAGCTGAGAAAGTTTCTGACGGGTGCCAATGAGGATAGCTTCTGTCTTGTCGTCATTAAGCTGAAGTCTATTGTGTGTCATCGAGTTCTTAATGTCCGAGTAACACTCAGTGGTGCGAGTCAACAGGCGCTGTATATTATCAGGTGAGTCACTGTCTTGAAGTTGGGTGTCATCAGCATAGAAGTGGTGTTTTATAGAGTGGGAGTTGATGATGGTGGACAGGGGGGAGGTGTAAAGAGTGAAAAGAACAGGGCCAAGGACAGATCCTTGTGGAACACCACAGGTCAGGTATGCAGGTTGAGAGTAAGTGCCATTGATGAGAACAGTTTGTTTTCTGTCTGATAGGTATGAAGTGAACCAGGACAGAGCAATGTCAGAGATGCCAAAAGTATGATGAAGTCTAGAAAGGAGAATACCATGATCAATGGTGTCAAAGGCTGCAGACAGATCAAGGAGTGTGAGGAGAGAGACTTTGCCAGTATCAGTTGCAAGGAGGAGATTGTTGAGAATGTGTAGTAGGGCAGTTTCAGTGCTATGGCACTGGCGGTAGGCTGACTGGAAAGGATTGAGGAGATTGTTGGCAGACAGGTGAGAGTTCAGCTGGTTGAGGACGACTTTTTCAAGGAGTTTCGACAAGAAAGAGAGATTAGAGATAGGCCGATAATTTTTCAGTTCATTTGGGTCTAAATTGTGTTTCTTGAGGAGAGGGTGAACAATAGCAGACTTGAAAGAATCTGGGACAGTTCCAGTTTGAAGAGAAGTGTTGATGATGTCAGTGATGAATGGGAGGAGAGTAGGGAGACAGTCGGAGTAGAGAGAACCTGGAAGAGGATCCAGTTCGCAGGTTTTGAACGACATGGATCTGATTGTGTTGAAAATTTCTTCTTGTGAGACTGGGGTAAAAGTAGTAAGAGGTGTGCCAGAGAAGGAAGGGTCAGGTGGGCATGGTTGACAGGGTGTCCTGTCAAGCCTGTCACGAAGAGTTTGTATTTTGGTGGTGAAATACTTGGAGAATACAGATGGGAGTTCTTCATTTGTATGTTTTGTTGGGAGAGGTAAATCTTTTCGTGTGCCAAGGAGATGATTCATGGTTGTAAAGAGTTCTTTTGAAGAAGAGGCATTCAGGATTTTGGTTTGGAAATAGCTTGTTTTTGCTGATGCAATGAGGGTGGATACTTTTGTTTTAGAGGCTTGGAAAAGTTGCCTGTGTACAGTGAGTTTGGATTTGCGCCAACGGCGCTCTGCTCTGCGGCGGGCACGTTTTGCACAGGCAATCTCATGAGTGAGCCAGGGGGTAGGGGGGCGGTCAGGTAAAAGACGGGTTGTGGCTGGAGCATGAGTGTCCAGAAGATGGTGGAGAGTAGTATAGAATTCATCGGCAAGGTTATGTGACTTTTCAGAAAGGAGACGGGAGGCATCAGATGAAAATGTGGAGAGGTCGATAGATTTGAGATTGCGTCGAGTCACTGTGCGCATGGTACGGGAAGGAGGAGAAATGTCGAGAGAACAGAGAATTGCAGAGTGGTCAGATGGAAGGGCTGAAGTTAGACGGGTAGAAAGAACTAAGCAGTTGTCAGTAGCGGAATTGTGGTGATCACGAGAAATGATCCAGTCAAGAATGTGACCTTTTTGATGGGTTGGTTCAGAAATGTGTTGAGTCATATTGTGATTGGACAGAGAGTTGATGATATGTCTTGTGTCATAACGGTGAGTGTTGTCATAGTGGACATTGATGTCACCTAGAATGATGAGATTTCCAGGTAAGAGGCAGTAGTGGTCAAGCAATTGGTCAAAGTCAGACAGAAACGTGGATGTGGTCAACGCCAGAGGCATCTCCTTAGATTATCTTTTCTGTCACTCTCTTTGTTTTCTGCCTTCCTCCTTTGCTTTCTGTCATTTCTTCCTGTCATTTTCTGCCTTGCTGGTCCATTCACCTGTACGTGTGCGATAAAGTCTTAGGTATATTTTCTCTTAGGATTGATAATTGGGTACATGTATTAAATGCATTTTTGGTGCTAGGGAAATGAGATATGCGGAAGCAATTTTAGGTAATTTAGGCCCGTTCTTAATGTTTTATGCCCTTAGGTATGTTTACATTTGTATTCAAGTGTAATTTTAAATCCCCTGTGTGATAAATTGGACGGCGTGGTCAACGCCAGAGGCATCTCCTTAGATTAAGTGCATGAATGCATTGATTTGTGTACTCATTTAAATAAAAAAAATTTCCCTGTTGAAGTATTGTGTATTGTTTTGAAACCGTTATAGCCCTGATATGGCTCTACGCAGTCGGCTGGGTTTTAAACAACAGCAACAGCAACAGTAACAGATCAGTACCTACTGTTCAGTCCCAGTCTGCGCTATCCAAAACTGGCCTGTTCACTGCTCATCTTGATGTTTCCATATTCTTATTAGTGCCAGCTTACTGACGTATAGGTCCCATCTCCTCCCTCCCCATTTCAAGACCCTTGCCAGCATATAGGGTTTTTCGCAGACTCAGGGAGTCTATCAGATCACACTCAGGTTGGCAGATTTGGGTGGAGCGCATGAGGAATTGTCCGAGTGCGATGAATCTGTCTTGACCAAATTCCCGACTACGGCGGACTCCAAACAAGAGACAATAAATGTCAGGCGATGGCGATCTTAAGAAAAGGCTTAGAACTGTAGCTTCCATCACTACAACACAACGTATAGAAACATTTTGGACACTTTTTAGGCCCCTGTAAGGAGTAACCAGAAGAACAAGAAAACCAATGTAAGCGCGTATTTGACAAAACAAGACAAAACAAGCGCAAATTTTCGGCCAACCGGCCTTTGTCAAGTGCGATCGCGAACGCACGGCCACAAACAGACCACAAACACCAAGCAATGGATAATACAAACAGGACTAAAAACTTCCCTGCTGCCTCGTCCAGTGGATAAAAAGGGGACCAAATGGACGAGGCGGCAGGGAAGTTTTTAGTCCTGTTTGTATTATCCATTGCTTGATGTTTGTGGTCTGTTTGTGACCGTGCGTTCGCGCTTGACAAAGGCCGGTTGGCCGAAAATTTGCGCTTGTTTTGTCTTGTTTTGTCAAATACGCGCTTACATTGGTTTTCTTGTTCTTCTGGTTCCTGTTTGCTTGGGCGCGGGCAGTCACACTTGTTTTGGACCCTGTAAGGAGTGTTTGTGTTTGCCATCACTTACAGATGCGGCACATGCAAAGTCAGAACAAGACTGAGGCAGCTGAAATGTGGTTTCTGAAGAAGAATGTTGAGAGTTCCATGGACAGCAAAGAAACTAAACGAGACAGTCTTGAACGAGGCAGACACAAGTAGATCAATAATGAAGAAGATTAGAAAGAAAAGACAGGCAACATTTATAGGACAAATTTATGAGGGAAGAGAAATTAGAGCACCTAGTCACAACAGGAGAGTGGAGGGAAAGAGAGCACCAGGTAATCCAGGGAGAAAACATTGGACAGACTTGCAGGGTGGCTGAGGACAGAGAGGGTGGGAGATGTACTTGCAGCGACAAGGGATAGATTCCTATGGAGGGCCATGATCGCCACGCCGTGCAACAGGGCACATGATGATGATGATGATGATGATGATGATGATGATGATGATGATGGTACGTATGCGGTCTGGTCTACACAGCAGAATATGATGTGTGATGATTTGATGATAATTTAATTTGTATAGCGCAAACATCCCATGGCAAAAACATACTCATGACGCTTTACGAGAATAGAATCTAATTAAACTTAAATGTAAATAAAAACAGATTGACGAAATTATGAAATGAAAATATTTATTAGGAACCACGGATACGTGGATATTAGAATCACAAATATAATGAAGAGCGACACGATATAAACAGATGCAGTTATTTACAGAGAAATATGGTTTCGGGGCGCGGCGCATGCGCGCACGTACACACACACACACACACACACACACACACACACACACACACACACACACACACAACACACACACACACCACACGAAAAACACATGCACACACACAGAGTCACGCACACACACACACACACGCAACACACACACACACACACAGCACACACACAGTCACGCACACACACACACACACATACACACACACACACATACACACACACACACACATGCACACACACACAGTCACGCGCACACACACACATACACACACACACATTCACACACACACACACACTCATGCACACACATACAGCGAGAGAGAGAGAGAGGGGGGGAGGGAGGGAGGGAGAGAGAAAATGAGAGGGAAAGAAAGAAAGAAAAAAGAGACAAAGAGAGAAAATGAGAGAGAGAGAGAGAGAGTCAAAGAGAGAGAGAGAGAACACACACACACACAAAGAGAGAGAGAGAGAGAGAAAGACCAGAGAGAGAGAGAGAGAAAGACAGAAGAGAGAGAGAGAGAGAGAGGGAGGGAGGGAGAGAGAAAATGAGAGGGAAAAGAAAGAAAAAAGAGACAAAGAGAGAAAATGAGAGAGAGAGAGAGACACACACACACACACACAAAGAGGAAAAAAGAGAGAGAGAGAGAGAGAGAGAAAGACGAGAGGAGAGGAGAAAG
Source organism: Monoplex corrugatus (assembly GCA_030674185.1). Classification (NCBI taxonomy): domain Eukaryota; kingdom Metazoa; phylum Mollusca; class Gastropoda; order Littorinimorpha; family Ranellidae; genus Monoplex; species Monoplex corrugatus. The sequence continues at coordinate 2,283,438 of JAPXFY010000028.1, forward strand.
ACAGAGAGAGAGAGAGAGAAAGAAAGAGAGAGAAAGAGAGCGAGAGAGCGAGAGAGAAAGACAGAGAGAGAGAAAAAAGACAGAGAGAGAAAGACAGAGAGAGAGAGACAGAGAGAGAGAGAAAGAGAGAGAGAGAGAGAGAGAGAAAGACAGACAGAGAGGAGAGAGAGAGAAAGACAGAGAGAGAGAGAGAGAAAGACAGAGAGAGAAGAAAGACAGAGAGAGAGAGAGAGAGAGAGAGAGAGAGAGAAGAGAGAGAGAGAGAGAGAAAGACAGAGAGAGAGCTGAAAGAAAGACAAGAGAGGAGAAATCTGCTTCAGTCATAGTCTCAGACTTGGGGGAAACAAAAGATTTTCATAGATCTCACAGGGACTCTAACCATCAGACACATTTATTCTTTCTAGACAACAGACTTTTAATGATACATGCCCAGAGCTCTGAAGAAAGACACAGAGCTACTTCTTTCATTTTATAAACAAAACCAAAGACTATTCGTAAACGTCGTCAGGGATTTCCATCATCACATTCAACATGATGGATACACACACATGTACAGTGTGGTTAAGTGGTCAGTCTAGAACTTGGTAAGAACACACACAGATTACAGTTTAAATCGATGAGTCTTGAGAGCAGATTTAACCCATTGACTCTTGCGCTGTGTCCATCAGCATCTTGTACTGTTAACCTTGCTAGTAAAGCAAGAAGTTAACCCTTTGACTTCTTCACCCTATTAACCAGCTTTGCACACGCACACACACGCACACACACACACACACTAATGACACACACACACACACACTAATGACACACACACACACACACTAATGACACACACAAATGCATGGAGATACCCATAAACATATACTCGTAAACACTCGCTTATTCACGGACAGACACACACACACACACACACACACACACACACACACACACACACACACACACACACACACACACACACTACACACACACACACACACACACACACACACAACACACACAACACTCGTAGATTATGCATGGAGATACCCATGAACATACACTCGTAAACACTCGCTTATTCACAGACACACACAGACACACACACACACACACACACACACACACACACACACACACACACACACACACACACACACACACACACACACACACACACACACACACACACACACACACACACTACATACACCAACACACAACACGTCTAATATCACTCATAGTGAACAGACGTTAAATCAAAGAACGAACGAACACACACACACACACACACCACACACACACACACACACACACACACACAGACACACACACACACACGCACACACACACACACACACACACACATATATATATATATATATATATACACACACACACGAGAGAGAGAGAGAGAGGAGAGAGAGGGGGGGGGGGGATTGCGTGTGTATACCCTCTGCCGATTTCTGAACGATAATTTTGGAAAGTTATTTATTTATTCATTTATTTTGTGCTGCCTGTTGTGCATTTAGTCTTTCTTGTCTTGTGTGTACGTTTGGCAAAGACCAGCTGGGCGAGCATTTCCGCCCGTCTTGTTTCGTTACATTAAATACGTGTTCTAGCTCTAATTTTGTGGTTTTTGCTGGTTCGTGTTTTCTGGGAAATGGGGAAAAAATGCACCTTGTAGCCAGCAGGCAACAGGTACCCAGGCAGGATCGAATCCAAGATCTTTCCTTTTGGAAGGAAAACAGTGGCAGAATGGTTAAGACTTCGCCTGCCAAAATGGAGATTCCCGGGGTTCGTTACCCGTTGAGGTTTCGACTTTTCTCCTCAGTTTGACCAGTAAATCGAACTGAACGTCAAGTCCTTTGCAAGGGGATGAAAAAACGGGGTATGGCCCGTGTGCTATCTGGTCTGCGCACGCTAAAGATCCCACGGCAGTTTGCCGACCGTGAAGAGCGGGGCTTTAGCTCGGCTGCCCTGGTCTAAAACATTGGAGAGATAAGTTGATGTCCCAGGTCCCTCCCTTGAAGACCGATGAGCCTTCTTGGTTTTCTAAAGTCTTGGTTAAAAAAAAAGAAAAAAAAGAAAAAAAGCCATAGTGGTCTGCTCTGAGGCGCCGCGCTCTCGAAGGAGATAGCAGCCCGAATCTCACATGGTAAACCCACAGTAACATCAGAAATGAATATGAATATGTATTTGTGACCTCCCACCACGAAATCAGTCTTAACTCTCAGTCAGTCGAAACGCACTAGGAGCTGAAAAGGTGACTGAGGATCTATCTGGGATGTTTTGACTTTTTCTCAAAATTGATTTATGTAGACTATAATCTATCCCCCACAGAAATTTTTTTTCTTCAAAAAATATTATTAATCAATTTCAAATAGTATTTTAATGCATTGATCGCAGCAGAAAGAACGCAATTTCCTACCAAATGTATCTATTTTTGTCTCTTATTATGAACCGTAACCTGTACAGTATCCCCAAATGTAATATACTGGCAAAGCTCTTTGGTGCACCTTTCAGATAATGACAGCTAAAACTACAAACAAACTGGGTCAAAGCCACCAAATAAAGAAATTTAAGGAAAATGTGTAGGAGAGCACACAAAAACTTTAGCGGCCGTTTTCTCAAAATGGCCGTCATACAACTTAATGACTTTAATTAATTTAAACATACATAACTTCTACATTTTCTTGAGTACAAGCTTTATTCAAGTACCAAAATAATCAGCAGAATGTACACTTCCCAGTGATATGTATATCTCAAAATGCCCAAAATGCTAGTTAAGACTGATTTCGTGCTGGCAGGTCACATATGGATATGAATATGAATACGAATACGAATATGACTACGAATATGAATATTAATATAAACATGATTATGAATATGAATATGAAATGAATGTGAATATGAACATGAACACAAATATTGATATGAATATGAACATGAATATGAATATGAATGACTATGAGCATGAAAATAAATATGAAAATGAATATGAATATGAATATGAAAATGAATACAAATATGAATATGAAGTAAACGTCTTACCCACGTGACTATTGCGCGTGTCATTAGTCAGTCTACGACATGTCCATACAGTCTGTGAGGGAAGGGGGGGGGGACAGAAGTGCTGCCTCAAACTTTATTGTCCTGGCATGGCTCCATGACCGGGGCGACAGGCGGCCATCTTCCTCATGTCTGGCTCATGTTGGTGGCAGTCCCAAGACACCCATCATCATCATCATGTGCCCTGCCGCGTGGCGTCGGCGATCATGGCCCTCCATATGCATCTAGCCTTTGTCGCAGCAAGCGCATCTTCCACCCTCTCTGTCCTCAGTTTCAGTTTCAGTTTCTCAAGAGGACGTTTCCTCGCTCGGAACGAATTCCATATGCACTAACGTCATAGGTACCATGTGTCCTCAGCCACCCTGCAAGTCCGTCCAACATTTTCTCCCTGGGTCTTCCTGGTGTTCTTTTTCCCTCCAGCATTCCTGTAGTGACCAGGTACTCCAATTCCCCTTTCCTCATAAAATGGCCTAAAATGTTGCTTGTCTTTTCCTAATCTTCTTTATCAATGATCTTCTTGTGTTTGCCTCCTCCAAGTCGTAGCAAGTTTGAAAGATACATTTAGCCTTATCGTTGTGACCTCATCGATAGTATTTACCTTTGGTTGGTTTGTTTGTTTGGATTTTTTTTATCTCATTTTCTACGCCATTATGATGGCCACAAAATCTGGACATTTTTTTTTTACAATACTGTGATGACGATGACGGTGATGATGTAAATCATGACGTTGTGGTGTTCCATCTATGATTGAGTCTGCGTGACATGAGCTATGCTCTACGTTTACTATGTTATCATGTATATTATCATATGTCACATCATATCCTGGCATCAACCAGGCCCGAGAGATATAGACACCTGCAGCGTTGGTAAGGAAATTTGAACAGCACCCTTAATGACTCATCTTTGAAGTGAATGAGACTCGCATGTGTGGTCCCAGTCTTCCGAATGTGCCCATAGCGCGATCTACTCTGGGTTGGAGCCGTAAGGGTTCCCCAGAAACAAAGAAACAAACAGAGAAACAGAGAAACAAAGAAACAAACAAAGAAACAAACAATGCAACAAACAGAGAAACACAAACAGAGAAACAAACAGAGAAACAAACAGAGAAACAAACAATGAAACAAACAGAGAAACAAACAGAGAAACAAACAGAGAAACAAACAGAGAAACAACACGAGAAACAAACAATGAAACAAACAGAAACAAACAGAGAAACAAACAGAGAAACAAACAATGAAACAAACAGAGAAACAAACAGAGAAACAAACAGAGAAACAAACAAGAAACAAACAATGAAACAAACAATGAAACAAACAGAGAAACAAACAGAGAAACAAACAGAGAAACAAACAATGAAACAAACAGAGAAACAAACAGAGAAACAAACAATGAAACAAACAATGAAACAAACAGAGAAACAAACAATGAAACAAACAGAGAAACAAACAGAGAAACAAACAATGAAACAAACAATGAAACAAACAGAGAAACAAACAATGAAACAA
>JAPXFY010000028.1:2295493-2300493 GCA_030674185.1 Monoplex corrugatus
AACGTCAACCAAAGATCTAGCATTGACTGATAACAAGAAGATGATTAAATATTAGGGAGAAGAAGACAGAAGACAGACAGACAGACAGATAGAAGATAGATAGACAGATAGATAGACAGATAGATAGATAGATAGACAGATAGATAGATAGACAGATAGACAGATAGACAGACAGATAGACAGATAGATAGACAGATAGACAGATAGATAGACAGATAGATAGACAGATAGACAGATAGATAGACAGATAGATAGACTAGACAGATAGATAGACAGATAGATAGACAGATAGATAGACTAGACAGATAGATAGACAGATAGATAAGATAGACAAGACAGCAACAGAGACACAGAGAGATGGGACAGAGTAATCCAATTCAAATTCAAAGTTTACTACCCAAGATACTAGTATTGAACAGATACAAGATACAAGAAATCCTTACAAAACTGTTCTTTTACCGAAAACCAAACTTTAGTGGTAGTAAAGTAACTGGTTTTGTGGAAAAGCTCTCTTGGTAGACAATGGTTAAAAGAAAACCAAGACTTGCTGGTAGCTTTCAGACTGGCAGAAAACCTGCATAACTTCTTTAGAAAAAGGTTTTGTAAGTTATAGGTTGTTTCTATGTGAACACTCCTTGTTTTCTATACACATACTGACAACCACAGAGGAATATCACTACTGTCCATTGCAGGCAAGATATTAGCAAGGGTGCTGCTGAACCGCCTCACTAATCATCTTGAGCTGGGTCTGTTGCCAGAGAGTCAATGTGGATTTCGGGCTGGGAGAGGTACGGTGGACATGATCTTTGCTGCTCGTCAACTGCAAGAAAAGGCGCAGGAACAACACCGAGCACTGTACACTCCTCTACGGGGAACTCGCGTCTGGCAAGAGAACAGTTGGAGGCCAGAGAAAACGGTTTAAAGACAAGCTTGAAGGCATCGCTAAAGTCCCTCAACATAGACTGGGAGAATTGGGAAAACCTTGCCCTCGACCGTACAGTCTGGCGTAGAAGAATCAAAACCGGATGTACCACTTCAGAAGTGTCCGTATCCAATCTGCACAAGAAAAACGAGCTGCACGGAAAGCTAGGGCTGCAAACCCTTCAACCACAGTAACCGACCATAGATGTCCAACCTGTGGACGTTACTTCTGTGCCCGGATCGGATTGATCAGTCACCTCCGGACATACTGACTCAAATCAATTTCATGAAGCCGTGGTCATTGTCGACGACGACAGACGAACACCATACATATAAATTGATATCATTTCTGTTATCACACTGTTCGTTGATGGCTTGATTATGATTCAGCAAAAAGATATACTAATGAAACAAATTCATAAATAAATGTGACCTCCCACCACGAAATCAGTCTTAACTCGCAGTCAGTCGAACAGCACTAGAGCTGAAAAGGTGACTGAGGGTCTATCTGGGGTGTTTTGACTTTTTCTCAAAATTGATTTCTGTACACTATAATCTATCCCCCAGAAATGTGTTTCTTGAAAAAAATATTAATCAATTTAAATCGGTATTTTAGTGCACTGATCGCAGCAGAAAGAAGCAATTTCCTACCAAAAGTACCTATTTTTGTCTCTTATTATGAACTGTAACCTGTACAGTACCAGCACATGTAATATACTGACGGAAAGCTCTTTGGTGCACCTTTCAGATAATGACAGCGAAAATTAGAAACAAACAGGGTCAAAGCCACCAAATAAAAAAATTTAAGGAAAATGTGTAGGAGAGCACACAAAAACTTAGAGGCCGTTTTCTCAAAATGTCCGTCATACAACTTAATGACTTAATTTTTAAACATACATAACTTCTACATTTTTCTTGAGTACAAGCTTTATTCAGGTACCAAAATAATCAGCAGAATGTACACTTTCCAGTGATTTGTATATCTCAAAATGCGATGACAATAAACGAGCTCTTGTAGGGATGGTGGGGGTGGGGGTGGCGGTAGGGGACTGTACTCTCATCGACTGGGATTGGTGAAAATAATGGAAGGCAGCTGGAACAGAGGAGAATTGGGCAGAAAGAAGACGTCTGTTGTCTGGTGCTTGAAAGCGCTTACAGCATATTTTGTCATCTATCAAGTAGATCATTCATAAGGAAGATTAGGAAAAGACAGGCAACATTTATAGGCCATTTTATGAGGAAGGGGGATTTGGGGCACCTGGTCACAACGGGAAAGCTGGAGGGAAAGAGAGCACCGGGTAGACCCAGGGAGAAAATGCTGGACGGACTTGCAGAGTGCTGGGGATCGAGGAGGGTGGGGGAGATGCTAGGGGCAACGAGAGATAGAGACAGATGGAAGTCCATGATCGCCAACGCCATGCGGCAGGGCACCTGATGATGATGATGATGAGATCGGGGAAAGTCAAAGCGGTTGCAGTAATGCTTAGCATAGAGTAAGATTTTGCAGGACGAAGACAAAGAAAGAGAGACAGAGACAGAGAGAGAGAGGGAGAGAGAGAGAGAGAGAGGGGGGGGGGTGAGAATAACGCAGAAAAGGATACTGCAACAACAAAACAAAATAAACAACAACAAAAACAGAGACAGTTTCTGAATCGTGGAATCTGGCATAGACATACAGTTGTGCAGTATTTTAGGAAGGAAGCGTTAGAAAACAAACCAACCAACCAACCAACAAACAAACAAACCAAACAAACAAACAAACAAACCCAAACCAAACAAACGAACAAAACACATATAATACTGACCACGAGAAAAGTTGAAGTTTCTCTCACCTCATTCCGCGACAACCATGACAGCCCCCCCCCCCCTGTGTGTGTGTGTGTGTGTGTGTGTGTGTGTGTGTGTGTGTGTGTGTGTGTGTGTGTGTGTTTCTGTCTCTCTCTGTCTTTCTCTCTCTTCGGAGAAGAAGGCGAACGCAGAGATGAAAATTGCATGTCCAAGATCTAATTGACGAGAGTGCCTAATTAGTTGAGAAGAGAGACAGACAGAGACAGACAGACAGACAGATAGCAGACAGACAGACAGACAGACAGACAGACAGATAGGCAGAGACAGAAGAGAGAAAGAGAGACAGACAGACAGACAGACAGACAGATAGCAGAGACAGATAGAGAGAAAGAGAGACAGACAGACAGACAGACAGAGATATATATAGAGAGAGAGACAGATACAGAAAGTGAGAGACAGAGAGAGACAGAAACAGAGAAAGACAGAGAAAAACAGAAAAAGACAACACAACACACACACACACACACACACACACACACACACACACACAACACACACACACACACACACACATACACACACACACAGAGACACACACATACCACACACACACACACACACACACACACACACACACACACACACACACACACACACACACACACACACACACACACGGAGAAAGAAGAGAGAGAGAGAGAGAGAGAGAGAGAGAGAGAGAGAGAGAGAGAGAGAGAAAGAGACAGAGACAGAGACAGAGTGACAGACAGACAGAGACAGACAGACAGAGCGACAGAGACAGACAGACAGAGAGAGACAGACAGACAGAGACAGACAGACAGAGACAGACAGAGACAGAGAGAGACAGATTGAGAGAGACAAATTGAGAGAGAGAGACAGACAGAGAGAGACAGACAGACAGAGACAGACAGACAGAGACAGACAGAGACAAACAGAGACAGAGAGAGACAGATTGAGAGAGACAAATTGAGAGAGAGAGACAGACAGACAGAGAGAGAGCATAAACCAGACCTGTGTCTGGAGCCAGACAAGTAATTGCTGTATGGAGGGTTAAGTCCTCTTAAAATTGCTTTGCGCTGGCTGGGAGAAAATAAGACACTTGTGCTTGGGGAGGGAAGGGGAGGGGGTGTGTCGCAGATACACAAGAGCCGACAGGGGAACAACTCCGTACGACACGAGACAGTTCTGTGATGGTATCGTTATGATGACCGTTACCCAACAGCCACAGCCTTTCCGCTAGCTTCCTGGCATCGCCTAAAAAAGAAGAAGAAGAAGAAGAAAAAGAAGAAGAAGAAGAAAAAGAAGAAGAAGAAGAAGAAGAAGAAGAAGAAGAAGAAGAGAAGAAGAAGAAGAAGAAGAAGGAGGAGGAGGAAAGAAGAAGAAGAAGAAGAAGAAAGAAGAAGAAGACAGAGAAGAAGAAGAAGAAGAAGAAGAAGAAGAAGAAGAAGAAGAAGAAGAAAAAGAAGAAGAAGAAAAAGAAGAAGAAGAAGACAGAGAAGAAGAAGAAGAAGAAGAAGAAGAAGAAGAAGAAGAAGAAAAAAAAGAAGAAGACAGAGAAGAAGAAGAAAAAGAAGAAGGAGGAAGAGGAGAAAGAGAAGGATGAGGAGGAGGAGAAGAAAAAGAAGAAGAAGAAGGAAAAAAAGAAGATTGAGGAGGAGGAGAAAGAGAAAAAGAAGAAGGTAGAAAAACAGACATCCTGTAAACACACACTCCTTCAAACTGTTGATCTAATTAGTCACCTCGTCACCCAGACACCCATGGTAGGACGGAGCATGGAGTATAGTATAGAACTGACTGGCAGCTGCTGACGCCTGCTGACAACCTTCTGATTATGTCCCAGACATCTCCCTGTCATGTTGAGACCTCCAAGACCAGACGCCCTGTGTCATCCTGAAGACTCCAAGACCTCCACAGGCCCGTCTGTCTTCATCGTCTCCTTTTTCTCTCCTTTCCTTCGTCGTCTGCGTGGTCTGTCTTCATCGTCTCCCTTTTCTCTCCTTTCCTTCGTCGTCTGCGTGGTCTGTCTTCATCGTCTCCCTTTTTCTTTCCTTCGTCGTCTGCGTGGTCTGTCTTCATCGTCTCCCTTGTCTTTCCTTTCCTTCGTCGTCTGCGTGGTCTGTCTTCATCGTCTTCTTTTTCTCTCCTTTCCTTCGTCGTCTGTCTTCATCGTCTCCCTTTTCCTTTCCTTCGTCGTCTGCGTGGTCTGTCTTCATCGTCTCCCTTTCCTTTCCTTCGTCGTCTGCGTGGTCTGCCGATGGGTGTGTCCAGTT
>JAPXFY010000028.1:2307993-2315493 GCA_030674185.1 Monoplex corrugatus
TTCTCTCTTTCTCTTGCTTTCTCTCTCTCTCTTGCTCTCTCTCTTTCTGTCTTGCTTTCTCTCTTTCTCTTGCTTCTCTCTTCTTTCTGTCTTGCTTTCTCTCTTCTCTCTTGCTTTCTCTCTTTCTCTTGCTCTCTCTCTTTCTGTCTTGCTTTCTCTCTCTCTCTTGCTTTCTTCTCTCTCTCTTGCTCTCTCTCTTTCTGTCTTGCTTTCTCTCTCTCTCTTGCTTTCTCTCTCTCTCTCTTGCTCTCTCTCTTTCTCTTGCTTTCTCTCTTTCTCTTGCTCTCTCTCTTTCTGTCTTGCTTTCTCTCTTTCTCTTGCTTTCTCTCTCTCTCTTGCTCTCTCTCTCTCTTCTGTCTTGCTTTCTCTCTCTCTCTTGCTTTCTCTCTTTCTGTCTTTGCTTTCTCTCCTTTCTCTTGCTTTCTCTCTTTCTCCTTGCTTTCCTCTCTCTCTCTCTTGCTTTCTCTCTTTCTGTCTTGCTTTCTCTCTTTCTCTTGCTTTCTTCTCTCTCTTGCTTTCTCTCTCTTTCTCTTGCTTTCTCTCTTTCTCTTGCTTTCTCTCTCTCTCTTGCTTTCTCTCTTTCTGTCTTGCTTTCTCTCTTTCTCTTGCTTTTCTCTCTTTCTTCTTGCTTTCTCTCTTTCTCTTGCTTTCTCTCTTTCTGTCTTGCTTTCCTCTCTTTCTCTTGCTTTCTCTCTCTCTCTTGCTTTCTCTCTTTCTGTCTTGCTCTTCTCTGCTTTCTCTTCTTCTTTTCTCTTTCTCTTGCTTTCTCTCTTTCTCTTGCTTTCTCTCTCTTCTTCTTGCTTTCTCTTCTTTCTCTCTTGCTTTCTCTCTCTCTCTTGCTTTCTCTCTTCGTCTTGCTTCTCTCTTCTCTTGCTTTCTCTCTCTTTCTCTCTTGCTTTCTCTCTTTCTCTTGCTTTCTCTCTCTTCTCTTGCTTTCTCTCTTTCTCTCTTTCTGTCTTGCTTTCTCTCTTTCTGTCTTGCTTTCTCTCTTTCTCTTGCTTTCTCTCTCTTTCTCTTGCTTTCTCTCTTTTCTGTCTTGCTTTCTCTCTTTCTGTCTTGCTTTCTCTCTTTTCTCTTGCTTTCTCTCTTTCTCTTGCTTTCTCTCTCTCTCTTGCTTTTCTCTCTTTCTGTCTTGCTTTCTCTCTTCTTCGTCTTGCTTTCTCTCTCTTTCTCTTGCTTTCTCTCTTTCTGTCTTGCTTTCTCTCTTTCTCTTGCTTTCCTCTCTTTCTCTTGCTTTCTCCTCTTTCTGTCTTGCTTTCTCTCTTTCTGTCTTGCTTTCTCTCTTTCTCTTGCTTTCTCTCTTTCTCTTGCTTTCTCTCTTTCTTTCCTTTGCTTTCTCTCTTTCTGTCTTGCTTTCTCTCTTTCTGTCTTGCTTTCTCTCTTCTCTCTTGCTTTCTCTCTCTCTCTCTTGCTTTCTCTCTTTCTGTCTTGCTTTCTCTCTTTCTGTCTTGCTTTCTCTCTTTCTCTTGCTTTCTCTCTTTCTCTTGCTTTCTCTCTTTCTGTCTTGCTTTCTCTCTTTCTCTTGCTTTTTCTCTCTTTCTTGCTTTCTCTCTTCTTTTCTGTCTTGCTTTCTCTCTTTCTCTCTCCTTGCTTTCTCTCTTTCTGTCTTGCTTTCCTCCTCTTTCTCTTGCTTTTTCTCTCTTTCTTGCTTTCTCTCTCTTTCTCTTGCTTTTCTCTCTCTTTCTCTTGCTTTCTCTCTTTCTCTTGCTTTCTCTCTTTCTTCTCTTGCTTTCTCTCTTTCTGTCTTGCTTTCTCTCTTTCTCTTGCTTTTTCTCTCTTTCTCTTGTTTTCCCTCTCTCTTTCTCTTTGCTTTCTCTCTCTTTCTCTTGCTTTCTCTCTCTTTCTCTTGCTTTCTCTCTCTCTCTTGCTTTCTCTCTTTCTGTCTTGCTTTCTCTCTCTCTCTCTCTTGCTCTCTCTTCTCTCTCTTGCTTGCTCTCTCTCTCTCTTCTCTTGCTCTCTCTCTCTCTTTCTCTTGCTCTCTCTCTCTCTCTTGCTCTCTCTCTCTCTTTCCCCTTGCTCTCTCTCTCTCTTTTTCTCTTGCTCTCTCTCTCTCTCTCTCTTGCTCTCTCTCTCTTTCTCTTGCTCTCTCTCTCTCTTGCTTTCTCTCTCTCTCTCTTGCTCTCTCTCTCTCTCTCTCTTGCTTTCTCTCTCTCTCTTGCTTTCTCTCTCTCTTTCTCTTGCTTTCTCTCTCTCTTTCTCTTGCTTTCTCTCTCTCTGTTGCTCTCTCTCTCTGTCTGTCTGTCTTGCTTTCTCTCTCTCTCTTGCTCTCTCTCTATTTCTCTCTTTCTGTCTTGCTTTCTCTCTCTCTCTTGCTCTCTCTCTATTTCTCTCTTTCTGTCTTCCTTTCTCTCTCTCTCTTTCTTTCTGTCTTCCTTTCTCTCTTTCTCTTGCTTTCTCTCTCTTGACACCACACAGTCGAGTCCCATCCTTTTCATGGACAGTCTTGATGGAGGCAGACACAAGCAGATCATTCATAAGGAAGATTAGGAAAAGGCAGGCAACATTCATAGGCCATTTTATGAGGAAAGTGGAATTGGAACACCTGGTCACAACGGGAAAGCTGGAGGGAAGGAGAGCACCGGGTAGACCCAGGGAGAAGATACTAGACAGACTTGCAGAGTGGCTGGGGACAGGGAAGGTGGGAGAGATGCTAGAGGCAACAAGAGATAGAGACAGATGGAAGTCCATGATCGCCAACGCCATGCGGCAAGGCACCTGATGATGATGAACTGCAGGAATTTGACAACAATACTTTCCGAACATTCGGTTTTTTGATTTCAGATGCATGCAGTCATTATTTTTGTTACAGAGTCACACAGATATGACAAAATACTCTCCGAGCGATCGCTACATTTGTATAAAGTGCATGCAATCATTATTTGGTTTCACAGAACCACACCAGTTTGGCAGTAGGGTTTTTCCCCCGAGTGATCGCCTGAAATGCATAGTGCAGCAGACATGAGTTTCTTGTTTTTGTTTTGTTTCTCCACAACCACTCGATCAGACAGTAATGCTTTTACCATTGTGGCGTAAAGGCCTCAGAGGATGGTCAGTATTTGGCTTAGTGTCCACCAATGTGAATAACCGGTCAATAAGACATGAAATGTGCACTTAATGGATAGGCATTTGTTGGTAAAACCGTCAAATTAATCAGCAGAAAATTTAGCGATCTGGTTGTCTGATCACAATAAACCCCCAGCAGCGTCAAAGATGATTAAATGATGTAACAACAAGATATGAAGACTTCAAGCGAGAGGCACACCAAGGAAGACAGGGACTGATGACGTGAAAAGAGACCTTGAAGTCACACGGCTGTTTTCCATATTGAGCTCCCAGGCTCGCTGCTAAGGAGGAGAAGGTCAGTCAATGACTCCACAGAAACATTAGGGTCAACGACTCTACAGAGACATTAACATCGGGAAGAGAGTTCTTGAATGTTATATAGAACCGATACTGTTATACGGTTGTGAGGCGTGGACAGTCAACACGCAAAGCCAGAACAAGATTGAGGCAGCCCAGATGTGGTTTCTAAGAAGAATGTTGAAAGTTCCATGGACAGCAAAGAAAACAAACGAGACAGTCTTGATGGAGGCAGACACAAGAAGATCATTCATAAGGAAAATTAGGAAAAGACAAGCAACATTTCCCAACAAACGAGACAGTCTTGATGGAGGCAGACACAAGAAGATCATTGATAAGGAAAATTAGGAAAAGAAAAGCAACATTTCTGGGGAATTAGAGCACCTGATCATGACAGGAAAGCTGGAGGGAAAGAGAACACCAGGTAGACCCAGGGAGAAAATATTGGACGGACTTGCAGGATGGCTGAGGGCAGAGAGGGTAGAAGATGTGCTTGCGGCAACAAGGAATAGGTTCATATGGAGGGCCATGACCTCCAACGCTATGCAGCAGGGCACATGATGATGATGATCAATTTACGATGGATTTGGTGGTGTTCCTACCATTTCTGTATTATTGATGTTTCTGACCTGTCATGTCTGGTCTTGTTGACAGCTCTTCTCAAACAATACATCTCACTGGTGGTAATTTTGTGTTCCAGGGGCTTGGGTCAGGGTCCAGGCCTGGTACTGGCCTGATTGCTGTGGATTTTCTGCCATAGTCTTTCATATAGTGTATGATAGACTAAGGTGGTTTACTTGTCATTTTTTAGGTACCACGAAACACTGTTAAACAGTTTTCCAAGATCACTATAGGTTTATTTTGTTTAATTTATTTATTTATTTATTTTTTGATAGAGCCACACACGTCTATGTCTGTGTCTCAGTCTGTCTGTCTGTCTCTCTGCTCTCTCTTTCTCTCTCTCTCTCTCTCTCTCTCTGTCTATGTCTGTGTCTCAGTCTGTCTGTCTGTCTCTCTCGCTCTCTCTTTCTCTCTCTCTCTCTCTCTCTCTCTCTCTCTCTTAGACACAAACGACAGAGAGACAGAGAGAGAGCAAGATTTCATGGTTGGACCTTTGTCAAATTCAGATCAAAGGTGCGGAATCGTTGAGAGGTCATGAATGTATCCGTTTGGAGGACAATATGTCTCTTCCCAAAAAATAAATGAATAGATGAAATAAATAAAATAAAATAAAATAAAATAAAATAAATGAAATTAAATTAAACAAAATAGAACAAACATTTACGTAATAAAATAAAACAAAGAAAATAAGATAAATAAAATAAGGTAAAATAAAAAAGAATAAAATGAAATAAAGTAAAACAAAATAATACCAACATCTTTTGAGGAAGGTGGTGTGAGAAGCAGTGTCACAGTGACAACAAATCATCAACTGTCTGTTTTCACTGTTGGAGCAGTGTACGAGTGTCCTTGCTTCCAGCCAAATTGCATTTTGTCTGATGACTCTTCCAGGTCACAGTGATCTTGAAAAGTAACAAATCTGTTAAAAAGCTTACTCTCTTTCTCTCCCCATGTCTCCCTCTCTCTCTCTTTCTTCTGTCCCCCCTCTCTTCCTTCTCTCTCCCCCCCTCTCTCTCTCTCTTTCTTTGTCTCCTGGGCGCATCCCATGTCTCTGTTGTACCCCTGCCAAACCCAATCCATGCTGTACATTTCTGCGAGAAACTTGCCTCTGTAAATTGCTTCTGTAGAATTGGAGATACTAGTACTGGGAGAGAGCCAGATTAAACTTGTGGCTGGAGGATATAATAACAGTCCAGACAGTTCAACTTTTGAGCTCTATACGCCGAGACTCTTTGGTGAAGATGATTTATCACCACGGTTTTATCATCCAACCGCCATCTTGCTTCCCTGCCCCACCTCGTTCAGTTCCAGTCTACAAGATAAAAACTGGCCTGTTGGCGGCCTGACTTCACCTTCACCTTCACCTTCACTTTCACCTGTCCCGGAGTCTTGAAGACCGTTGGGATGCCACAGAAAACTTCCTAACCAGCTTCCTCCATTCCTCACGTTCTCAGACGCTCTGGAAATTCTGTGCTAGAAATTTCCTCTTTTCTGTCAGTCTTTGTTTCTTTCTTCCTCCTTTACTTTCTGTCATTTCAACCTATCATTATCTGGAACCAGAAGAACAAGAAAACCAATACAAGTGCGTATCCAACAAAACAAAATAAAACAAGCGCAAATTCTGTTCGTGTTTTGTTTTGTTGGATACGCGCTTGTATTGGTTTTCTTGTTCTTCTGGTTCCTGTTTGCTTTGGCGCGGGCAGTCACACTTGTTTTGGATCCTATCATTATCTGCCTTGCTGGTCCATTCACCTGTATGTGTTCAATATGTACGTTCTCTTAGGATTGATAATTGGGTACATGTATTAAGTGCGTTTTTGGCTCTACGGAAATGAAATATGCAGAAGCAATTTTAGGTAACTTAGACCCGATTGTAGATGTTTTAGTGTCCTTAGGTATGTTTGAATTTGTATTCAGGTATGTTTTTTTAAATCCCCTGTGTGATAAATTGGACGGGTGGTCAGAGCCAGAGGCATCTCCTTAGACTATGTGCGCGAATGCATTGATATGTGTACTGAATTTCTGTTTTTTCCCCGTTGAAGTATTGTGTATGTTTTGAAATGGTTATAGCCCTGATATGGCTCTACGCAGTCGGCTGGGTTTTAAACAAATAGGCCATTTTATGAGGAAGGGGGATTTGGAGCACCTGGTCACAATGGGAAAGCTGAGGGAAAGAGAGCACCAGGTAGACTCAGGGAGAGAATGCTGGACGGACTTGCAGAGTGGCTGGGGATGAAGAGGGTGGGGGAGATGCTGGGGGCAACGAGAGATAGAGATGGTTGGAAGTCCATGGTCGCCAACGCCATGCGGCAGGGCACCTGATGATGATGATGATGATATCAATAACAGCAATAACTCTCCCGTCCATCTCCACGTCAAATATTACGTTTTTCTGTCGATTTCTTTTTGTCTGTTTACGAATCCCTGCCTGTGATAAAGAGCTTGTGGATAACGTGGGCAGTCTTCAAGACCACATCTAGAGTCTCCTGAAAGTGTTCCCCTGCTTCAGACAATAGAGTCTCTCCTACTTCGGGCGTTTGATTGATTGATTTGGTCAGTTTTTTACGTCGACACCCCCTCAGTGATACAGCTGACGGGATAAACCATCGCAGGAAGTGGGGAAGGGGGCTTATCTAATCCGTTTACTGACACCACCAGAACAACAATAGATGTTAAGATGGGACAGTGAATAGGCCAGTTTTAATGGGGGGGGGGGGGGGGGACTTATCTAATCCTATACTGACACCACAGAACAACATAATGTTAAGATGGGACAGTAAGTAGGCCAGTTTTAATGAGGTGACTTATCTAATCTATATGACACCACAGAACAACATAATGTTAAGATGGACAGTGAGAAGGCCAGTTTTAATGAGGTGACTTATCTAATCCTATACTGACACCACCAGAACAACAATAATGTTAAGATGAGAAAATGAGAAGGCCAGTTTTAATGGGGGGACTGATCTAATCCTATACTGACACACCAGAACAACAATGATGTTAGATGGGACAGTGAGAAGGCCAGTTTTTATGGGGGGGGGGGGGAGGGAGGGGAGCTTATCTAACCCTATACAGACACTACCAGAACAACAATGATGTTAAGATGGGACAGTGAGAAGGCAGTTTTTTATTGGGGGGGGGGGGGGGAAGGGAGGGGAACTTATCTAATCCTATACAGACACACCAGAACAACAGTGATGTTAAGATGGACAGTGAGAAGGCCAGTTTTAATGGGTTGGGGGGGGGGGACTTATCTAATTCTACACATGACACCACAAGAAAGCAATGATGTTTTAAGTTGGGACAGTGAGAAGGCCAGTTTTAATGTAGCGCACCTAGGGATTCGAACTCACAACCATTAGCATGTCAATCGATGCTCATCGACTGAGCTGCTGATGCCCGCAATCTCGAATCCTACAGTAATTTAGTTTTGCTTGTGCTGGAGTAGAGCCAAGGACTGAGTCTCGTGATGGGTGGGAACAGTGGAGTATGGTCTAGGCTGTTGGTTTAGCAAGC
>JAPXFY010000028.1:2320493-2325493 GCA_030674185.1 Monoplex corrugatus
CTCTCTGTCTCTCTCTCTCTCCCACCTCTCTCTTTATGTCTCTTTTCCACCTCTCTGTCTCCCCCTCTCTCTCTGTATCCCCCACCTTCTCTTCTCTCTCCATTCCTCCCCACCCCTTCTCTTTTTTCTCTCGTTCTCTCTCTCGTCTGTTTTCTCTGTCTCTCTCTGTCTCTTTATCTCTGTTTCTGTCTTTTCTGTCTTCTGTCTATCTGTCAGTCTGTCTCTTCTCTCTGTCTCTGTCTCTCTCTTTCTTTCTCATTCCGAGCGTGGAGTCCTCATCTTGAGAAACTGAAACTGAAGGTTATGACAACTTTGTATAGTTATGGAACTGTCTGCCTGCCTGTCATTCTTCTCTGTCCCTCCCTCTCATTCTTTCCCCCCCCCTCCCTCCTCCCTCCCCCCAGCTTAGTTCTGTGTTTCCTCCCTACCAAAGCCAGTCAGCGCTAAAGCATGTTGAGACAAGCTAATACTGTAGAAATCACAGTAAAGGTCACCATCAAAGTAGATTGTTTTTATATAGCTCTAGACATCAGATGTCCTCCTCTCCACGTCCCTTGACTTCAGAGCCCGTGTGGTTTGTGGTTGGTGTTACTGGAGTGTAGCCAGGATAACATTGGCTGTGGCATGTGGAGTATGGTCCAGACTGTTTGCCTACCAAGTATTATATAGACTTTGAGACTTGTTTGGTGAGAGTGATCAAAAGTATATTAACGTCAGACCTGTCTGATCTTCCACGTTGATCCTCTGTCTATCTCCCTGCCTTTTGTCTGTCTGTTTGTCTCTCTCTCTCCCACCTCTTTCTCTCTCTCTCTGTCTCTCTCCCCACCTCTCTCTCTCTGTCTCTCTCTCTCTCTCTCTCCCACCTCTTTCTCTCTCTCTCTCCCACCTCTTTCTCTCTCTCTCTCCCACTCTCTCTCCCACCTCTTTCTCTCTCTCTCTCCCACCTCTTTCTGTCTCTCTCTCTCCCACCTCTCTCTCTCTTTGCCTCTCTCTCTCTCTCTCTTCGTCTCTCTCTCTCTCTTTTCTCTCTCTCTCTCTCTCTTTCTTCGTCTCTCCCTTTGTCTTTGTTTCTGTCTGTCTGTCTGCCTGTCTGTTTCTCTCTCTGTCTCTCTGTCTGTCTGTCTCTCTCTCTCTCTCTCTCTCTCTTCGTCTCTCCCTTTGTCTTTGTTTCTGTCTGTCTGTCTGCTGTCTGTTTCTCTCTCTGTCTCTCTGTCTGTCTCTCTCTCTCTCTCTCTCTCTCTCTCTTCGTCTCTCCCTTTGTCTTTGTTTCTGTCTGTCTGTCTGCCTGTCTGCCTGTCTGTTTCTCTCTCTCTCTCTCTCTCTCTTTATCTCTCTCTCTCTCCTCTCTCTGTCCTTGCTCATGCCCGTTTGTTTTGGTTTTTCTGGTTAGCGGTCTTCAGTGGCTGTGGTTGTCTCTCTGTCTTCTCAGTATTCATACAGACTTTGGACTTGTTTGTAAGTGATCGTTATTCTCGACCTGTCTGTCTTCTTCCGTCCATCCCTTTGCCCTTTTGTTTCTGTCTGTCTGTCTTCTGTCTCTCTCTCTCTCTCTCTCCACCTCTTTCTCTCTCTCTCTCCCTCTTCTCTCTCTCTTCTCTCACTCTTTTTCTTCTCCACTCCTCTCTTCCTTTCTTTCTGTCTTCCTTTCTCTTCTCTTGTCTCTGTCTCTCTCTCTCTCTCTCTCTCTCTCTTCTCTCTCTCTCTTTCTCTCTCTCTGTGTCTTCGTCCATCCCTTTGTCTTTGTTTCTTGTCTGTCTGTCTCTGTCTCTGTCTCTCTCTCTCTCTCTCTCTCCCCTCTCTCTCTTCCACTCTCTCTCTCTCTTTCTCTCTCTCTCTCTCTGTCTTCGTCCATCCTTTGTCTTTGTTTCTGTCTGCTTTGTCTCTGTCTCTCTCTCTCACTCTCTCCCATCTCTCTTGTTGTTCTTCTGTCTGTCTAGTCTGTTCTCTGTCTTCCTACTCCGTCCTTTCTTCATTTTCTCTCTCTCTTCTGGTTCTCCCCCACACTCTCTTTACCCTCACTTGTTCATTCTCTCCTGTGTCTTGCGCCTCTCTCTGCTTGCTTCTTCTCTGCTGTCCCTCCTCATTCGTTCTCTACTCATCTCCTCTCCACTGGTGTTCTACTGTCAAGAGTAACCTACTACTTGGCTGTACTGGATAGAAATGTCACATTTGTTACTGTTTGTCAGTTTGGTATTCGTTCACACGCATAAATCATTTTAAAAGATTGCAATCTAGGTCAACTCTGACCCAGCTGTCAGATGATAGTGACATTAATCTGACAGGTCATGAGAAACTAATAAGTATAAATAATATGATTCATAAAAAGTACTAGCGGCATAGTTCACAATAAAAAAGATAACAACAAACATTAAAGCTATACAAGTAAGAAGACACATAAGAAACCACAGAATATTAAAATTTAAACACTGACTATGTAATGAAGAAAGATTAACAGATTTTTATATGAATAAAGAGGCATACTGTGTTTATATATTGCTGCGTGTGTGTGCTTGCGTACGTGTGTTGTGTGTGTGTGGTGTACGTGTGTGTGTGCGTGCGTGTGCGTTGCTGTGCGCGTGTGTGTTTGTAAGAATGTGTGTGTGTGTGTGTGTGTGTGGAGAGAGAGTGTGTGTGATTGCTATGTTTGCATGCGTGTGTGTGTGTTTATCCATGCAATAGTTGTACATAAAATTATAATCAATATTTTGAATGAAATAAAAACAGAAAAATTCTAATCCATATAAGGAAAAACATTATAACTTCAGTATTACAGATTAACACCTTGACAATCAAAATTACCTCACAAATTATAAACTATTCGTATATCATACATCACAATTTATGGCTAGTTTGGAGACAAGATGACCCATCTATACAACATTAACACGGGTCACTCCAGTGAAATGGATGGCTAGTTTGGAGATACGCTGACCCATCTGTACAACATTAACACGGGTCACTCCAGTGAAATGATGGCTAGTTTGGAGATACGCTGACCCATCTGTACAACATTAACACGAGTCACTCCAGTGAAATGATGGCTAGTTTGGAGATACGCTGACCCATCTGTACAACATTAACACGGGTCACTCCAGTGAAATGATGGCTAGTTTGGAGATACGCTGACCCATCTGTACAACATTAACACGGGTCACTCCAGTGAAATGATGGCTAGTTTGGAGATACGCTGACCCATCTGTACAACATTAACACGGGTCACTCCAGTGAAATGGTGGCTAGTTTGGAGAAAAGATGACCCATCTGTACAACATTAACACGGGTCACTCCAGTGAAATGATGGCTAGTTTGGAGATACGCTGACCCATCTGTACAACATTAACACGGGTCACTCCAGTGAAATGATGGCTAGTTTGGAGATACGCTGACCCATCTGTACAACATTAACACGGGTCACTCCAGTGAAATGATGGCTAGTTTGGAGATACGCTGACCCATCTATACAACATTAACACGGGTCACTCCAGTGAAATGGTGGCTAGTTTGGAGACAAGATGACCCATCTGTACAACATTAACACGGGTCACTCCAGTGAAATGGTGGCTAGTTTGGAGATACGCTGACCCATCTATACAACATTAACACGGGTCACTCCAGTGAAATGATGGTTAGTTTGGAGACAAGATGACCCATCTGTACAACATTAGCACGGGTCATGCCCAAACTCTTGTAGGTCCTCCAGACAGCAGACTTTTGTTCAGACAAGCTTAATGAATGCCCTTTCGCTCCAAACTTCACCAACCCCCCCCCCTCCCGCCTCTTTGACTCAGCTAGTCCCCCCTCTCCCTACCCCTCCCTCCGCCAACACACTTTCTCCATGATTTATTCCACCTTTTCTCAACTAATTGGCCAATGTCTGTCAATGTGATTTCAGACACCTAGTTTTTATCTTTCTTTTTATATTTCTTTCTTTCTTTCTTTCTTTCTGTCTGTCTCTCTCTCTCTCTCTCTCTGTCTCTCTCTGTCTTTCTCTGTCTTTCTCTGTCTTTCTCTCTCTCTCTGTCTCTCTCTGTCTTTCTCTGTCTTTCTCTCTCTCTCTGTGTCTCTCTGTCTTTCTCTCTCTCTCTCTCTCTTTTTTTTTGGTTTTTTTTTTGTTTTCTTTCTTTCGTTCTTCTTTTTTTTTCTTCTGCTCCTCCTCCTTCTCGTTCTTCTCCTCCTTCTTCTCCTCCTCCTTCTCTTTGTTCTTCTGTTTCTTCTCCTACTTCTCCTTCTCCTTCTTTTCCTCCTCCTCCTCCTCCACCTTCTCCTCCGTCTCTTCGTGAGCTTGCCTCGCCAGTTCGGTCGGTCTAGTGCAAGAGTCTCCCAGGTCTCTTGGGGTTGCGGCGTGTAGACAGCAACGAAGGTTTTCCACACCTGTCCATTCTGGTCCATCCTCTTAATAGTACTGTAAGTGAGTTTCAAGGTTTTGAGGTCCCCTTCTGTTGTTTGTGACTGAATACATGCTGCTTTTTTAACCCTTTGACTTCCGCATCCTGTCCACCAGCATCCTGCATTGTCAACCATCCTAGCAAAGCAAAAACTTAACCCTTTGACTCCTTCACCCTATCCCTTTGTTAGCACGATTGACAATGAAGGGTGCTGGTGGATAGGGTGAGGGAGTCAAAGGGTTAAGTTTTTGCTTTGTTAGCACGGTTGAAAATGAAGGGTATTGTGGATATGGTGAGGGAGTCAAAAGGTTAATTTTTTGCTTTGTTAGCACGGTTGAAAATGAAGGGTGCTGGTGGATAGGGTAAGGGAGACAAAGGGTTAAGTTTTTGCTTTGTTAGCACGGTTGAAAATGAAGGGTGCTGGTGGATAGGGTGAGGGAGTCAAAGGGTTAAGTTTTTGCTTTGTTAGCACGGTTGACAATAAAAGGTGCTGGTGGATAGGGTGCGGGGGTGAAAGGGTTAAGTGCATAGTTGGAAGATAAGTACACCTACGGATCTGTCGGATCAAAGAAAGAATCCATTATCAATCATAAGTTGCTGAGTGCATGCTGAGTG
>JAPXFY010000028.1:2332993-2335493 GCA_030674185.1 Monoplex corrugatus
TCTCTCTCTATCTCACAGAAAGAAAGAGACAGAATCATCAGGATGTTAGCGAAATCCAGACACAGGCACAGCAAGAGAGACAGAGACAGAGCAGAAAACAGAGAAAGAAAGAGACAGGGAGCGAAGACAGAAGACAGACAGAGAGAGACAGACAGAGACAGACAGAGACAGAGAAAGAAAGAGACAGGGAGCGAATGATAGACAGACAGAAAGACAGAAAGAGAGAGAAACAGAGACAGACAGAGAGAAAGAGAGAGAGAGACAGAGAAAGAAAGAGACAGGGAGCGAATGATAGACAGAAAGAAACAGACAGACAGACATACATACAGAAAGACAGAAAGAGAGACAGAGACAGACAGACAGAAAGACAGAAAGAGAGAGAGACAGACAGAGAAGAGAGAGAGACAGAGACAGAGAGGAAGCGACCGTCAGAGAGAGAGACCAATCGATATGTCAAGGTCACTTACTGACTGTCGGCGACGCTATTGCTCTTTGAAGTTTTCTGATACATTTTGCTTGCCTGTAAACAGCACCTTCTACGAGATGGTGCAACAAGTTCTTCACTCTGTGTTGTCCTGTACTCCTCTCCTCTCCCTCCCTCCCTCTCTCTCTCTCTCTCTTTCTCTCTTCTGTCTCTCTTCTCCCTCTCTCTGTCTCCTCCCTCCCTTCTCTCTCTCTCTTCTCACTCTCTTCTCTTTTCTGTCTCCTTTCCCTCTCTTTCTCTTCTCTCTCTTTCTCTGTTTCTCTCTCTTCTCCTCTCTTGCTCTCTGTCTGTCTCTCTTTCCTCTCTTCTGTCTCTCCCTCCGTCTCTCTCTCTTTTCTCAGCTTCTCTTTCTCTCTAGTCTGTCTCTCTTCTCTCTCTCACTTCCTCTCTCTCTTCTCTCATAATCCTCTCTCTCTCTCACTCCTTCATCTCTTTTCTGTCTGTCTGTCTTGTCTCTCTCTGTCGTCTCTCTTTCTGTCTTCTGTGTCTCTATCTCTCTCTCTGTCTCTCTCTCTTCCTCTGTTCTCTCTCTCGTGTCTCTCTCTCGCTCTCTCTATCTCTGTCTCCTCACTATCTCTGTCTCTCGTCTCTCTCTTTCTCTGCTCTCTATCTCTCTCTTGTCTCTCTCTCTGTCTGTCTGTCTGTCTCGTCTGTCTCTCTGTCTCTCTCTCTCTCTGTCTGTCTCTCTCTATCTCTCTCCTACGTACACACACTGCCTCTCTGTCTTTCTCTGTGTGTCTGTCTCTCTCTTTCTCTTTCTCTGTGTGTGTGTGTGTGCGCGCAGCGAGCGCGCGCGCGCGTGCGTTGCGCTCAAGTATCCATACATGCGTATATCTGCATACGTGAGCGTGCGCATGCGTGTATACGCTCATCTTATGTCATCCCTCTTCCCCGTCAAACTCTCCACCACCACCACCACCACAACCACCACCACCACCACAACCATCACCCCCACCACCACCACCACCACCATCTCGCTAACCACGGTTATATATATGACAGGAGGTCATTACACTGGACGGTGAAAAAAAATGGCTGGCTGGAGGACCAGTGCTGTGTGGCCAATGGTCAGTGTGGTGAGGACTATTTCCAGCAATCGCCATGGTAACTAATGGAACCGGCCAGGCTAAAATGCTTGGTACCGATTGTCGCCTAATCTAATACAACACAGCATAAGAGACACATACGCGCGCGCTGCGCACGCGGGCGCACACACACACACACATACATACATATATACATACAAATAGAAACATACAAATACACACACACTCTCTCCACACACACACACACACACACACTCACAGACAACACTCACACACACACACTCTCACACACACACACTCACACACACACACACACACACACACACACACACACACACACACATGTACATACATACAAATAGAAACACACACACACACACACACGCACGTACACACACACATATACATATATATATATATATATATATATATATATGTATCTATCTATCCATCTATGTATCTATGTATATATACATATATATGTATATATTTATATATATATTCTAGCATTCACATACGCATACGCGTGCGCGCACGCATGCATACACACATACACACATGCACATATACACATACATACACATGCACACACTCATACACACATACAACCACAAACACATACATATACTCGCATACACTCGTGCACACGCGTGCGCGCACGCATGCACACATACATACACACACACAATCATGCACATGTACCCATATGCACACATGCACACACACATACGTACAAACAGAAACACACACATATACTTACATACACATATGCACACGCGTGCGCGCACGCATGCACTCATACATACACACATGCACATAACACACACACATACACACACACACACACACCCCACACACACACGCTCGTGCACACAGGCACAGCACAGAGGCACAGACATACTAAGGCAATGAAAAGGAGGGAGAAAATCGGAGAGAGAGGGAGGAGGGAGAGAGAGGGGGAGGGAGAGAG
>JAPXFY010000028.1:2352993-2362993 GCA_030674185.1 Monoplex corrugatus
GAGACAGAGAGAAAGAGATACACTGAGATAGAGACAGAGAGACAGACAGACAGACACAGAGACAGAGTCAGAGAGATACAGAGAGAGAGACAGAGAGAAAGAGATACACTGAGATAGAGACAGAGAGACAGACAGATAGACACAGAGACAGAGTCAGAGAGATACAGAGAGAGAGACAGAGAGAAAGAGATACACTGAGATAGAGACAGACAGACAGACAGACAGACACAGAGACAGAGTCAGAGAGATACAGAGAGAGAGACAGAGAGAAAGAGATACACTGAGATAGAGACAGAGAGACAGACAGACAGACACAGAGACAGAGTCAGAGAGATACAGAGAGGAGACAGAGAGAAAGAGATACACGAGAGAGAGAGAGCCAGACAGCCAGACACAGAGACAGAGTCAGAGAGATCACAGAGAGAGACAGAGAGAAAGAGATACACTGAGAGAGAGAGAGACAGACAGACAGACAGACAGAGACAGAGAGATACAGAGAGAGAGACAGAGAGAAAGAGATACACCGAGAGAGAGAGAGAGACAGACAGACAGACAGAGACAGAGTCAGAGAGATACACAGAGAGACAGAGAGAAAGAGTACACCGAAAGAGACAGACAGACAGACAGACACAGAAACAGTCAGAGAGATACAGAGAGAGAGACAGAGAGAAAGAGATACACCGAGAGAGAGAGAGAGAGATAGAGAGTAAGACAGACAGACAGACAGAGACAGAAAGACAGGGTGCTGGCATGCACTTTATTTTAATTTTATTTAAATTTATTTGTATATTTATTTGTTTACTTGTTTATTTATCATTTATTCTTTTTTTTTTTTTTTTTTTTTGGCTGTTGTCCCATGTGTCCTCCTTCAATGGCATTGTTCCCACACCACTCATTCCTGGCACCACGACCCACAACCAAAGTCAAGACCATTCGGTCACAGTCTGAGTGCCAGGAAGCCCAAAGGCCCCAGCGATGTCAGACCGCAATGAAGACGCTGGCCACATCCACCAGAAAGGATTCTCCATTGCTGCGGTGTCACAGCAGTGTGTCTGTCAGTGTCAGCTTACTAGACTGTACGACATGCTGTGAATTGTAACCTGACTAAGTCTATTTCTGTTTTGTAATGTTTAGACATACATTTGGGAATTTGCGGAAGAAGAATTTCAGCCTGTCTGGAAAGCTGTATCTGTGCGCTCCAGCAGAATTTCATCATCATCATCATATCATCATCATCATCATCATCATCATCATCATCATCATCATCATCATCAAGTGCCTTGCCACATAAACTGACATAAATCTTTACTATACAAACCATCATCATCATCATCATCATCATCATCATCATCATCATCATCATCATCAGGTGCCCTGCCGCATGTCGTTGGCGACCATGGACTTCCAACCATCTCTATCTCTCGTTGCCCCCAGCCACTCTGCAAGACCGTCCAGCATTCTCTCCCCTGGGTCTACCCGGTGCTCTCCTTCCCTCCAGCTTTCCCGTTGTGACCAGGTGCTCCAAATCCCCCTTCCTCATAAAATGGCCGATAAATGTTGCCTGTCTTTTCCTAATCTTCCTTATGAGTGATGATCTGCCTCCATCAAGACTGTCTCGTTTGTTTTCTTTGCTGTCCATGGAACTCTCAACATTCTTCTTAGAAACCACATCTCGGCTGCCTCAATCTTTTGCTGGCTTTGTTTGGACATACGTTTGGCAATTTGTGGAAGAAGAATTTCAGTCTGTCTGGAAATTTGTCAATAGTAATTTGAAAGATTTCTCTTGTCTCTGCGAAGTCTGCATCGGTTTGGTGATACATTGAGATGGTTGGAGATACATTGAGATGGTTGGTGATACATTGAGATGGTTGGAGATACATTGAGATGGTTGGTGATACATTGAGATGGTTGGTGATCTTGAGATGGTTGGAGATACATTGAGATGGTTGGTGATACATTGAGATGGTTGGAGATACATTGAGATGGTTGGTGATACATTGAGATGGTTGGAGATACATTGAGATGGTTGGTGATACATTGAGATGGTTGGAGATACATTGAGATGGTTGGTGATACATTGAGATGGTTGGAGATACATTGAGATGGTTGGTGATACATTGAGATGGTTGGTGATACATTGAGATGGTTGGAGATACATTGAGATGGTTGGTGATACATGAATGGTTGGAGACACATTGAGATGGTTGGAGATGCATTGAGATGGTTGGTGATACATTGAGATGGTTGGTGATACATTGAGATGGTTGGTGATACATTGAGATGGTTGGTGATACATTGAGAGGTTGGAGACACATTGAGATGGTTGGAGACACATTGAATGGTTGAGATACATTGAGATGGTTGGAGATACATGAGATGGTTGGAGATACATTGAGATGGTTGGTGATACATTGAGATGGTTGTGATACATTGAGATGGTTGTGATACATTGAGATGTTGGAGATACATGAGATGGTTGGTGATACATTGAGATGGTTGGTGATACATTGAGATGGAACGAACGTTCCGTAATCTGTACACCCTCTGTCTGTCTCTGTCTGTCTGTCTGTCTATTTCTCTGTCTCTGTCTCTCTCTGTCTCTCTCTCTTTTTCTTCCTCTCTCTCTGTCTCTCTCTCACTCTCTCTCCTCTCGTCTGTCTGTCTGTCTCTGTCTGTTTCTGTCTGTGTCTGTCTGTCTGTCTGACTCTCTCTGTCTGTTGGTCTGTCTCTCTCTGTGTCTCTATCTGTCTGTCTCTTTCTCTGTCTGTCTGTCTCCCTCTCTGTCTGTCTGTTTCTCCCTTTCTCTGTTTTGACTCCGATCTCTGTCTCTCTGTCTCTGCCTTTCTGTCTTTTTGTCTCAGTCTCTCTGTCAGTCTGTCTGTCTCTCTGTCCCTCTCCCTCTCTCTCTCTCCTCTCTCTCTCTCTCCCTCTCTCCCCTGTCTTTGTCTCTGTCTCTCTGTCTCTTTTTTTTGTCTCTGTCTCTCTGTCACCGTTTCTGTCTCTCTGCCTCTCTCTATCTGCCTGTCTGTCTGTTTCTCCCCCTCCCCCCTTCCTTTCTTCTCCTCCTCCAAATAAGCGCCAGGGGTGACACAAAGTAGGAAGCCAAGACAGCAATGGATGGGGAGGCCTGTAAATGGGGTGTGTGTGGGGTGTGTGTGTGTGTGTGTGTGTGTGTGTGTGTGTGTGTGTGTGTGTGTGTGTGTGTGTGTGTGTGTGTGTGTGTGTGTGTGTGTATTCCACTGCCTCAGACTCGGCAGAAAGACGGCAACCGACTCAGCACTCAGTTATTTTCTCAATGGATCTCCGAAGAGACCTCGCCACCACTCCCCTCCAGAGGAGTCCCTTTTTCTGTCTGTCTCTGTCTGTATACAAACACGCGTGCGCGTGATACACTCACAAACACACGCATGCCACAACACACACATATATATGTACACACACACGCGCGCGCGCGCGCGCGCATATATACACACAGAAATCCGTCTAATATCACTCAGTGAAAAGACGTTAAATCAAAGAACGAACACACAGAGATATACAAATACATAAATATAGACGCTCACACACACACACACACACACACACACACACACACACACACACACACACACACACACACAATATATATATCACACACACACACACACACACACACACACACACACACACACACACACACCACACACACACACACACACACACACACCGAGCGAGCGAGAGAGAGAGAGAGACAGGGTAAAAGAAAAAGGAAGAGAGAAAGAGAGACAGAGAGAGAAGGTATACAGATGGAGAAAGACACAGAGAGAGAGAGAGAGAGAAGAGAGAGAGAGAGGGAGAGAGAGAAAGGGAAAAGAAAGAGACAGAGAGAAAGGGAGACAGAAAGAGAGACAGAGAGAAAGAACGAGAGAGAGACACAGTGAGAGATACCGAGACAGAGATAGACAGAGGGGGAGAGAGAGACAGCGAGAGAGAAAGAGAGAAAAAGAGAAAAGAGAGAGAGAGAGAGACAAGAAGAGAAAGAAAGAAAGAAAGAACGAAAGAGAAAGAGAGAGACAGAGAGAGAAAGAGAGGGACAGGGAAAGAAAGAGAGATAGAGACAGAGAGAAACAGACACACAGACACAGACAGAGAGAGAGGGGTGAGGAGAGAGAAAGAGACAGACACAGACAGACAGACAGAGAAACTGACAGACACAAAGAGAGAGAGAAGACAGAGAGTCAGAGAGACAGAAACAGAGAGACAGACAGACACAAAGAGAGAGACAGAGACAGACACACACACACACACAGACAGACACACAGACAGAGACATAGACAGAGACAGAGACACAAGAGAGACAAACAAGGAGACAAAAAGACAGAGAGACAGAGACAGACAGACACACAAAGAGAGAGACAGAGACGGACAGACACACACACACACAGACTGACACACAGACAGACAGAGACATAGACAGAGACACACACAGAGACAAACAGGGAGACAGAGACAGAGAGACAGAAAAAGAGAGAGAAATAGAAGACAGAGACAAAGAGACACAGAGAGAGAGACACAGAGAGAGGGAGACAGAGAGAGAGAGAGAGAGAGACAGAGATGTAGGGGTAGGGGTGTGGAGATGGAAAAGGCTGTCAGAGCGTATTCCGGTGTGGCAAACTAGGCCTGTATTGGATGAAGCACGGTCCCAGACTCCCCATTTTCTGGCCCCGGGATGAGGTTACTGGGGGGTGAGAGTGGAGAGAGTGAGAGAGGAGGGGGGGAAGGGGAAGGTTGCTGGTGATCGATACAAGGAAGGTGAGGAGAGATGGTAAGGGAGACCACTGTGCTGGCTTCCACTGCCAAAGATACCCCCCTCTCTCTGTCTGTGTTTCTTCTGTCTTGTCGTTGTCGTCTCTCTTGTCCTGTCTCTTTCTCTTTGTCTCTGTCTCTTCTTTCTGTCTCTGTCCCTCTGTCTCTCTGTCTCTGTCTCTCTTTCTGTCTCCTCTTGTCTCTTGTTCTCTTTGTCCTGTCTCTCTTTCTCGTTCCTGCTTTCTTGTTTCTTCTTCTGTCCTGTCTCTCTGTTGGTCTCTGTCTCTTCTCTCTTGTCTCTTTCTTTCATTTCTCTCTCTCTGTCTGTCTCTGCTCTTTCTTCTCTTCTCTTTCTCTCTCACTCTCACCCCTTCTCCTGTCTCTGTCTCTCTTCTCTCTGTCTGTGTCTGTTGTCTTTCTCTCTGTCTCTATCTCTTTTCTTTTCCCAAATTGATTTCTTGTGTGCTAAATTTCACATTTCACTTGCATTTCATTCACATCTATGTGCTTTGACTCGGGATACTGTTTCTCCTGTTGTCTGCTCTCGAGTTCAAACCTTTGAATCAGTTTGATGAGGCGATGGGATAGCTTTTCTCCATGTTGTCTGCTCTCAGAGTCAAACCTGTGAAAAAGGAAGTGCATACATTCTGAATTCCACATGGTGAATCTATTATGACAACAACAAAAAATGAATTCGATGTAAGTGCAATAAATACCAAATACAGACTCATTATTTCGCCCAGGGAATACATATATTCTCTGCAATGTTTTGGCTCATTTTTATTACACTGTTCGTTTGGTTTGCCATCTTCTAGTCATTCAGTAAAGTACCCAGTGGAAAGCGGGTACCCTACCCAAGATTTGGGCCATTGATCAATCAACTTGTCTATCCTACAGAAGTTCTGGCTGTGCAGATAGAGCCATGGACTCAAGATCTGACGTCTCAAGTTCAATCCTAGCATCTTCCTCTTCATTATCATCATGTGCCCTGCCGCGTGGCGTTGGCGATCATGGCCCTCCATACGAATCTATCCCCTGTCGCTGGAAGTTCATCTCCCACCCTCTCTGTCCTCAGCCACCCTGCAAGTCCGTCCAATATATCCTCCCTGGGTCTACCTGGTGTTCTCTTTCCCTCCAGCTTTCCTGTTGTGACCAGGTGCTCTAATTTCTCTTTCCTCATAAACATGTCCTATAAATTGTTGCTTGTCTTTTCCTAAATCTTCTTCATTAATGTTCTTCTTGTGTCTTGTCTCTGAACCTGCAACACAAAAACTGACCTGTTCGCTGCCAATCTTAACCCTTTGACTCCCACACCCTGTCCACCAGCATCCCGCGTTGTCAGTCATGCTAGCAAAGCAAAAACTTTAACCCTTTGTCGCCCTCACCCTATCCAACATCTTCCCTCAGGATAGGCTGATGGAGTCAAAGGGTTAAGTTTTTGTGGTTGGTGGATAAGGTGCAGGAGTCAAAGGGTTAATTTTTTTGTAGTTGGTGGATAGGGTGTGGGAGTCGAAGGGTTAAGTTTTTGTGGTGGTGGATAGGGTGTGGGAGTCAAAGGGTTAAGTTTTTTGTAGTTGGTGGATAGGGTGTGGGAGTCAAAGGGTTACGTTTTTGGTTGGTGGATAGGGTGTGGGAGTCAAAGGGTTAAGTTTTTTGTAGTTGGTGGATAGGGTGTGGGAATCAAAGGGTTAATTTTTTTGTAGTTGGTGGATAGGGTGTGGGAGTCAAAAGTGTGGGAGTCAAAGGTGTGGGAGTCAAAGGGTTAAGTTTTTTGTGGTTGGTGGTTAGGGTGCAGGAGTCAAAGGGTTAAGTTTTGTGGTTGGTGGATAAGGTGCAGGAGTCAAAGGGTTAGTTTTGTGGTTGGTGGATAGGGTGCAGGAGTCAAAGGGTTAAGTTTTGTGGTTGGTGGATAAGGTGCAGGAGTCAAAGGGTTAAGTTTTTTGGTTGGTGGATCAGGTGCAGGATCAGGGTAATGTCCTCATTCTGTGGTGTCAGCCTCCCCACACTCATGACCTTTTTCCATTTCAAGACCTTGCCAGCGCATATGGTTTTGCCCCAGCGCCAGATAATTATTGATAGATGTGGGTGGAGTGCTCAAACAGGTGTCGGGGTACAATGAATCCTTTTCGAACAAACCACAAACTGCAACCTCCAGCCCAATGAGATATTGTGTTATAACCCTTTGACTCCCGCACCCTATTCAACAACTGCAAAAAGTTAACCCTTTGACTCCCTCACCCTATCCATCAGAGGGAGAGAGACAGAGGGGGAGATAGAGAAAGAAAGAGAGAGGGAGAGAGGTGAGAGAGAGAGAGAGAGAGAGTAGATATCGATATATATATAGATGGAGAGAGAGGAAACCGAGAGTAGAGAGAGACAGACAGACAGAGACAGAGAGAGTTAGAGAGACACAGAGAAGGAGAGAGGCAGAGAGAGACATGAAAAGGAGAGAGAGAAGAGAGAGAGAGAGAGACAGAACAGACAGAAGACAGACAGACAGATATATAGGGAGAGACATCCACAGAGAGAGACAGAGGCAAGGGAAGAGAAAAGAGAGACAGACAGACCCACAGACACAGATATACAGACAAGAGAGAGAGAGAGAGGAGAGAGAGAGAGAGAAACACAACACACCACACACACACACACACACACACACCACCCCCCCCCCCACAGAGAGAGAGAGAGAGAGAGAAGACCACACACACACACACACAACACAACACACACACACACACACACACACACACACACACCCCCCACCACAGAGTGTGAGTTTCTAGCGCGCGCTAACTTTTCTTTCTTGTTTCCGTTCCAAACGGAAGAATCCATTGGCACGTGTCTGTAAGGACGTCCCCAATTTAAGAACTGTGTGGGATGGGGGGGGGGGGGGAGTGTCGCGGTGAACGAGGGTGGGGGAGAGGGAAGGGGCTGGATTAAAGTACAGGAGAGGGGTGGTGAACAATTTCCGAAGGGGCGAAGTTGAGGTGGTGGGGGAAACGTGCTCCTACTATTAAACAGAGACAGAGATACAGAGAGACAGAGACAGATTCAGAGAGACAGGAGATACAGAGACAGAGAAGAGACAGAGATACAGAGATACAGAGAAGAGACAGAGATACAGAGAGACAGAGACAGAGCGACAGAGACAGAAACAGAGATACAGAGCGACAGATACAGAGAGACAGAGATACAGAGAGACAGACAGAGATACAGAGAGACAGAGACAGAAACAGATACAGAGAAGAGAGAACAGAGACAGAAACAGAGATACAGAGAGACAGAGAACAGAGATACAGAACAGAATACAAGAGACAAAGACAGAGAGACAGAGATACAGAGAAAAACAGAGCAACAGAGAGACAGAGATACAGAGAACAGAGACAGAGGACAGAGACAGAAACAGAGAGACAGAGACAGAAACAGATACAGAGAGACAGAGATACAGAGAGACAGACAGATACAGAGAGACAGAGACAGAGAGACAGAAACAGAGATACAGAGAGACAGACAGAAACAGAGAACAGAGAAGAGACAGAGATACAGAGAGACAGAGAGACAGAGAACAGAGATAGACAGAGATACAGAGAGACAGACAGAGAACAGAGATCAGAGAGACAGAGCAGAGAACAGAGAACAAGAGAAGAGACAGAAACAGAGATACAGAGAGACAGACAGAAACAGAGATACAGAGAGACAGAGACAGAAACAGAGATACAGAGAGACAGAAACAGAGATACAGAGAGACAGAAACAGAGATACAGAGATACAGGAGACAGAGATAGAGATACAGAGAGAAGACAGAGATCAGACAGAGACAGAGACAGAGAACAGAAGAGACAGAGACCAGAGAGACAGAGATACAGACAGAGACACAGACAGAGACAGATACAGACAGAGACAGAGATACAGAGGAGACAGATACAGAGAGACAGAGACAGAGAGGCACCGATATTGACATTAAGGTTTTTGAAAACCAACGACCTATACACATTACTGATGTGGATAATACGTGATTTTTACGCATACGTGTACCTACACACACACATAGACACATACGTACACACACACACTCAAAACGCACACCATACGTACAAACACAGAAACAAACATACACACATAAATACGCTCAAACACGGTTACAAAACACCACACACACACACACACACACACACACACACACACACACACACACACACACACACACAACACACACACCTCTCTCTCTCTCTCTCATACACACACACTCTCTCTCTCTCTTCTTTCTCACTCACTCGCACATACACTCACGCACACACACACACACACACACACACACACACAACACACACACACACACACAAACACACACACACACACACACACACCACACACACACAACACACACAAACACATACACACGCACACACACCACACACACACACACACACAAACACATACACACACAAACACACACAAACACACACACACAAACAAACACACACAAACACACACAAACACACACACACACACTACATACACACACATATTCTTTTAACATTTTCTCTTGATGATTTGAAAACAATTCTCCCGATGTTTTAATAAGGGATCAGTTTAAGAGAGAAAGAGACAGAGACGAGACAGACAGACAGAGACAGACAGAGAGAAGAGAGAGACAGAGACAGACAGACAGAGAGACAGGAAAAAAGAGCAGAGACAGAGACAGACACAGAGGACAGAGAGAATAACAGACAAATAGGAAATGCCCAGCGGGAGGATTTCCAAAAACTTGGCATACGATTTGTACTAAAACATTAAAAGTTCCCCAGGGGGAAGCGGAGAGACGTTTAGCTGATTTGGGGATTTGAGGTTGTGTCCAGAAAGGGTTTTGGAGGGGTGGGGGGGTTGTTGTGGAGCGGGAAGGGGAAGGGTGGGGGTGGGGAGGAATGGAGGAGAGAGAGGGGGTGGTGGTGGCACAGTGAGGGGTGACGTTGTGAAGGTCACACAGACCTTGGTGTGATGGCAGTGTACGGAAGGTAAATGGTGGCCAGGACCATTTCATGGCTCGTTACCTTCAGGGGATAGCGAAGTCATGACATGACACAGACAGATGGGGGGAGAGAGAGGGAGAAGAGAGAAGAGAGAGAGAAAGAGAGTGAGAGAGAAAGAGAGAGAGTGAGAGAGAGAGATGAGAGAGAGAGTGAGAGAGAAAGAAAGAGAGTGAGAGAGAGAAAGA
>JAPXFY010000028.1:2367993-2370493 GCA_030674185.1 Monoplex corrugatus
CTGTCTGTGAGTCTGTCTGCCTGTCTGTCTACCTGTGAGTCTGTCTGTCTGTCTGTCTGTGAGTCTGTCTGTCTGTCTGTCTGTCTGTGAGTCTCTCTGTGAGTCTGTCTGTCTGTCTGTGAGTCTGTCTGTCTGTCTACCTGTGAGTCTGTCTGTCGTTGTCTGTCTACCTGTGAGTCTGTCTGCCTGTCTGTCTACCTGTGAGCCTGTCTGTCTGTCTGTCTGTCTGTGAGTCTGTCTGTCTGTCTGTGAGTCTCTCTGTGAGTCTGTCTGTCTGTCTGTGAGCCTGTCTGTCTGTCTGTCTACCTGTGAGTCTGTCTGCTGTCTGTCTGTCTACCTGTGAGTCTATCTGTATCTGTTACCTGTGAGCCTGTCTGTCTGTCGTCTACCTGTGAGTGTCTGTCTGTCTGTCTGTCTACCTGTGAGTCTATCTGTGAGTCTGTCTGTCTGTCTGTGAGTCTGTCTGTCTGTCTGTCTACCTGTGAGTCTGTCTGTGTACCTGTGAGTCTGTCTGTCTGTCTGTCTGTGAGTCTGTCTGTCTGTCTGTCTACCTGTGAGTCTGTCTGTCTGTGTACCTGTGAGTCTGTCTGTGAGTCTGTCTGTCTGTCTGTGAGTCTGTCTGTGTACCTGTGAGTCTATCTGTGAGTCTGTCTGTCTGTCTGTGAGTCTGTCTGTGTACCTGTGAGTCTATCTGTGAGTCTGTCTGTCTGTCTGTGAGTCTGTCTGTCTGTCTGTCTACCTGTGAGTCTGTCTGTCTGTCTACCTGTGAGTCTGTCTGTGAGTCTGTCTGTGAGTCTGTCTGTCTGTCTGTCTACCCGTGAGTCTGTCTGTCTGTCTGTCTACCCGTGAGTCTGTCTGTCTGTCTGTCTACCCGTGAGTCTGTCTGTCTGGTGTCCTCTGTATTATCAAACGCTTTCAACCCAAGAGGAAAATGTTGTATCATTCGACGGTTTCCCCCTGGGGATGCAGGGGGTTCTTTCAGTATAAATAGTATCCCCAACTTCTGGACATTCTGTGCTAGAAATTTCCTCTTTTCTGTCACTCTCTTTGTTTCTGCCTTGTTCCTTTCATCATCATCATCAGGTGCCCTGCCGCATGGCGATGGCGATCATGGACTTCCATCTGTCTCTATCTCTCGTTGCCCCTAGCATCTCTCCCACCTTCCTCGTCCCCAGCCACTCTGCAAGTCCGTCCAGCATTTTCTCCCTGGGTCTACTCGGTGCTCTCTTTCCCTCCAGCTTTCCCGTTGTGACCAGGTGCTCAAAATCCCCCTTCCTCATAAAATGGCCTATAAATGTTGCCTGTCTTTTCCTAATCTTCCTTATGAGTGATGATCTACTTGTGTCTGTCTCCATCAAGACTGTCTCATTTGTTTTCTTTGCTGTCCATGGAACTCTCAACATTCTTTTTAGAAACCACATCTCGGCTGCCTCAATCTTGTTCTGGCTTTGCTTGTTGACTGTCCACGCCTCACATCCTTTGCTTTCTGTTATTTCTTCCTATCATTTTCTACCTTGCTGGTCCATTCACCTGTATGTGTTCGATAAAGTTTGTCTTACTTTCTCTTAGGATTGATAAGTGATCACATGCATTAAATGTCCCTGTCTCTCTCTCTCTCATTCTCTCTCTCCCTCTCTCTCTCTTTCTCTCTCTGTGTCTCTCTCTCCCTCTCTCTCCCCTCTCTCTCTCCCTCCCTCTCTCTCTGTCCCTGTCTCTCTCTGTCCCTGTCTCTGTCCCTGTCTCTCTCTGTTTCTCTCTCTGTCTCTCTCTCTCTCCCTGTCTCTCTCTGTCTCCCTCTCTCTCTCTCTCTCTCTGTCTCTCTCTCCCTCTCTCTTTCCCCTCTCTCTCTCCCTCTCTCTCTCTCTGTCCCTGTCTCTGTCCCTGTCTCTGTCCCTGTCTCTCTCTGTTTCTCTCTCTGTCTCTCTCTCTCTCTCCCTCTCTCTCTCTCTCTCATTCTCTCTCTCTCCTCTCTCTCTTTCTCTCTCTGTGCTCTCTCTCTCCCCTCTCTCTCTCCCTCTCTCTCTTTGTGTCCCTGTCTCTCTCTGTCCCTGTCTCTGTCCCTGTCTCTCTCTGTTTCTCTCTCTCTCTGTCTCTGTCTCTCTGTTTCTGTCTGTCTGTCTTCTTCTTCTCTCTCTTTCTGTCTCTCCCTGTCTCTCTCCCTGTAATTTTGACTCTATGGAAATGAGATATGCGGAAACAATTTAAAGTAATTTATGCCTGTTTTTATATATGTGTTTCAGTGTCCTTAGTTATGTTAAGATTTGTAGTCAGGTATATCTTTTGTATCCCGTATGTGATAAATTGGACGGATTGGTCAACGCCAAAAGGCATCTCCTTAGATTATATGCGCGAATGCATCGATATATGTGCTAAATTTTGTTTTCCTTTTTTATCCT
Source organism: Monoplex corrugatus (assembly GCA_030674185.1). Classification (NCBI taxonomy): domain Eukaryota; kingdom Metazoa; phylum Mollusca; class Gastropoda; order Littorinimorpha; family Ranellidae; genus Monoplex; species Monoplex corrugatus. The sequence continues at coordinate 2,370,390 of JAPXFY010000028.1, forward strand.
GTTGAAGTATTGGGTGTTTTGAGACGGTTATAGCCCTGATATGGCTCTCTGCGGTCGGCTGGGCTTTAACCGTTTGATCCTCACAACCTATCTACCAATTGCAA
>JAPXFY010000028.1:2382993-2385493 GCA_030674185.1 Monoplex corrugatus
AGATCACAAATTAATATTTTTTTTCAGGAAAATGTGTGATTAAAACTTTCTCGGAAACTTCATCATCATCATCAACTGCCTCGCCGCATGGCGTTGGCGATCATGGCCCTCCATCTGTTTCTATCCCTTGTTGCCTCAAGCACCTCTTCCACCCTCTTTGTCTTCAGCCACTCTGCAAGTCCGTCCAATATCTTTTCCCTGGGTCTACCTGGTGCTCTCCTTTCCTCCAGCTTTCCTGTTGTGACCAGGTGCTCCAGTTCCCCTTTTCTCATAAAATGGCCTATAAATGTTGCCTGTCTTTTCCTGAACTTCCTTATGAATGATCTTCTTGTGTCTGCCTCCATCAAGACTGTCTCGTTTGTTTTCTTTGCTGTCCATGGAACTCTCAACATTTTTTCTTAGAAACCACATCTCGGCTGCCTCGATCCTGTTTTGGTTTTGCTTGTGACTGTCCACGCCTCACAACCGTATAACATTATCGGTTCTATACAACATTCAAGAACTCTCTTCCTGATGTTAATTGATAGGCATTTGTTGGTAAGAACGCTTTTTACTTCTTTCTGTAATTGAAATCTTTTTACTGTAAGTAAAATCTATTTTTCTATCCAAAGACCCAGCCGACCAGGCCAGACATCACAGCAAAACGTGTACTCCGCTATGATCTGAGTGTTGCTGAACAAGCTTTATCTTTTACCTAGCTCTAGTGCTGCCTTACCCTATCCGTTCAAATGGTGGGGGTGGGGTGGGGGTGGGGGTGGCAGTGGGGATCAGGAGAAGATAAGCGGTGATAGTTGTTCCACCACCTACACTATTTGAATTGTTATCGGGGCATGACAGGGGGCTGTTTGTGCATCGTCGAACCTGTTGGGTTTAAAGTGGTTGTGGTGGTGGTGGTGGTGGTGGTGGTGTGGTGGGGGGGGGGGTAGGGGTGGGTGAGTGGTGTGTGTGTGTGTGTGTGTGTGTGCGTGTGTGTGTGTAGGTGTGTGTGTGTGTGTATGTGTGTGAGGATGTATGGGTGTAAAGTGTGTGTGTGTGTGTCTTTGTGTGTCTTTTTGTGTGTGTGTGTTTATGTGTGTGTGTGTGTGCGCGCGCGCTTGATGGTGTGTGTGTGTGGGGTGTGTGTGTGTGTGTGTGTTGTGTGTGTGAGGTGTGTGTGTGTGTGTGTGTGTGTGTGTGTGTGTGTGTGTGTGTGTGTGTCTCCATTCTCTTGTCTGTCTCTTGTCCTCTTTCTCTTCTCTGTCTCTCTCTCTCTTCTCGTCCTCACTCTCTGCTGTCTCTCTCTCTCTCTCTGTGTTGTGTGTGTGTGTCGTCTCTATAATACGTGCTGCTGTGCGTGTGTGTGTGTGTGTGTGTGTGTGTGTGTGTGTGTGTGTGTGTGTGTTGTGCACGTGCGTGTATGTTTATTTGTATATATATGTACCCGCATATGCACGTGCACGTGTTCATACGCATACGCTTTTGTGCATCGGCGTGCACGAGTTCGTGCACACATGCGTCAGTAGACAGCAGGACAAGTTGACTGACAATTTACAGATGTGCCATTAACAGAACAATGCCAAGACTGGATGATTCCATTAGCCGATGAGTCGGGCCGCTCCTGTCTTTTGATCTGTCGTGATGATGACTGCACTATAGACTTGTCTGGTCTCTCTGTCTGTGGCTCTGTCTGTCTGTGTGGCTCTGTCTGTGGCTCTGTCTGTCTGTCTGGTCTCTCTGTTGTTGCAGACTCTGTCTGTCTGTCTGTGGCTCTGTCTGTGGCTCTGTCTGTCTGTCTGGTCTCTCTGTTTGTTTGCATGACATCTGTCGTTGTGGCTCTGTCTGTGGCTCTGTCTGTCTGTCTGGTCTCTCTGTTTGTTTGCATGACTGTCTGTCTGTCTTGTGGCTCTGTCTGTGCTCTTCTGTCTGTCTGGTCTCTCTGTTTGTTTGCATGACTGTCTGTCTTGTGGCTCTGTCTGTGGCTCTGTCTGTCTGTCTCTGTTTCTCTCTGTCTCTCTGTCTCTGTGGTCTCTCTGTCTGTGGCTCTGTCTGTCTGTCTCTGTTTCTCTCTGTCTCTTCTTCTCTGTTCTGTCTGTCTCTGTGGCTCGTGGTCTTCTGTCTCTCTCTGTGGCTTCTGTCTGTCTCTGTGCTCTGTCTGTCTCTGTGGCTCTGTCTTGATGTCTGTCTCTGTGGTTCTCTCTGTCTTCTTCTGTCTGTGGCTTCTGTCTGTCTCTGTGGTCTCTTGTCTGTCTGTCTGTCTCTGTCTGTGGCTCTCTCTGTCTGTCTGTTTCTGTGGTTCTGTCTGTCTGTCTGTGTCTGTCTCTGTTGCTTCTGTCTGTCTGTCTCTGTCTCTCTCCTCCTTCTCTCTCTCTCCCTCTCTCTGTCTGTCTGTGTCCCTATCTGTCTGTCTGTCTGTGTGTATCTCTCTGTCTGCCTCTCTTGCTCTTTCTCTTCTCTCTCTCTCTCTCTCTCTCTCTCACACTATCTCTGTCTCTGTGTGTCTCTCCCTGTCTCTGTCTCTATC
>JAPXFY010000028.1:2390493-2392993 GCA_030674185.1 Monoplex corrugatus
GTCTGTCTGTCTGTGTCTGTCTGTTCTGTCTGTCTTGTCTGTCTTCTGTGTCCTGTCTGTCTGTCTGTCTTGTGTCTGTGTCTTGTCTGTCTGTGTCGTCTGTCTGTGTGTCTGTCGTCTGTGTCTGTCTGTGTGTCTTGTCTGTCTGTCTGTGTCTGTGTCTCTGTCTGTGTCTGTCTGCTCTGCTTGTCTTCTGTCGTGTCTGTCTGTCTGTCGTCTGTGTCTTGTCTTGTCCTGTTGTCTGTCTGTCTGTTCTGTCCTGCTCTGTCTGTGGTCGTCTGTCTGTCTGTCTGTCGTGTCTGTCGTCTTGTCTGCTGTTCTGTCTGTGTCTGTCTGTCTGTGTCTGTCTGTCTCTTGTCTGTCTGTGTCTCTGTCTGTGTCTGTCTGTGTCTTCTCTCTTGTCTGTGTCTGTCTCTCTCTGTCTGTGTCTATCTGTGTTTGTTTCTTTCTGTGTCTGTCTGTTCTGCTGTCTCTCTGTCTTTTCTGTGTCTCGTCTGTGTCTTGTCTGTCTCTGTCTGTGTCTGTCTGTCTCTCTGCTGTCTGTGTCTCTGTCGGGTCTGTCTGTCTCCTGTCTGTTCGTCTGTCTCTCTGTCTGTCTGTTCTGTCTGCTCTGTCTGTGTCTCTGTCTGTGTCTGTCTCTCTGTCTGTGTCTGTGTCTCTGTCTGTCTCTCTCTGTCTGTGTCTCTGTCTGTGTCTGTCTCTTGTCTGTTGTCTGTTCTGTCTGTGTCTGTCTGTCTTGTCTGTGTCTCTCTGTCTCTCTCTTCTTGTCTCTTCTTGTCTCTCTTTGTCTGTCTGTCTCTCTGTCTGTCTGTCTCTGTCTGTCTCTCTGTCTGTCTGTCTGTCTGTCTGTCTCGTCTGTCTGTCTTCTGTCTTGTTCGTTCTCGTGTTATGTGCATGTGTGTGTACGCGCGCAGGGGCGAGTGTCGTGTGTATGTGTGTACGTGGGCGTCCGCGCGTATGTGCTTGTGTGTGTAGTGTGTGTGTGCGTGTGCGTGTGTGTGTGCATGAGAGTGTGTGCATGAGTGTGTTGTGTGTGTGTGTGTGTGCGTGTATGTGTGTGTATGAGTGTGTGTGTTTGTGTATGTCTGTGTGTGCATGTGTGTGTGTTTGTGTTGTGTGTGTGTGTGCATGTAGTGTGTCGTTGTGTGTGCGTGCGCGCGGCGCGGTGGTGTGTGTGTGTATGGTGTTGTGTGTTGTGTTTGAATTTTTGCATTTTTATTTTCGTATGTGTTATTATGTTTGTGTTTGTTGTGTATGTGTGTGTGTGTGTGTGTGTGCGCGCGCGCGTGTGGTGTGCGTGCGTTTGTGTGCGTGTGTGTGTGCGGCGTGTGTGTGTTTGTGTGTGCGTGCGTGTACGTGCGTGCGTGCGTGTGCGTGGTGTTGTGTGTGTGTGTGTGTGTGTGTGTGTGTGTGTGTGTGTGTGTGGTTGAAGTTTTTTAATTTCCTCTGTGCAGATATGAGTCGTTATTTTGGCAACAGCCGCGCGGGTCGTAGATATGTTTTATTGTTTGCCGAGATGACAACGATGATTTCCTGTTTTATTGTTGTTCTTGTTGTGTTTGTTGTTGAGGGTATCGTTGCTGTTATTGTTGATGTCGTTGTTTCTGTTGTTGTTGTTGTTTTTGTGTTTGCTGCTGTTGTCTATCTATGCTCTCTATAATTTTACATTGTTTTTTTATTGCGCGCGCGCGGCGCGGGCTGTGTGTGTGTGTGTGTGTGTGTGTGGTGTGTGTGTGTGTGTGTATGTGGTGGTGCGTGTGTGTGTGTGTTGTGTGTGTGGTATGTGCGTCGTGCTGTTTCTTTTCTTCAGCGCTTAGATTTGATTTTATCAAGATTTTGCGCTATATAAATATTGTAATTATTATTATTATTATGTTGTTGTTGTTGTTGCTTTTGATGTTGCAGTTGTTGTTGCTGCTGCTGTTATTGTTGCCGTTGTTGTTGTTGTTATTGCTGCTGTTGTTCCTGCCATTTGTTGTTGTTGTAGTTGCTGTTGTAGTTGCTGTGTTGTTGTTGTGTGTTGCTACTGTTCATGCTGCTGTTATTGTTGTTCTTGTTGTGATGTTTTTGTTGTTGTTCTTTTTGCTGTTTTTATTATTCTTGTTGTTGCTGTTCTTGTTGTTTGTTCTTGTTGTTCTTGTTGTTGTTGTAATTGCAGTTGCTGTTGTTGCTGCTGCTGATTCTATTGTTGTTTGTTGATGATGTTGCTGCTGCTGTTGTTATGTTGTTGTTGTTGTTGTTGTTGTTGCTGTTGTTATGTTTTGTTATTGTTGTTATGTTGTTGTTATGTTGTTGTTGTTATGTTGTTGTTGTTATGTTGTTGCTGTTGTTGTGGTTTTGTTTGTTGTTGTTGTTATGTTGTTGTTGTTATGTTGTTGTTGTTTGTTGTTGTTGTGTTGTTGTTGTTGCTAGTTGTTGTTATGTTGTTGTTGTTGTGTTGTTGTTGTGTTGTGTTGTTGTTATGTTGTTGTTGTTGTTATGTTGTTGTTGTTGTTATGTT
>JAPXFY010000028.1:2397993-2402993 GCA_030674185.1 Monoplex corrugatus
CAGACAGACAGAGACAGAGACAGAGAGACAGAAACAGAGAAGAGATAAAGAGAGTCAGATATATATATATGTATATATATATATATATATATATATATAAAGTTATATACAGATAAAGACAGAGAAAGAGAAAGACAGACAGAAACAAGAGAGAGAGAGAAAGAGGCAGACAGAGACAGACAAAAACAGACAGACTGAGAGACAGACAGAGACAGACAGAGACAGACAGAATGGTCAAAGCTCAGGGAGAAGCTTCACCTTGCCAGACAAGATTCCATAAGTATTGTTACCGAAGGAGAGAGAGAGAGAGGAGAGAGAGAGAGAGAGAGAGGAAGAGAGAGAGAGAGAGAGAGGACAGAGAGAGAGACAGAGAGGAGAGAGAGAGAGAGGAGAGAGAGAGAGGAGAGAGAGAGAGGAGAGAGCGAGAGAGAGAGGAGAGAGAGAGAGAAGAGAGGAGAGAGAGAGAGGCAGACAGACAGACAGACAGGCAGGCAGGGAGAGACGGAGACAGAGAGAGAAGAGAGAAAAAAGCCAGACAGACAGACAGAGACAGAGAGACAGAAAGAGACAGAAAGACAGAGAGAGACAGACAGAGAACACAGAGAGAGAGGGAGTGAGATAGATGATATATATATAGAGAGAGAGAGACAGAAGAGAGAGACAGACAGACAGACAGAGACAGAGACAGAAAAGGACAGAGAGAAAGAGAGAGAGAGAGACACACACACACACACACTCTCTCTCTCTCTCTCTCTCTCTCTCTCTCTCACAGAAGGAGAGACAGAGATAGACAGAAAGAGAGAAGGAGAGAGACAGAGACAGAAATAGATAGATAGATAGAAAGATAGATAGATAGATAGATAGATAGATAGATAGATAGATAGGTAGAGAGAAGAGAGAGACAGAGACAGACAGACAGACAGAGAGAGAGAGAGAGAGATGTACGCGCAAAGTGACAAACGTATGAACTTAACGCTTTCTGTAGACATTCATCTCACAAGCCTTCATCTCTTTCCCATCTCCGTGTTGTCAGCTACACTCCCCCTCCCCCCTATGTCCAACTCTGCGACATCCCTCCACCCACCCCAACCACCCCAACCATCCCCAACCGCCCATCCTCCAACCCCCATCTCACTCCCTCCCTTCTTCTGCAACAAGGTTTGTGGGGCCTTCAAGCTGATCTGTGCCGTGCAAATCTTATTCTAGAGCCGCTGATCGAATAAGACTTGGTCCAGTCCGTTTTGTCTTTGCCTGTATATTCACCTGTCTGTCTGTCTGTCTGTTTGTCTGTGTCTCTGTCTCATTTTGTCTCTTGTGTCTCTTGGTCTTTTCTGTCTCTTTCTGTCTCTGTCTGTCTGTCCTGTCTGTCTGTCTGTCTTTCCTTTTTTTCTGTCAGTCAGGCTGTCTGTCTCTCTGCATCCTCTCTCTCTCTCTCTCATTATGTCTGTCTCTCTGTCTCTGTCTCCGTCTGTCTGTCTCTCTTTCTTAGTCTCTGTCTCTCTGTCTGTCCTCTGTCTGTCTTGACTCTGTCTGTCTCTGTCTCTGTCTCTCTCTGTGTCTCTTTTGTGTTGACTCTGTATCTGTCTGCCTCTTCTCTGTCTCTCTCACTCTCGCTCTCTCCTCTCTCTCTTTCTCTCTCTCTCTCTCTCTCCTCTCTCTCTCCCTCTCTCTGTGTCTCTGTCTCCCTCTCTCTCTATCTCTGTCTGTCTGGCTCTGGCTCTCTGTCTCTCTCTCTGTCTCTGTTTGTCTCTCTGTCTCTGTCTCTCTGTCTCTGACTGTCTGTCTCTCTGTCTGTCTCTCTCTCTCTCTCTCTTCTCTCTCCTCCTCTCTCTCTCTCTCTCTCTCTTTTTTTTTCTATTCACGGAAAAAAGTAAACTAAACACGAAATTGCTTCGGTCTGAGACCTGTCCTTCTCAGCCAGGACGGACCCCCTCCCCTTTCCCTTCTTTATCACACCACCACCACCACCCCCACCCCCTCAGAACAAGATTTCTGTAACTTCGAGGTGTGACCTTCATCCTTCCTCCCCCCTACCTCCCCCACCCCACCCCACCCCGTCTTCTTTTGCTAATGTTTCCCTCACCCCTCTCCTCTCCTTCATCCGTACCACTCGCGTTCGCCTTCTCCTCCTACCCCTACCCCTCTTTCCCACCACCACCACACCACTACCACCACCTTCACCACCACCACCACCACCTTCACCACCACCACTCATCACCACCACCACCACCTTCACCACCACTTACCACCCAAAAAGATCTTTACGTTACTCCAGCCTCAGCTAGTTCCTTATGAGACAAACCCTTTGACCCCCCCCCCCCCCTCTACTTCGGAATCTTGTTCGACAAGGTCTTCTCCCTGACCTTTGACCTTCTTGTCTGTCTGTCTGTATCTGTCTGTCTCTGTTCTCTGTCTCTGTATGTCTGTTTGCTGTCTCTGTCTCTCTGGTCTGTCTCTGTGTCTGTGTCTGTCTCTGGTGTCTCTGTCTCTGTATGTCTGTTGCTGTCTCTGTCTCTCTGTCTGTCTCTGTGTCTCTTGTATGTCTGTCTCTGTCTCTCTCTGTCTGTTGTGTCTCTGTCTCTGTATGTCTGTCTCTGTCTCTCTGTCTCTGTATCTGCTATCTTTTTCTGTCTGTCTCTGTCTCAGTCTCTGTCTCAGTCTCTTTGTGTTTCTGTGTCTCTCTCTGTCTCTGTCTCTCCTCTCTGTTCCTTCTCTGTCTCTCTGTCCTGTCTCTGTCTCTGATGTCTGTCTCTCTGTCTCTGTCTCTGTCTCTGATCTGTCTCTGTCTCTCTGTCTCTGTGTCTTCTCGTATTCTCCTCTACTCATGTCTCTGTTTCTATCTCTCTGTCTTCTCAGTCTCTTCTTTTTCTGTCTTCTCTCTCTGTCTCTTCTCTCTCTGTTTCCTCTCTCTCTCTCTCTCTCTTTCTTTTCTCTCTCTCTTTCTTCTGTCTCTCTCTCTCTCCTCTCTCTTTCTTTCTCTTCTCTCTTTCTCTCTCTCTCTCTTCTCTCTTCTCTCTTCTCTCTCTCCTCTCTCCTCTCCTCTCTTTCTCTCTCCTCTCTCTTTCTCTTCTCCTCTCTCTCTTTCTCTTTCTTTCTTTCTCTTCGCCCCCTCCCCCTCTGTATCTCTGTGTTCATCAATTCACTAAAAATCCCCCCAAAATTGCTTTCGTCTGAGACAGGTCCTCCTCAGCCATGGTGTCCCCGCTTCCCCACCCCCTTCTTATTCACCCTCATCCACCCTCCCTTCCTGTCCCCCCACCCCACCCCAACCCAACCCAAATCAAGAGTTCTGTAACCTGGGGATTTGACCGTTTATTCTTCCTTCTCTCTGCTTTTGAGATTGACTCCCACCACTATTCCCCCCCCCTCACCCTGTCCCCCCCCCCCCATCTTCACTATCATCGTCTCCAGCCTCCACCCCCAAGTCCCCAAAGAACATCTATCCTGTTCCAATATTCTTTCCTGTTTCTTAGTCCCCTCTTATCTCCTTCCGCCCTCTCCCTTTTCCTCTTCCGCAATAAGAGTTGTGGGACCTTGTCAGACAGGGTCTTCTCCCTTATCTTGACCACGTCCGTGTGTGTGTGTGTGTGTGTGTGTGTGTGTATGTGTGTGTGTGTGTGTGTGTGTATGTTTGTGTGTGTTGTGTGTGTGTGTGTGTGTATGTTGTGTGTATATGCACGTATATGTGGTGTGTGTGTATGTGCTGTGTGTATTGTGTGAATGCACGTTATATTGTTTTGTATGTATGTAATGTGTTATGTAGGTATATGTGTGTGTTTGTGTGTGTGTGTGTGTGTGTGTGTGTGTGTGTGTGTGTGTGTGTGTGCGTGTGTGTGTGTGTGTTCGTTCCTTCCTTCCTTCTTGATTTAACGTCTTTTCACTATAAGTGTTTGACGGATGATGTGTGATATGTGTGCGTTTGTATGTGTGTGTGTATGTCTGTATGGTATATGCGTAGTGTGAGAGAGGTGAGAGACAGACAGACAGACAGACAGGCAGACAGACAGTGCAGACAGACAGAGACAGAGAGATTCAAGTCGGCCTTTAGAGTTTTTTAAATTCATTTAGTCATTTCTCCTTATAAAAAGGGATGTGAATACGAAGACAATTTTCAATCCAAATGTTTGATGAAGTTTCGTAAGTATGTCATCGCCCACAATAACATACATATGAGCGGGAGACAGAGAGAGAGAGAGGAGAGAGAGACGAGACAGGACAGAGAGAGAGACAGAAGAAGAGAGAGACAGAGACAGAGAGATACAGAAATTGACACAGACAGACCAGACAGAGAGAGGGAGAGACAGACAGACCAGAGATGGAGAAACAGAGGAGAGGAGAGAGAGACAGAGACAGAGATACAGAACTGACACAGACAGAGAGAGGCGGATAGCAGACACAGAGATGGAGAAACAGACAGACACAGAGATGGAGAACAGAGGAGAGACAGAGACAGAGATACAGAAACTGATACAGACAGAGGAGGGAGAGACAGACAAACACAGAGATGGAACAGAGGAGAGACAGTCAGACAGACAGACAGGCAGACTAACAGACAGACAGACAGACAGACAGATAGGCAGACAGGCAGGCAGACAGAGAGATTGGAGATAGAACGAACTGAAACAGAATCACCGTGGAAGAAACTGAACACAGACATTTGAATTAATTAAACGCGCAAAGGACTGGAATGTCAATGAATGTGTGTGGTGGAGGAGGAGGGGAGAGGGGATAGGGAAGGATTGCTTGTAGTGGCAGTGGTTCATGTTTGTTAGGAAGAAGTGGGGGGGGGGGGGTAGGGGGAGAGGGAGGGTATGGGGGGGGGGGGGGGAAGCAAAGAGAAGTGCAGAAGATTGTGAGATTGGACAAAGCGTCTAGACTGGCCGGCCATCCAAGACAAGATGGACCACTGGCTGTTGCAGTGTGATGCGGATTCTTGTCACAAGGGGAAGGAGAGATGTAGTTTGTGTGTCGCTGACACAACAAGACAAGAGGTGAGACTG
>JAPXFY010000028.1:2422993-2425493 GCA_030674185.1 Monoplex corrugatus
ATGAAAGATGCTCTCAGGATTCACTGAAAGGGGGAGAGAATGATGAATTCATCGGCACTGACTCCATCACGACTGGAAACGCACAACGGATCATGATTAATGACCAGATGGAATTTCCGTGTGCGTGTGGAAGGAGATTCACCACCAAACGCGGCATGAAGATCCACAGGACAAAAATGGGCTGTTTGAAGACTCATATGAACCAGCAGCAGCGCACTGCGATAGCAGGTGAGACGTTGGATGACCAAGGCCAGGAATTAAACCATAGTGCCAAGGACATCCACGCTGACGGTTCTGATGCGGATTTTGCACAAGCTCTTAACGCCAAACGTGGAAAACTCAATTTGCCGCCTGCTGGTGCAAAAGAACAATGGGAGACACTAGATGAGGAACTTGTCCTTAAGCTGAATGCGCTAATAGGGAACAGTACGCTGGAACACAAACTTGACACATACGGAGACATCATATACTCTATCTGCAGGGACACTTATGGAGTGAAGCAGCCAAAGACAAAAACGCCTCCCCAGAAATCCAGAAGACAGCAACAGATGGAGAGCATCCGGAGGGAGAAAAGGAAGCTTAAAAAGCGAATGAAAACTGCCTCAGAATTCGAGAAGCAAGGGCTCCTGGAACTCTGGAAAGATCTGAAAGCCAAACACAATGCTCTCAGCAAAGTGGAATCAGCAAGGCGAAGAAAGAGCAAAAAGAAGAAGACTCAAGATCGTTTCTTCAAAGATCCCTTTGACTTTGCAAGAAAGCTGTTTGAACAACCCAAATCAGGGACTCTCACAGTGGGCAAGGAAACCCTAGAGCAGCATCTCAGGGAAACATATTCCGATTCTCAGCGCGAGGCACCACTTGAAATCCAGAATCTGGTTTGGCCTGCAGCGCCAGAAGGAAAATTCAATAACAAACCACCAACACTGGATGAAGTGAAGAACGTAGTAAAGAAAGCCAGAGCCAAGTCAGCACCTGGACCAAACGGAATACCATACCTGCTCTACAAGAAATGCCCAAAAGTGCTCGAGTGGCTCCACAAGATGATTCGATCAGCATGGAGGAACCAGAAGATCAGCGACCAATGGATGAGAGCTGAGGGAGTGTACATTCCGAAGGAGCAAACTCCAGCAGCATCAACCAGTTCAGGCTAATATCACTTCTGAACGTCGAGGGGAAAATCTTCTTCTCTGTTATGGCAGCAAGATTGACAAACTACCTGACTGAAAACAAGTATCTGGATATGTCAGTCCAAAAGGGAGGCATACCAGGAATGCCTGGATGCTTGGAACATGCCACGTTGATTTGGGATGCCATCCAAAAAGCAAGAACAGAGAAGAGAGACATTGACGTAGTTTGGCTTGATCTGGCGAATGCATATGGATCAGTTCCACACGATATGATCCAGCTGGCTCTTGAAATGTATCACATCCCAGAAAACATCCGAACAATGCTGAGGAAGTATTTCCAAGGTTCTCAATGCGGTTCTCTACCAAAGAATACACCACGGACTGGATAGACCTAGAGGTGGGCATTGCAATGGGCTGTGCAATCTCTCCCATACTGTTCGTGTTGGCAATGGAAGTCATCTTGAAAGCTGCAATGAAGAGTTCAGGTCCAGTGAATCTGGGAGATGGATACCAGATGCCTCCTCTGAAAGCTTTCATGGATGACACAACAGGTCTTGTCCACGGATGAGGAAGAGACACACCAAATCTTAAAGCAGCTGGATGAGCTGGTGGCCTCTTCAAGAATGAGGTTCAAACCAAAGAAATCCCGAAGTCTCTCACTGCGAAAAGGAAAAGTGGCAGATTCAGTCAAATTCATGGTAGCCAACCAAGCCATCTCCACTGTCACAGAAGAGCCAGTAAAAAGTCTCGGAAGATGGTATGATGACTCCCTGAAAGACACACAAAGGGGATGTGAAACCAAGCAAACAGCAGAAGAAGGCCTGAAGAAAATAGATAACTGCGGACTGCCAGGCAAATACAAAGTCTGGTGTCTACAGTTCATGCTGATACCAAAGCTGCTGTGGCCACTGCTAATCTATGACATTTGCACCAGCACAGTGGAAGCAATGGAAGCCAAAATCAACAAATACACAAGAAAATGGCTCGGTGTCCCACCTGGTCTCACTGATGTTGCATTCTACTGTCGTCAAGCAATGCTGAAGCTATCTCTCAAATCCATAGTGGAGGAATACAAAGTTGGAAAAGCAAGACTGTTGAGCATGCTGGAGGAATCGAAAGACAATATCGTGAGATCAGTTAAGCCAAAGCTGAGAACAGGCAAAAAATGGAAAGTCCAAGAGGCTGTAAACAATGCCAAGAGAAACCTCAGCATCAAAGAAATAATTGGACACACGCAAACCAACAGACAGGGACTGGGAGCAACAAAACTGCAGTGGTGGTCCAAAGCCAAAGGGAAGGAAAAAAGAGACATGATCATACAGGAGTTGAAGAAAGAAGAAGATGTCAAAAGAGTGCAGAAGGCAGTCCAGCAA
>JAPXFY010000028.1:2430493-2455493 GCA_030674185.1 Monoplex corrugatus
CATATCTATTTTATGTTGTTGTATTTATGTGTCTCTGTACATATCTATTTTATGTTGTTGTATTTATGTGTCTCTGTACATATCTATTTTATGTTGTTGTATTTATGTGTCTCTGTACATATCTATTTTATGTTGTTGTATTTATGTGTGTCTGTACATATCTGTCTATTTTATTTTGTTGTATTTATGTGTCTGTACATATCTATTTTATGTTGTTGTATTTATGTGTCTCTGTACATATCTATTTTATGTTGTTGTATTTATGTGTCTCTGTACATATCTATTTTATGTTGTTGTCTTTATGTGTCTCTGTACATATCTATTTTATTTTGTTGTCTTTATGTGTCTCTGTACATATCTATTTTATTTTGTTGTCTTTATGTGTCTCTGTACATATCTATTTTATTTTGTTGTCTTTATGTGTCTCTGTACATATCTATTTTATTTTGTTGTCTTTATGTGTCTCTGTACATATCTATTTTATTTGTTGTCTTTATGTGTCTCTGTACATATCTATTTTATTTTGTTGTCTTTATGTGTCTCTGTACATATCTATTTTATTTTGTTGTCTTTATGTGTCTCTGTACATATCTATTTTATTTTGTTGTCTTTATGTGTCTCTGTACATATCTGTTTTATTTTGTTGTATTTATGTGTCTCTGTACATATCTGTCTATTTTTGTTGTATTTATGTGTCTCTGTACATATCTGTCTATTTTGTTGTATTTATGTGTCTCTGTACATATCTGTTTTATGTTTGTTGTATTTATGTGTCTCTGTACATATCTGTTTTATTTTTGTTGTCTTTATGTGTCTCTGTACATATCTATTTTATTTGTTGTCTTTATGTGTCTCTGTACATATCTATTTTATTTTGTTGTCTTTATGTGTCTCTGTACATATCTGTTTTATTTTGTTGTATTTATGTGTCTCTGTACATATCTGTTATTTTGTTGTATTTATGTGTCTCTGTACATATCTATTTTATTTTGTTGTCTTTATGTGTCTCTGTACATATCTGTTTATTTTGTTGTATTTATGTGTCTCTGTACATATCTGTTTTATTTTGTTGTATTTATGTGTCTCTGTACATATCTATTTTATGTTGTTGTATTTATGTGTCTGTACATATCTATTTTATGTTGTTGTATTTATGTGTCTCTGTACATATCTGTCTATTTTATGTTGTTGTATTTATGTGTCTCTGTACATATCTGTCTATTTTGTTGTCTTTATGTGTCTCTGTACATATCTGTCTATTTTGTTGTATTTATGTGTTCTCTGTACATATCTGTCTATTTTGTTGTATTTATGTGTCTCTGTACATATCTGTCTATTTTGTTGTATTTATGTGTCTCTGTACATATCTATTATTTTGTTGTATTATGTGTCTCTGTACATATCTGTCTGTTTTGTTGTATTTATGTGTCTCTGTACATATCTGATTTATTTTGTTGTATTTATGTCTCTGTACATATCTATTTTATGTTGTTGTATTTATGTGTCTCTGTACATATCTGTTTATTTTGTTGTATTTATGTGTCTCTGTACATATTGTCTATTTTATGTTGTTGTATTTATGTGTCTCTGTACATATCTATTTTATTTTGTTGTATTTATGTGTCTCTGTACATATCTATTTTATGTTGTTGTATTTATGTGTCTCTGTACATATCTATTTTATTGTTGTATTTATGTGTCTCTGTACATATCTATTTTATGTTGTTGTATTTATGTGTCTCTGTACATATCTATTTTATGTTTGTTTGATTTATGTGTCTCTGTACATATCTATTTTATGTTGTTGTATTTATGTGTCTCTGTACATATCTATTTTATGTTGTTGTATTTATGTGTCTCTGTACATATCTATTTTATGTTGTTGTATGTATGTGTCTCTGTACATATCTATTTTATGTTGTTGTATGTATGTGTCTCTGTACATATCTATTTTATGTTGTTGTATTATGTGTCTCTGTACATATCTATTTTATGTTGTTGTATTTATGTGTCTGTACATATCTATTTTATGTTGTTGTATTTATGTGTCTGTACATATCTATTTTATGTTGTTGTATTTATGTGTCTCTGTACATATCTATTTTATGTTGTTGTATTTATGTGTCTCTGTACATATCTATTTTATTTTGTTGTCTCTATGTGTCTCTGTACATATCTATTTTATTTTGTTGTCTCTATGTGTCTCTGTACATATCTATTTTATTTTGTTGTCTCTATGTGTCTCTGTACATATCTATTTTATTTTGTTGTCTTTATGTGTCTGTACATATCTGTTTTATTTTGTTGTATTTATGTGTCTGTACATATCTTGTTTTATTTTGTTGTATTTATGTGTCTGTACATATCTGTTTTATTTTGTTGTATTTATGTGTCTCTGTACATATCTGTTTTATTTTGTTGTATTTATGTGTCTGTACATATCTGTTTTATTTTGTTGTATTTATGTGTCTGTACATATCTGTTTTATTTTGTTGTATTTATGTGTCTCTGTACATATCTGTTTTATTTTGTTGTATTTATGTGTCTCTGTACATATCTGTTTTATTTTGTTGTATTTATGTGTCTCTGTACATATCTGTTTTATTTTGTTGTATTTATGTGTCTCGTTCTGTGTACATATCTATTTTATGTTGTTGTATTTATGTGTCTCTGTACATATCTACTTTATGTTGTTGTATTTATGTGTCTCTGTACATATCTACTTTATGTTGTTGTATTTATGTGTCTCTGTACATATCTATTTTATGTTGTTGTATTTATGTGTCTCTGTACATATCTACTTTATGTTGTTGTATTTATGTGTCTCTGTACATATCTATTTTATGTTGTTGTATTTATGTGTCTCTGTACATATCTGTTTTATGTTGTTGTATTTATGTGTCTCTGTACATATCTATTTTATGTTGTTGTATTTATGTGTCTCTGTACATATCTATTTTATTTTGTTGTATTTATGTGTCTCTGTACATATCTATTTTATGTTGTTGTATTTATGTGTCTCTGTACATATCTGTCTATTTTATAATGTTGTATTTATGTGTCTCTGTACATATCTATTTTATGTTGTTGTATTTATGTGTCTGTACATATCTGTTTTATGTTGTTGTATTTATGTGTCTCTGTACATATCTGTCTATTTTATAATGTTGTATTTATGTGTCTCTGTACATATCTGTCTGTTTTATAATGTTGTATTTATGTGTCTCTGTACATATCTATTTTATGTTGTTGTATTTATGTGTCTCTGTACATATCTGTCTATTTTATAATGTTGTATTTATGTGTCTCTGTACATATCTATTTTATGTTGTTGTATTTATGTCTCTGTACATATCTGTTTTATGTTGTTGTATTTATGTGTCTCTGTACATATCTGTCTATTTTATAATGTTGTATTTATGTGTCTCTGTACATATCTATTTTATAATGTTGTATTTATGTGTCTCTGTACATATCTGTTTTATTTTGTTGTCTTTATGTGTCTCTGTACATATCTGTTTTATTTTGTTGTCTTTATGTGTCTCTGTACATATCTGTTTTATTTTGTTGTCTTTATGTGTCTCTGTACATATCTGTTTTATTTGTTGTCTTTATGTGTCTGTACATATCTATTTTATTTTGTTGTCTTTATGTGTCTCTGTGCATATCTGTCTATTTTATGTTGTTGTATTTATGTGTCTCTGTACATATCTGTCTATTTTATGTTGTTGTATTTATGTGTCTCTGTGCATATCTATTTTATGTTGTTGTATTTATGTGTCTCTGTACATATCTATCTTATGTTGTTGTATTTATGTGTCTCTGTACATATCTATTTTATGTTGTTGTATTTATGTGTCTCTGTGCATATCTATTTTATGTTGTTGTATTTATGTGTCTCTGTACATATCTGTCTATTTTATAATGTTGTATTTATGTGTCTCTGTACATATCTGTCTATTTTATGTTGTTGTATTTATGTGTCTCTGTACATATCTGTCTATTTTATGTTGTTGTATTTATGTGTCTCTGTACATATCTATTTTATTTTGTTGTATTTATGTGTCTCTGTACATATCTGTCTATTTTATGTTGTTGTATTTATGTGTCTCTGTACATATCTGTCTATTTTATGTTGTTGTATTTATGTGTCTCTGTACATATCTGTCTATTTTATAATGTTGTATTTATGTGTCTCTGTACATATCTGTCTATTTTATGTTGTTGTATTTATGTGTCTCTGTACATATCTATTTTATAATGTTGTATTTATGTGTCTCTGTACATATCTATTTTATTTTGTTGTCTTTATGTGTCTCTGTACATATCTATTTTATAATGTTGTATTTATGTGTCTCTGTACATATCTTATTTATAATGTTGTATTTATGTGTCTCTGTACATATCTATTTTATAATGTTGTATTTATGTGTCTCTGTACATATCTGTTTTATTTTGTTGTATTTATGTGTCTGTGTACATATCTGTTTTATTTTGTTGTATTTATGTTTTGTACATATCTATTTTATAATGTTGTATTTATGTGTCTCTGTACATATCTATTTTATAATGTTGTATTTATGTGTCTCTGTACATATCTATTTTATAATGTTGTATTTATGTGTCTCTGTACATATCTATTTTATAATGTTGTATTTATGTGTCTCTGTACATATCTGTCTATTTTATAATGTTGTATTTATGTGTCTGTGTACATATCTGTCTATTTATAATGTTGTATTTATGTGTCTCTGTACATATCTGTCTATTTTATAATGTTGTATTTATGTGTCTCTGTACATATCTGTCTATTTTATGTTGTTGTATTTATGTGTCTCTGTACATATCTGTCTATTTTATAATGTTGTATTTATGTGTCTCTGTACATATCTATTTTATAATGTTGTATTTATGTGTCTCTGTACATATCTATCTATTTTATAATGTTGTATTTATGTGTCTCTGTACATATCTATTTTATAATGTTGTATTTATGTGTCTCTGTACATATCTATTTTATAATGTTGTATTTATGTCTCTGTACATATCTGTCTATGTTGTTGTATTTATGTGTCTCTGTACATATCTGTCTATGTTGTTGTATTTATGTGTCTCTGTACATATCTGTCTATGTTGTTGTATTTATGTGTCTCTGTACATATCTGTCTATGTTGTTGTATTTATGTGTCTCTGTACATATCTGTCTATGTTGTTGTATTTATGTCTCTGTACATATCTGTCTATGTTGTTGTATTTATGTCTCTGTACATATCTGTCTATGTTGTTGTATTTATGTGTCTGTACATATCTGTCTATGTTGTTGTATTTATGTGTCTGTACATATCTGTCTATGTTGTTGTATTTATGTGTCTGTACATATCTGTCTATGTTGTTGTATTTATGTGTCTGTACATATCTGTGTATGTTGTTGTATTTATGTCTCTGTACATATCTGTGTATGTTGTTGTATTTATGTGTCTGTACATATCTGTCTATGTTGTTGTATTTATGTGTCTGTACATATCTGTCTATTTTTTCTTTTCTTTTCAACTTTTTATATCACTATACATCTGTTTTACTCTGACACCTAGATTATGACTTTGTGAATAGTTGTAAACTTTTTTTTACCTAATGGTTTGATGTTGTTGTTGTTGTTTGTTGTTGTTGTTGTTGTTGTTGTTGTTGTTGTTTTCAATGTGGTTTCATGTAGTTTGACTTGTTGAATTCGGTTTTTGGATCCTTTTTTTGTAAGCCTGAAGGAGATGCGTTGTCTGCTGTGAAATGTAATGTC
Source organism: Monoplex corrugatus (assembly GCA_030674185.1). Lineage (NCBI taxonomy): Eukaryota > Metazoa > Mollusca > Gastropoda > Littorinimorpha > Ranellidae > Monoplex > Monoplex corrugatus. The sequence continues at coordinate 2,436,285 of JAPXFY010000028.1, forward strand.
TGCTAGATGTATTGATTGTCCTTTTTCAAGATTGTTCAAGAGATGTTTTAGTTTTAGTTGTTTGTCTTTTTGTTAAAAAATTGTTTGATGCATTTGAAAGTTTTAAACTTGATCTGTTGGTCAGTTTTCTTCAGTTCCCACGTAATGTTTTAAGTTAACATTGGTTCAAACTTACAGCCAAATATGCTATTGAAATGTAGGGCAGCAACGAAAGTTCTCTACTTCAGTCTGTTCTGGGCCAGCCTTTGCATAGTGCTCCATGTGTGTGTCAGGGTTTGAAAGTCTTCTTCAGGTGTTCCTTGATTTTCCTACTTTGCGTCTTTCTTCTGGTGTCCGGTGAAGGGCAGTCTGGATGATGTTATCCTGCTGTCTTTGGATAAATGTGCCCAATCCATGGTCTGGGCCAGCCTGTATAAAGTACCCCAAGTTGTATTTCCGGGTTTTAAGGTCTTCTTCCGGGTGTTCTTTGATTGTCCTTCCTTGTGTCTTCCTTCAGGTGTCCAGTGAAGGGCAGTGTGGATGATGTTATCCTGCTGTCTTTGGATAACTGTGCCCAGTCCATGGTCCTAGCTAGCCTTTGTATAGTGCTCCAAGTGTGTTTCAGAGTCTAAGGTCTTCTGCCAGGTGTTCTTTAATTTTCCTTCCTTGTATCTTCCTTCAGGTGTCCAGTAAAGGGCAGTCTGGATGATGTTATCCTGCTGTCTTCCGATGATTGTGCCCAATTCACCTCCACGTCGTCTGTACAGATTGCGTTGTTACAATCCATCAAATTTTGTTTTGTAGTTATTTCAAAATGGTTTGAAGTATCTAGTTGTTTAAGCTTGATTTGTTGGTCGTTCTTGTAAGCCTGGACGGAGCAGCAGAGAAGTTTCAGTTCTCTTCTCCTAGTTTTTGTATCTGGTGTTTGTTTGTTTGTGATCTTACACTTGGCAAAGTCATTTGGCCAAAACTTTGCGCCTGTCTTGTCTGGTTGTATCAAATACGCATTTTATTCTTTTTTCGTTTTTTTTTCTGATTCCTGGAAGTAATGTATTAACAAAAGTTACCACAGTTCCAAAATTAAACAGCTGAACAAAAATAAATGTGACCTCCCAGCTCGAAATCAGTCTTAACTAGCATTTTGGGTATTTTGAGATATACATATCAATGGAAAGCGTACATTCTGGTGATAAGTTTGGTACTTAAGTAAAGCTTGTACTAATAAAATGTAGATATTATGTATGTTTAAAGTCATTAAGGTGTAGGACGGCCATTTTGAGAAAACGGCCTCTAAATTTTTATGTATTCTCCTACACATTTTCTTAAATTTCTATATTTTGTGACTTTGACCCGGTTTGTTTCTAATTTTAGCTGTCACTATTTGAAAGGTGCACCAAAGAACTTTCTGTCAGTACATTACTGTGGGGGTTCTGTACAGGTTACGGTTCGCAAATAAGAGACAAAAATAGGTACTTTTGGTAAGAAATTGCGTTCATTCTGCTACGATCAATGCATTAAAACATCATTTTGAAATTGATTAATGATATTTTTTTCGAGAAGAAAATTTCTGTAGCGGACAGATTATAGTCTACAGAAATCAATTTTGAGAAAAATCCAAAACACTCCAGATAGACCCTCAGTCACCTTTTCAGCTCCTAGTGCTGTTCGACTGACTGCGAGTTAAGACTGATTTGGTGGTGAGAGGTCACAAATGCACATGGTGATCAGCCCTGTGGTATAATCATGCATTTCTGTATGCCTGATAAATGCACAGGGTGACCAACTCTATAAAATTGTGCATCTCTGTCTGTATGCCTGATAAATGCACAGGGTGACCAACTCTGTAAAATTGTACATCTCTGTCTGTATGCCTGATAAATGCACAGGGTGACCAACTCTTAAAATTGTGCATCTCTGTCTGTATGCCTGATAGATGCACAGGGTGACCAACTCTGTAAAATTGTGCATCTGTCTGTATGCCTGATAGATGCACAGGGTGACCAACTCTATAAAATTGTGCATCTCTGTCTGTATGCCTGATAAATGCACAGGGTGACCAACTCTATAAAATTGTGCATCTCTGTCTGTATGCCTGATAGATGCACAGGGTGACCAACTCTATAAAATTGTGCATCTCTGTCTGTATGCCTGATAAATGCACAGGGTGACCAACTCTATAAAATTGTGCATCTCTGTCTGTATGCCTGATAGATGCACAGGGTGACCAACTCTATAAAATTGTGCATCTCTGTCTGTATGCCTGATAGATGCACAGGGTGACCAACTCTGTGAAATTGTGCATCTCTGTCTGTATGCCTGATAAATGCACAGGGTGACCAACTCTATACAATTGTGCATCTCTGTCTGTACGCCTGATAAATGCACAGGGTGACCAACTCTATAAAATTGTGCATCTCTGTCTGTACGCCTGATAAATGCACAGGGTGACCAACTCTGTGAAATTGTGCATCTCTGTCTGTATGCCTGATAGATGCACAGGGTGACCAACTCTATAAAATTGTGCATCTCTGTCTGTATGCCTGATAGATGCACAGGGTGACCAACTCTATAAAATTGTGCATCTCTGTCTGTATGCCTGATAAATGCACAGGGTGACCAACTCTATAAAATTGTGCATCTCTGTCTGTATGCCTGATAGATGCACAGGGTGACCAACTCTATAAATTGTGCATCTCTGTCTGTACGCCTGATAATGCACAGGGTGACCAACTCTGTGAAATTGTGCATCTCTGTCTGTATGCCTGATAGATGCACAGGGTGACCAACTCTATACAATTGTGCATCTCTGTCTGTACGCCTGATAAATGCACAGGGTGACCAACTCTATAAAATTGTGCATCTCTGTCTGTACGCCTGATAAATGCACAGGGTGACCAACTCTATAAAATTGTGCATCTCTGTCTGTACGCCTGATAATGCACAGGGTGACCAACTCTATAAAATTGTGCATCTCTGTCTGTATGCCTGATAAATGCACAGGGTGACCAACTCTATAAAATTGTACATCTCTGTCTGTATGCCTGATAAATGCACAGGGTGACCAACTCTATAAAATTGTGCATCTCTGTCTGTATGCCTGATAAATGCACAGGGTGACCAACTCTATAAAATTGTGCATCTCTGTCTGTATGCCTGATAATGCACAGGGTGACCAACTCTATAAAATTGTACATCTCTGTCTGTATGCCTGATAAATGCACAGGGTGACCAACTCTATAAAATTGTGCATCTCTGTCTGTATGCCTGATAAATGCACAGGGTGACCAACTCTATAAAATTGTGCATCTCTGTCTGTATGCCTGATAAATGCACAGGGTGACCAACTCTATAAAATTGTACATCTCTGTCTGTATGCCTGATAAATGCACAGGGTGACCAACTCTATACAATTGTGCATCTCTGTCTGTATGCCTGATAGATGCACAGGGTGACCAACTCTGTGAAATTGTGCATCTCTGTCTGTATGCCTGGTTGCAGAACGCCCAGCTGGAGAGCAGTACCAGGAGTTGCTGAGAGAAATTGACCAGGGAGCAGACCATACGCTGGAGACAACCAGCTGAAGGAGGAGATGAACAAACTCCGGGCAGAGATGGAGGCCATGCTTGTGGAACTGCAGTAATGTCAATCAATCAACATGATTAACCCTTTGACTCCCGCACCTTATCCACCAACTGCAAAAAAAAACTTAACCCTTTGACATCACTCTCCTATCCACCACTTTCCTGACTTCCTCACCTATCCACCAGCTTCCTGAGGAGTCGAAGGTTACGTTTTTGTTTTGCTAGCATGGTTGACAATGCAGGATGCTGATGGACAGGCTGCGGAGTCAAGGTTAATTTAGTCATAAAAACGAATTTCGATTGAAGAGGTCTGAACGTGTTCAGGTCACCTCATCTACAGTGACATCAGTTTGTGGGATGACCTTTACCTCTAGCTGTCAAACCACACAGCAATTACTTGTTTGAAAAAATGGAATGAAGAACCCACTGGACTCGGTCAATGAAGATAGAACTGTGGATAGTATAGCTGGGTTATGTCTATGTACATAAACATAATTTGTTATATTGGGATTAAATATCGTATACAAACATTGGCAATTACGTTTACTTATTCACAGTTGGGAGTATGTATATACAAAATTAATATACTTTGGGGATTATATATACATGCATGTACACACACAAAATTTGGTATCTATATACATATATATATATATATATATATATATTATATATATATATATATATTTATATATGTATATATGTGTATATTATTATTATTGTTATTATTATTATTATTATATATGTATATACATTTGTAAGTATATAACCATACAAATATACATTTGGGAGTGTATATATATATATATATAATATATATATATATATATATATAATATACATGTACACGCATATACACATATTTGAGATTATACATATGCATATATACATTTGAAATTATATAGATATACACGCGTTTGGGATTATAATTATATACACATTCTCAGCAGCAGAAACCGTTCAGGAAAATGCAGTTTGTCTGGTGTTAAATGAATATGTAATACATATTGCAAGATTTGTAATTGTTCAGCCATATTTGAGGCTACAAGTATGGTAATTCTGAAGAACTTGGTACCCCATGTTTGTGTGTGTATGTGTGTTGGTGTGTGTGTGTGTGTGTGTGTGTGTGTGTGTGTGTGTGTGTGTGTCTGTGTGTGTATGTGTGCGTGTGTTAGTGTATGTGTGTGTGTGTGTGCGTGTGCGCGAGCGCGCGTGCGTATGCGTGTATGAGGTGTGATGAAGAGGTTGATACTGGTTGGCAGGTGAGAGAGGAAGCGGAAAGAGTAAGGGGATGACGGTGAGTGGTTGGTGGTGGTGATAATCCTCCTCTTCTTCTTCCTCCTCCTCCTCCACTCCACATCCTCATCATCATCACCACAACCGCTTCATCCTGAACCATTAATTCTCTTGTCATTCCAGACTCTGATGGACGCCAAGCTGTCTCTGGAACTGGAGATCGCCGCTTACCGCAAACTGCTGGAGACAGAGGAGAGCAGGTCAGGCACCGACCCTCCTCCCGGCCTTATCAAGTACCTGGCTGCCACTAGTCAGAACTAGATCATGTCACTACACACCTAGGGCCTCAATCCTAGGCTGCTTTTAAGCGCGAACCTAGGTGGTCACTGGTTAAAATTAGATCACGCTAAGCACAAAGCTAGTTGTTCTGAAGCTAGGTTGTTTTCAGGGGAAACTTTAGATGGTCTTTGGGAAATCCCATGTTGTTTTAGGAGAGTTCTGGTTAAAATTAGATCATGCTAGGCACAATTCTAGATGTTCTGAAGCTAGGCTGATTTTAAGGGAAAATCTAGGGGGTCTTTGGAGTATCCTAGTTTCTTTAGTAGAGTTTTGTAATGGTCACTGATCAAGTTTTTTTTTCTAAACATTGAGTTCTTTTGAGCGTTTTGTGTAGGTTAGCAAAGGTCAGTGTCCTTCCAAACATTGGCGTTGGTGGTCATTTGTGAGTCTAGGTGTCTTTTGGCCCAAAAGGTTCTTGGTCAAACGTAGTTTTTTTCTCTCTAAAAGCTTTGGTGGTTACTAAACAAAACTAGCCTCTTGAGCTTTTTCTGTGTGACCACCGAAAAAACTTAGCCTTCTCTGAGGCTTGATAAAATCTAGCCTTTTTCTCAAGATTTATAGTACTTAGGCTTCTTTGAGAACTGGTGAAATCTAAAACTTCTCTCAATACTAATGAAATTTAGGTTTAGCAAAGGAAGTACCAAAGTGATCGCTAATAATATCTGGGTTATCTTAATCTTAACTTATCTCAATACTAATAAGATTTAGGTTTTGCAAAGGAAGAACCAAAATGATTACTAATAATATCTAGGTTTATAACTAATCACTTATCTCAGTCTAAACTTATCTCAATACTAATAAGATTTAGGTTTTGCAAAGGAAGAAGGAATAACCAAAATGATCATTAATAATATTAGGTTTATAAGTTATCACATCAAAAAAAATCATCTTCCATGATCACCTAGGCCGCTTTTAGGCAGAACCGGGTACCCTATGGTTCTTACGCTGTCTAATCAAAAATGAGTCTAGATAGGCTTCTGTCTATGATTCCCTGATCATTATGCATTTCTTTACTCAGTGTGTCTCGTGTTTAAGCTAGGCCAGTATGGCGTTCTTGTCTTTTTTCTGTCGTTTTGGAATTACATTCAGTGTAGATCTTAAGTGTGTTTACATCCCCGTTTTAGGGTCAGTATTACTCCCTACAGAATGATCCGTGTTCTAGTCATGATGTCCATCTGGTTTTTGGGCCCTACTCTGCTCACAGCCTGTTTCTGCTTTTTGCTGTGAGTCGCTTGGAATTACTGCGAACTGTCTTCTCTTCTGACACGTTTCCTTGAGTATCTTCACATCGTAGTTACTAGCAGGACAGTACCCGTTTGTCCGTGTTCCTGACCTTGACATTGGTGTTGTGGGCAATGATCGTCGTTTGTTGAAGGCACAGGATTCTGCAATAACTAACAGCATTTCTATTTTCCTTGTGGCGGTATTGTATGTGGTAATGCAGGCTGTGTGTGTTGTGTGTTAGAGGACTTCATTCTTCAACATCTTCCCTTTTAGTTTTCAGTCTTCCTCATGATTCTGTCTGTTTGACGATGCAAGATATCTTAGACTGGTTTTATTTCCTGCTCGTGGTACCATGCATGTTGCTATGAGTCTGTTGGCTTCTACGTTGTTTTAGAGATGTCATGAATTGTTTAGAGATGTCATGAATGTCTCAACATTGTTCTGGTGTGGTCTTTGGCGTTGTGGAGTTTACCATCCGTTGCTGAATGTTTTTGTCACTCGTCGGTTTATGTATCTTGAGCGTGCGTCTGTCGATACTTGGATTTCAAAAATAGAAAATTGTAGATGTTATGAAGTGTATATTCTTTCGCTGAGGTTGTAAGGGATTCTTTGTGTATAATCAGAAGCATCTGTTTCAGGCAGAGTGATGTCTTCCTCGCATTTGACTTCATAGACTTGTTACATTGCATGTGACATACATTGATGTGGAATGTTCCTCTCAGTATTTCATTCACACGAGGTAACTGTTTGTGCAAAACGGATCATGAAAGTTGTTCCTGGTGTTATGTTGTCCATTACATCACTAAAGACCGCTGTATTTTTGAGTAATTCTGGATTGCAGTGAAGAAAATGAGCCGAGGAAAAGAGAGAGTTTATATGAACATATCACACAGCCATTAACTAGGACTTCCGAGCGTCCTGTTTGTCAACCTTTTCCAGCATTATTCTTGTACTGGATGTCCTGCTGTTGATGATAATGACTTGATACTTACCTGTAAAAACTTTCAGTATGAAAACACATCATGCAGTCGTCAAGTTCAGTTCTGTGTTGTTCTCATCTGCTTTCAGTCTTTTAGGATTTTGCTGTTCCTCTTGGCAGTACAGTATCAAGAGCTGACATGATCAAATCTTTCGCGATGTGTGAGATACGTGTTCTTAAATCTCATAATCATTTCGAACTGATCACATGTTTGAGTAATGTTGAAGTTGTCATGTATTTCAACTGGAATGTTGAACGCTTTGATCTTTTTCTTTAATTACCAGGTATATCATTTGGAATGTGAAAACACTGATTCTTTTCAGTTACCTCGTATATCAACACGAATGTGGAAAGCACTGATTCTTTTCTTCAATTATCACGTATATCAGCCGCAGTGAAGAACATTTCGAATCGTTTCTTCTGATATTTCACTGCGAGTTCCCTGCCCTTTCAATCTCTATGGAAACCTTTTGAATCTTTTCTTTGGAACCTTTGGTTCTTTTCTGTTTTTACCGAATTGTCGGTTGGAATGGAGGAAAGTTGATTTTTGGTGATGTTTTACTGAGAGTCGGTTGTCCTCTTACTATGTTTCTGATCTTGCTGCTGCTGTTGCTCAGTTCTGTTCTTTCAGTCAGTTTCCTGACGTATATGTGTGTGACCTTGACATATCTGTTCTGGGTGATTGCACAGTATCATTTTGCTTTAACCCACACACTGTCACAAAATACAGGAATCCAATATTGATTTTCACATTGGTGCTGATTCTGGTTATTTTTTGTTTTACACATAAATGCTTAACAACATGATTGGCATATCATTCCTCTGAAGGAGACCGGTTTATACCTGGTGTCTGTATCAAATCGTCGACAGGATAACCCAACCGGTGTATAGCTAGGTAGCTTCGTCACTTTAAATGAGGTAAATCCATGCATATTCTGACTCTCTGGAAATTTTGTAATCAGTTTCACAGTATTAAAACCTGCAGTAAATGCATAAAAATCCGACCTTTTAGTGACATTATAGCTACTACGCAATAATCGTATTTTATAAAGTAATTAACATTTTGTGGAAATTATATTAACTTGAGGCAAAAATCTCAAACTAAGCTAACTTATACTGTACTACACAAGTGTGCAAATATTACGCGTTTCAAAAACCAGAAATCCTGACGTACACGAAGACAAAATGTACAGAAGGCAAAAACCAACGAATTTCATTTGTATTAAATTAAATTTCGTTTCTGTGCAGTGATTGTAAATAAACTATTTCCCTACATATACCAGAGTTAACTTTAATTGAAGACAGTTCTGGTTCTGGGTCTTTGATGCGTCTTTGGTTTTACGGAAAATGTGCTGTTTGACTAACCTCTGCCAAAATGCTGCGTTCTATTCTTTTTGATCAGTTCTGTGGTGCTGCTATATTTTGAATACATCTCACTTTCTGTATACATATGGAAGTCCTGGTATTCATTGTTACAAAATGACGACAACTGGTTTTGGATGGTGTATATATTTGATACTTTGTCATCTTCATAGTACGGGACGTTGATGGTGAAAAGTCATCCAAAGGGCGGCCATGTTAGGTAGACCATCTTATTGTAGATAAAACCGTTCAGGTATGTCTCATAATTACACCATATCAAGGAGGATGTCATTAACTCAGTGATCTGCAAATGAAGATCTTGCTGCTTTCTGATGTTCGAGGACATCGAATTAGTATTTATGATGTCATGAAATAGGTGTGTGCATATTACTGAAGCCAGCATTTTCACCTTGCTTTCAATTTTCTATTTTTCTACTTGGCTGTATGTCAGAATTTTTAAGGACTTGGAATTGCTTTTCGCTTTGTTGGATCTGAAGTATTTCTGGCGATTCATAAGATTCTTGTTTGGCTGATTCTTCGCCACCTCCTAATTATTTGGAGTCGCTAGAAATTTGTTCTTGCTTTCTGCTTTGCTGCAGTCAGTAATGTTTGAACAGTGATTTTTTTGGTCTGAAAGTACTGGTGTGATTTTTCATTCAAGAACTATATAAGCTTGGTATCTGTATTCTCTCTTTGTTCCAAGACCCACTGCAGACCTATGAGGAAAAAGTATTAAGAAGCTAGTGTAAGTATGAAATTAGATAAGAAAATGTAGTATTAATGTTTGGCATTTTATCATATTCTACATTTTATTTAAAGAAAAAAAAACCTGCACTCATCATTATCGACATTGTAAAGGTTGGTTGTGAGCCCGCGCTTAATCGTACTGATAGATGTTTGTTTAGCATTGATTCTTTCAGTGGTATATTGCGGTGTACCCTTATGCTGCTTAATTTTGAGACGATTGTGACAATCAGGGCCGTTTGGTTGATTGTGGCAATCCTAGCATTTCACTGATTGTGTGACAGTCTTGGCTTTTCACTGATTGTGCAAGTGGTTTCCAAATAAACTTTTCATTGCAGAGCCAAACGCCCTTCGTTCTTTGTTGATCTGGTGTCCATCTGCATGCACTTTGTCTTCTTTGTCCGTCTGTGTCTGCTGTCTCCTTACGGATGTTTTAAACGCTGTCTCCTTTAATTTGCTTCTTTAGGAACAAAGAAGATATCGTAAAAAAAATATCATCTCTGGTTATCTAGTGATGAGTAAATTGTCTTGTTAATGTCTTCTTGTTATTTTTTTGATGTAATCTTTTTCTTTGGTACAGGTGATAAGATGCTAGCATTGTGGCTTGTGTAAGATAGTAATGTTTTTTATACTTTCGTATAAAGTGGACAGGTTGTGAAACATTGTATGCCATGACATGTTGACGTGTTGTACATGTATATACAGAATGTTGCTGTTACAGGGGTTATGTGTGGCCACGTGTACAGCTGTCATACTCATAGGTCGGTGTGTTACAGCCCTGTGCTGATAACGAGGAGGTCGTAGAGTCGAGCTTCGAGCGGAAACATAAGTGTTTCAGTGAGATGGTTCGTGCTTATTGTTAAGTACAGCCACACGAATTCAAGACGTGATGTCTTGAGTTCCATTCCAGCCTGCACGTAGCATTTGGCCTGTTCCCTGCCCATTTTAATCTTCCAATCATTCTGGTGGTGTCAGCATAGCGTTGCCTAGGCCCGTGTCCACCCACCTACCATCCCCACGCCATTTCAGCGCATATGGTTTTGCGCAGGCCTCTAGAAATCAGCATAATAGCGAATGGCTGGTTGGGTGAAGCGCGTATATGGAATTGTCCGAGCGCGGTGAATCCCTCTTGATCAAACACCACAGTGCATGTGTACTCTTGACCACTCAACAGCACAGTGCATGTGTACTCTTGACCACTCAACAGCGCACTACGTCCACTTTTCTCAACAGAGCCGGACTTCCTCCACGTCGTCAGCCACGATCGACAGGCGCACGTGAACAGCCGGCCGCGCAGCCGGAAATGGCCAAACGCACTTCCGTCAAAGAGGACGGAGGGTCGGAGAAAGCGCCAACGTCCAGCGCGGTCAAGCCCCCAGCCCCAGGGACGGGTGACAAAGGGGAGAGAGTGACGCAGGAGAAGAAGACGGATGGAGGGAGGCCTCAGTCCGCGCACAGTCAGATCAGGGAGGCGGTGGAGGAGGTGTTAGAGCCCAGGAAGGTGGGGAGGGTGGAGAGCAAGCCCCAGGGTCAGGCAGAGAGTAAGACGCAGGAAATAGAACAAGAACAAGAGCAGGAAGAGAGTAAGGGGGATGCAGGGGAGGAGGGACAAGGGGAGGGAACAACGGTAGAGGGGAAAGTATACCACAGTCAAAAGTAGAGGCACAAAAAGATGATGATGACAAGACCCTTGCCTCGGGCGTGTCTGGTGAAGATTCCAAACCCCAAGACGAAACACCAGAGCAGAAGGTAGACACAGAAACCTCGCCTGAAGCGAAAGAAGAACAAGAAGCCATGGAAGTCGACGAGACAGAAATTAGCGCTTTGGACACTCAGACAACCAAAACCATGTCCCCAGACACTGTCGATGATGACATGTTTCAAACGGAGGAGACGGGAATAGACTCGGCACAAAAAGCTACTGCTGAAACTTCTGCCCCAGACACCGACTCTATCCAAAGCGACGCCAAAACAGCCGCATCACCAGAACCAGAAGAGGAGAAACAAATAGTCGAAGAGATCATTGAGGCAAGCACTGCAGAGAAAGCAGAAACTGAGATCGCAGTTACAGAAACGAAGAAGACAGACGCAACATCGCCAGATGTCATTGAGTCAAAACAAGAAGGAGATACTAAAGAACAGGAGGAGATCAAACAAGAGGAAGACACAGACAAACCGACAGCCACACAAGACGAACAGAAAGACGCAGAAGAGACTGCAGAGGAAGGTATAAAAGAAGAGGAAGACACAGCAGCAGGAGTGGTTACAGAAGAGAAAGTCAGTGTAAGCACGATGCCAGAAGTCGAGGAAGCCATAGAAACAGTTGCTGCTGATACGGAGGAAGCTCAAGTAACACAAGATATTAGCAAAACCGAAACTGAAAAAACAACAGACAAACCAGAAGAAAAAACCGATGAACCAGAAGATACGACTGACAGTAAGAAAGAAGAAGAACAGGTGGAAGAAACCACACCTGAAACGACAGATACAAAAACTGCCGAAAACGAAGAATCCAAGGAAGTCACAGAAGTGACTGAATCTCCCCAAAAAGCTGAAGACAAAGAAGTGATCGAAGAAGTCATTGAAGCAACGCAAGTAAAAGACGTGAAGACTGAGAAACCTCAAGACACGCACCACGAGATGATATCCAAGAGGAAACAAAAGTAGAGAAAGAAGAATCCCCTAAAGAAAAAGCTCCACCACCACCACCACCAGAACCTCAACAGGTCATAGAACTGACCAGAATAGAAGACACCAAGGATGACAAAGAAGAGACACAATCAGAGGAAGCAACACAAGACACAGTGGTTGCTGACACACACGACACCGATGAGAAGAAAGAAGAAGAGACAGAAATCAACGAAACGTTGACAATGACACAAGACACCAGTCTCCAGAGTGCCCCTGCTGATACTCACGAAACCAAAATTCAGGACGACAAACAAACAGAAGAACCAATCAGTGACAGTAAATCAAAAGAAGCGGACGCCAAAACTACACAAGAAACGGAAGAATCAGAGGCTGCAGACACAGAAGAGAAGCCAGAGACAAAGGCTGAAGAAGACACAACAGTCACAACTGAAACACAAGCGGAAGAAACACCCGAGACTGACGAAACAAAAACCGAGGATGCACGTGAACCACAAGAAGACGAGGCCACAGCAACGGAGGTCGTAGCTGCAGCAGGAGTGGAAACTACCAAAGAAACAAAACCTGAAGACACACAAGAGACGACTGAAACAATGGCAGAAGAAACACCAAAAGCAGAAGAAACTAAAGCTGAAGACACAGAGGCCACTGAACACATCATTACTACAGACACATCCAAAACAGAGGACACTGAACACATCATTACTACAGACACATCCAAAACAGAGGACACTGAAGCAGAAGAAACAAAACCTGATGACCCTAAGGACGTCCAAAAAAGTACGAGTGAAGCCACAGAGGAAACGAAGGACCAGCCAACTGTTGACGAAGAAGAGGACGTTGGTAAATCACAGGATGGACAATCTGAACCAGAAGGAACAAAAACAGATGTGAATGAAAATCCAGACACATCAGCAGATGCTGACAATACAAATGAAGACAACAACAACAACAACAACAACAACCATAAAAGAAGAAATAACAGAAGAAACCGTAGAACCAACAAAAGCTAGTAGTCCTGAAGAGAAACAACCAGTTTCAGATGACGTGGCAGACACAAAAGATGAACAGACTACAGACGACAAGAAAGCAGAAGATGACAAGAAGGAAGCGGAAGAAATCATTGACGACAAAGCTGAGACTGTAGAGGAACAGAAACAAGAGGAAGAAACCAAAGAAGAAGAAGCAGAAGAACACGTTAAAGAAAGCCAGGACGAGGAAGAAAGCCAAACCAAAGAAACAGCAGACGAAAAACCAACGGAAACAGAACAGGAAAGCGAAACAACCCAGGAGGTAGTAGAAGAGAAAACCGAGAGTGACGAGAAAGAAACCCCTAAATCTGACTCAGCAGTCATTGAAGAAACAATCGAGAGCCAAGAAGCCGAGCAAGTCTCGACCAAACCAGACACACAGCAAACAGAAAAAGAACCAGAAACACAGGACCAGCCAGAGGAATTCAAGGAAGAAGAAAACGTCGCTGAAGAAACTCCAAAAGAAGACAGCAAAGAAATGGAAGCCAAGGAAGAAACCGAAGAAGCAGAAAGCGGCAAAGAAGAGCCCAGTGGCGAAGAAAAGGAAGCAGCAGCGAAGGCAGAATCATCACAGAAAGAAGAGACACAGGACAGTCTGGAAACCCCAACTGAAAAAGAACAACAACAAACTACAACGTCAGTTCAACAGGAAGATGAAAACGTCATTGACGAGGCAAAAGAAAAAACAGACACAAAAGAAACACAAGAAGAGACAGCAGAAGCCGAAAAAGCTGACGTCACACAAGAAGAGGAGACACCAGAAGACAAGCCCGCTGACGTCATACAAGAAGAAGAGACAGCAGAAGACAAGCCAGCTGACGTCAAAAAAGAAGAAACACCAGAAGACAAGCCAGCTGACGTCACACAAAAAGAGGAGACTGCAGAAGACAAGCCAGCTGACGTCACACAAAAAGAGGAGACTGCAGAAAAGCCAGCTGACGTCACACAAAAAGAGGAGACTGCAGAAGACAAGCCAGCTGACGTCAAAAAAGAAGAAGAAACACCAGAAGACAAGCCAGCTGACGTCACACAAAAAGAAGAGACAGCAGAAGACAAGCCAGCTGACGTCACACAAAAAGAAGAGACAGCAGAGGACAAGCCAGCTGACGTCACAAAAGAAGAAGCACCAGCAGACAAGCCAGCTGACGTCACACAAGAAAAGCAAGAGACTGCCGTGGAAACCGACAAAGAAGCTGACGTCAAAGACAAAGCTGACGTTAGTGACGTGGGTGAGGTGACGCAAGACACAGCCACGGAGAAGAAAGAAGACAAGATCGGCATCGACGAGGACAAGGCCAACAACACAGAAGAAGATGTCGACGAAATTGAAGACACCGAGGAAACCCAAAAGACAGAAGAACCGAAAGAGGTAACGGAAGAGACCAACTCAGAGCAGAAAGAAGACACAAAATCCACGGAAAATTCCACTGAGACAGACACGCCGCAAATAACAACCGAGGACACGGGCAAAAAACCGGAAGTATCCACAACTCAAACCGAAGAAGTAGAAGTAGTAGAAGAACTGATTCAGCCGACAATTGTTAAGAAACCAGAAATACTGCAAGAGACAGCAACTGACTCCACCAAAGGCGACGACGACGCCACAGACGCCGAAACCGCTACCCAGGCCGAAGATTCACGACCAGAACAAACTAAAGAAACGCCTGAAGATAGTAAAACCACAGAAGCAGATACTGGAACCAAACAGCCTGAAACGAAAGAAACAACAGACTCTGACATCAACGTAGCACAAGAAGGGGTAGTAGCTAGTACTGACAAAGCAGAAACAGTAGAAGACAAACCCAAAGAAGAAGCAGAGCCACCAAAAGTAGCTGAAGTAGAAGCAGACAAACCCAAAGAAGAAGCAGAGCCACCAAAAGTAGCTGAAGTAGAAGCAGACAAACCCAAAGAAGAAGCAGAGCCACCAAAAGTAGCTGAAGTAGAAGCAGACAAACCCAAAGAAGAAGCAGAGCCACCAAAAGTAGCTGAAGTAGAAGCAGACAAACCCAAAGAAGAAGCAGAGCCACCAAAAGTAGCTGAAGTAGAAGCAGACAAACCCAAAAAAGAAGCAGAACCATCAAAGGTAGCTGAAGCAGAAGTAACGAAAGCTGAACAAACAGAAGCTAGAATACACGAAAAAATCAGCGAGCCCCGAACCGTCAAGATGGTAGATGAAGGCACAGAACCAGCTACGGAAGATTTAGAAGATGACATAGTAGAAAAGAAATTCGATTTTAAAGAATACGAATCAGAAAAGAAAGCAGGGAGGGCTAAGGGTGACGCAGAACGTAAAACCCCTGACCCCCAACCCCTGACCCACGACTCTCCCAAATCTGATGACGTCAAGGTCTCCGTCAAGAAAGATGACGTCATCGCCGACAGTGACGCCAAAAACACTGACCCCATAGTCATCAAATCCGAAGCAGACGACACTCTGAAGCAGAAGAAATCCACGACTGAGCTGGACAGCACTCCGCAAACCAACGGACTGGATGACACTGTTGCAGACACCCCTGCTGGCAAAATGATTACCCAGTGACGTCACGAACTGTAATTACGTCACAGTGACCATGTCATATGAACATACCTTTCTCCATTCACAATAGATGAACGTTCTTGTGATTTTCGACCATCCTATAACAGATGGCTATTTATTCCAAAGTGTGTGATGTGAACTTTTTCTAATAAGCAAGTAATCGTTTTGATATCTGTTACGCGATATTATAAGGTATGTTGCAGTCACAGAACAATCAAAAAATGACGACTATGTATTGATTTTTTTTGTTTTTGTTTTTGTTTTCCTGATCACCGCCATTCATCTTGTTATCATGCCTCATTGTAGGAAATGTGATTTTCTATTGATCATATTTCATATTGTGTATCGTGGTAGGAAACTTGATTTAAGATTGATCATATTTCAGTTAGTCTCTTTTATAAATCTTTTTCTATTATTATTATTATAATAATTATTATTATCATTATTATTATCATTATTATTATTATTATTATTATTTATTATCATTATCATTATTATTATTATCATTATTGTTATTATTATTATCATTATCATTATTATTATTACTATTATTATAGTTTTCGTGTACGTGTCTTTTTTTCCCTTAGATTTAGTTCGTCGATGTATCACTTGAAATAATGTGTTTATATTTATTTCACCCACCCATGTTGTTGTTGACACCACCATTTCCTTTGTTTCAGTTGAGCGGCCAGTGCATGCCCTTTGTTGACGTTTACTTGTTTTGGTGTGCTTCTTTTTCTTTGTTAGCTCTTCACGGTTTTCTAACGCTTTCTTTGATGATGTCAGATTCTGAAAGCATCCGTCGTGACGTCACCTTTACACGTGATTTTTGTGCGCATGCTCAGTGAGACCTGGAAAGCATCAATGTCTGCATGTGTGTGGTGTGGTGTGGTGTGGTGTGGTATGGTGGCAGATCAACAGCAGTGTTGTCTGGATTGTGAGGAGTTCTGTGTTGTGTTTCTCGTTGTTTTTCAGCCTATTTCTGTTCACATTTTTTTTTTCAGTCCGTATCTGTTCCTGATTTTGTCCTAGCATGTTCCAGTTTTGTCACATTGACATTTGTGATGCTTATTTGGCTTTTTTTCAGCTTTTGTTTAGCAGTTGTGTGTGATGCTGTTGTTTATATTTCTTCTTCCAAACTCTAATTGCCTACATTCCCAGAGACGCTGGCGTTCGAGTCTAAAATCTCAGTAATTAATAACCTTGACATTAAAACATCTCACCAACCTTGACCTCTCTGAACAGAGTGGGCTTACGATCCGTGGTTGAGCAGACACTGGGACTGCGCAGTACCGGAAGTGCCCAGCTCGCTGACATAATCAAAGTGGCTCAATCGGATTATGACGGTGATGGTGCGTAAAACACGTATGGCTGCCTCTACCAGCATATATATATACTTTTTCAATATCTGGTTAACATGGCTTGCAAGTAGACTGTGCTAACTTGCCCAGCACACGGTAGAGAGTTGCCTCTTCTTGACTGTTCCCTTTACAAGGATGTGGGTGTCTTGCATTTCTTATCCTCCCGAGGTGTACAAGCTTCGCCATATGCTCTCTTTCGCTTGGTTAAGCTCAGCACTGTGGGAACTATTGAACATTTCTTCTTCCTTTTCTTACTCTTTTTTTTAACCGCAAAACCTTTTTCTACTCTTCTCTGAAAGGTGTATCGTTCTGTCTAACCCTACTGCTCCTTGTATTGTAATCTTAACTAAAGGTGATATGTACATTTTTCGAAAAACATCTGATGCTTTCAAGTATATTTTGATGTTGGATATTTGGGGATATCGTTCTCTCTCTCTCTCTCTCTCTCTCTCTCCTCTCTCTCTCTCTCTCTCTCCTCTCTCTCTCTCTCTCTCTCTCTCTCTCTCCTCCCTCTCTCTCTCTCCGTCCCTCCCTCCCTCCCTCTCTATGTCTGTCTGTCTCTCTGTTTCTGTCTCTCTCTGTTTCTCTCTCTCTCTCTCTCCCTCTCTCTCTCTCGTCCCCCCCTCCCTCCGTCCCTCTCTATGTCTGTCTGTCTGTCTCTCTCTCTGTGTCTCTGTCTCTCTCTCTCTCTCTCCCTCTCTCTCTCTCTCCGTCCCTCCCTCCCTCCCTCCCTCTCTCTGTCTGTCTGTCTCTCTCTCTCTCCCTCTCTCTCTCTCCGTCCCTCCCTCCCTCCGTCCCTCTCTATGTCTGTCTGTCTCTCTCTCTGTCTCTCTCTCTCTCTCCCTCTCTCTCTCTCCCTCTCTCTCTCTCTCTCCCTCTCTCTCTCTCCGTCCCTCCCTCCCTCTCTATGTCTGTCTGTCTGTCTCTGTCTCTCTCTCTCTCTCTCTCTCCTCTCCTCCTCTCTCTCTCCCTCTCTCTCTCTCCCTCTCTCTCTCTCCGTCCCTCCCTCCCTCCCTCCCTCTCTATGTCTGTCTGTCTCTCTCTCTCTCTCTCTCTGTTTCTGTCTCTCTCTCTGTTTCTGTCTCTGTCTCTTTCTTTCTCACTCTCCCTCCCTCTTTCTTTCTCTCCACCTCTCTTTCCGGTTCTCTCTTTTAATACTTTGTTTTAATCTTTCTGGCATCGCTTTATAGTTCTGCTTATTTGGTTCCTCTGTTATCTTTTTGATATGGATTTTGTTCACCCCCCCACCCCCCACCCCTCTCCTTTTTTGTTGTTGGCTGGTTTGAATTTTTCTGAAAGCTTTTGAACTTTTTTGTTTTGTTTGCAAGAATACTCTCCTGATCTCAGCTGTCAAGGCTCCTTGTCCCTATATCCCTTCCTTTTTTTGTTCTCTCTGTCTCTCTCTTTCTGTGAGGTATGTATGCGTGTGTGTTTGTGTGTGTGTGTGTGTGTGTGTGTGTGTGAATGTGTGTGTGTGTATGTGTGTGAATGTGTGTGTGTGTGTGAATGTGTGTGTGTGAATGTGTGTGTGTGAATGTGTATGTGTGTGCATTTGTGAGAACACAATATGTATAACTGGCTACTATACTCCTAAATCTCCATAGACTGAAACTAGGTTTTGTTCAACAACTCTGAGATACACCATTAGCAGTGAGGAACCCAAGCCAGAAGAACAGCAAAGACAGCAACACCAGTGAAACCTGTGTGGAAGGAGAGAAAACACGAGATCAGACTCTTCCCTACACTGTCTTCTCCAGCTTCCTGTCATGCACGTGAGACATGGACCCTCACAAGTAGATTTGGAAAGACTAATCCAAGCAGAGAACTAATACTGTTGTACGGATGCGAGGCGTGAACAGTCAGCAAGCAAAGCCAGAGCAGGATCGAGGCAGCGGAGATGTGGTTTCTCAGAAGAATGTTGAGAGTTCCATGGACAGCAAAGAAAACAAACGAGGCAGTCTTGGTGGAGGCAGACACAAATAGATCACTCATAAGGAAGATTAGGAAAAGACAAGCAACATTTATAGGCCATTTTATGAGGAAGGAGGATTTGGAGCACCTGGTCACAACGGGAAAGCTGGAGGGAAAGAGAGCACCAGGTAGACCCAGGGAGAGAATGCTGGACGGACTTGCAGAGTGGCTGGGGATGAAGAGGGTGGGGGAAATGCTGGGGGCAACGAGAGATAGA
>JAPXFY010000028.1:2460493-2470493 GCA_030674185.1 Monoplex corrugatus
AAATGGAATAGCATTGGCTAAAATAGGATAGAAACGATAAAGAGAAACCACACAGAACCACTGACCGCACACAAAAGGTGAAAGATGATACGAACAGAGAAAGTATAAGCAAATGAATGGACGCCGAGTGTGTGTCTTTTTCTCTCGACTTTCGATTATTTATTTGTCGTTCTGTTATTTTATCAAAATATGTTTACGCGCTAACTGGCCGTTCCTTTCTAAGCTCTGTCTTGATGTTTTGATATTTTCCCAAATAAATCCTTTTAGTTTAATTGTTGATGTGTGCATCGTGGCCTGTGTTTCAGTTATTGAAGCTTTTTTTCTGTTTTTTTTTAAAGCAAAAATAGATAGTCTTTTTTTTCCTGTTTCTTTTTGTCGTTATGTCGTAGTGTGTTGTGTGTGCTTTGCTGTGTCTAATTGACAATTATCTTGTTGTTATTAATTATTCTTTGTTCAGTGTTAGTCTACCCTTTGTTTTATGTTGTTACATATTTGACAATATACACAGTTTTCATATCTTGTTTGCTTCTAAAATCATTCGTTTGTTCTCTCTCTCTCTCTCTCTCTCTCTCTCTCTCTCTTCTTCTCTCTCTCTCTCTCTCTCTCTCTTCTTTCTTCTCTCTCTTTCTCTCTCTCTCTGTCTCTCTGTCTCTGTCTGTCTTTGTCTCTCTGTGTCTGTCTGTTCTCTCTTGTCTCTTTCTTTCTGTCTCTGTTCTCTGTCTTCTCTCTCGCTCTCTCTGTCTCTTTCTCTCTCTCTGTGTCTCTGTCTCTGTCTCTCTCTACCTCTCTCATTTTTTTTTTTTTTTTTTTACTCTATTCCTTCTTTCTGCCCCCCCCCCCCCTCCCTTTTTTTTTCTTTCCTTTGTTCTCCTTTTTTCTGTTCTTTGTTTCGGATTTATTTGTGCTCGTAAGTATTTTTTTTTCTTCTTCAAAATTTGTTTTAGTTTTAGCTTAATCTCTGTTAAACTTATTCAGATCGGACATGACCGTGTTTGTTTGTATGTCATTTTTTGTTTGTGTGCACCAAAGAGAGAGTGTGTGTGTGTGTGTGTTTGAGTGTGTGTGTTTGTGTATCTGTGTGTGTGTGTGCGTGCGTGCGTGCATATGTGTGTATGTGTGTGTGTGTGTAAGATTGTGAGTTTGTTGTGTGTGTGTGTGTGTGTGTGTGTTGTGTGTGTGCGTGCTATATATATATATATATATATATATATATATTGTGTGTGTGTGTGTGTGTGTGGGTGTGTGTGTGTGCGTGTGCATATATGTGTGTGTGTTTGAGTGTGTTTGTGTTTGTGTGTCTGTATGTGTGTGTGTGTGTGCGTGCATATGTGTGTAGTGTGTGTGTGTGTGTGTGTAAGATTGTGAGTATGTTTCTGTGTGTGTGTGTGTGTGTGTGTGCATATATATATATATATATATATATGTGTGTGTGTGTTGTGTGTGCGTGTGCATATATGTGTGTGTGTGTGTGTATGAGCATGTGTGCGTGTGTGCGTGCATGTGTGTTTGTGTGTGTGTGTGAGAGAGAGAGAGAGAGCAAAATTGTCATAGACACTTATCAGTGTGGCTGCAGAACCTTGAATTTGATAGTTTGGCATATCCTGTTTCTATATTTGTTTGTTTGTGTGTTGGCCTGTTTGTTGTTTGGTTGTTTGTTCGTTTGTGTGTTTTGTTTCTTTTTCCTGGACTGTTGTGATCACAAGAACAGTAAATTCGGTGTGAAGAAAGATTGTTTCAATGGCTTGATTGTTAGGTTTTGTTTAAACTTGGTTTTTCTTTGTTTCTTTCTTTCTGTCTTTTTTTTAAAATTTTTTATTTTATTTTTTTTAGTGTAAGTAACATTTAGATAACTGTATTTCTTTCTCTTATTCCTGTATTTCGTTTTTCTCCATTCATTTTATCTCCTAGCTTCATTGTCTCCTTTGTTCCATTTTACTTTGTCGATTTTGTCTCATCGCTTTGTTGTCTCATCTTCATTTCTTGTAAGTCATACACACGATTCATTTGGTGTCTCACAAGATTTAGACCTACTCGTTTTTCATTTGGTACCGGTACGCTAATTGAAAACTTGCAATTCTAAACACACTTGTGTGACAGTATCAACCGACTTTTTCAAAACTCTATTATGATCCATATTTTAGAAAAATTGAAAAATGAAAACTTTTTTGAAACCAGAATATGGCTTTTTCTTGGATTTTTGGTACTTATAGGGCAAGCTGCCAATACGCTGATATTGTGATTGTACGCAATATTGCTTTCGCTTTATACCTTCAATATAGGTATTGTCTTTGATCAATTAGTTACATACGTTACCAATGTTATAATCAGTTAGTTATATACTTCACCAATGTTCTCTTTTATGTTTTGACAATATAGTTATACATCAGACAAATGTTTGAAACATCTTTTGTATAATTCCAATTATGTTCACCCATACAGTGTGAAATTAGATATTAGATATATCTGTCACTATTTTCCATTATAGTATTTATTTGAAAATATCAAATATACATTCAAACACTATTCAGAAATACCCACACACTACTTTTTATTGTATGTTCAAGAAGTGTTCAGTGACATATTCTACTATATTCAGTTATACATAAAACGAGTCTTCGTTACTATTTTCCACTAAGTTCTTTACGTTCCTATTTATTGATGTGTTCTAACAAGATCATGTACACATTAGAAAAAATCAGTTGTACACTATTCCTGAACTGTGCATTCAACTGGTGTGCAAAAATCAGTGACATATTCAACCAGAATTTGTTATGTATTCAAACAGTGATCTGTTCTGTAATAAATCATTGACAGTCTGTTAATCAGTTCCTTATAAGTTTCAAATGCTGTTCAGTTGTAATGAGATCTAGTTGAAATGAACAGTCCAGACTATTTAGAATCATTACTATGCAAATGTTGTACTTCTCTTGCCACTGTATGCCCTGCTATACATGCCCTCCATATGTATTGACAGACAGTAATGGGGAGAGAAACTTTGTTGAAGATTCCAGATTCTAAATAGTAGACGTAAAAGACAATCTGATCAGTCCAAGAACACGAAGACTGGCAACATTATAAATACTTGGGAACTAAGTTAACCAATGTCAGTTATAAGCAATTATCATAATCTGCTTGTATCAAGCACATGTATCACTGTACCGTTCAAAATTATGTTACACTACTGTTTAATTGTACTTCCCTCGTATATGCAACTTAAGATCCAACCAGTATTCGATCATATTCAGTTTTATACTGGAGTAATGTTGCTTTTGTATTCAATCAGTATATACACATATTTACGTCAAATACTGGTCATTTACAGCTCTGTTTAGTGTGGAACTATCAAAGTGTATTTGGCTATTATTTAGTTTCGTAGTTCACGAAAAATCAAACAATTACACATCGAGAAATTAACAGGTAATGGTATAATACTTTTCAGTTACATTATAAAATAATATTCAGTTGTATATTGAATCAACATTCTTTGATGTGTGAAGAGTGATATCTTGTTCGCATTTGGTTACATGTTCAAGTAGTATTCCATTGCACAATAAAAATGTATTGGTATTAGTCTTTCACCCGTCACAATGCTAATCAGTGTTCAATATTACTCAAATCAGAAATCAATTTTAAACGAAAGCACATCTTGTCAATTTGATCCTTAAGTTGCGTGATCACTGTTGATTTCATTGTGAAATCTATGCGTTTAATGAGACTTAGCAGATTTGAATAGTCGAGAAAAATTAGAATCCTTACTATGCAAATGTTGTACTGTTATCTCTTGTCACTGTGCTCAGTCACACACATGTAGTATTCACTGACAGATAGTAGTAAGAAGTGAAGCTTTGTTGAAGATTCCACATTTTGAATAGTAGAGGCAAAAGATGTTCTGATCAAAATGTCCTAATATGCGATGAGTGGATGTATGATACATGCTTTAGTGTTAAGTTTTCGCTTCATGAAAAAAAAATGATTCAGTGTGACGGATTTCTTAAAATCCAAATATAACATATCAGTGCTAAACATTATCACTTTAAGTTGAATTTTAATTGAAAAAAGTGCAGACCAGCATTTCAAAACTAAAGCTGAGTTCATGTGACTCTTTCTCATTTCTGCAGAGGTCGTTTTTATTTTTTTTTTTCAGATTACTGTTAGTCCTGTTATAATGCCAATGTCTGTTTCGGTTCAAATCAATCTGCTTTCATGGAGTAGTTCTCGATTCATATATATATCAATTTCAACATTAATTCAAAACAGTTTTCTTTTTCCTGATGAATCTTTCTGCTTTTATATCTGTTTGGAAATTTATTTGATGTTTTCAGATACATTGGCGTAAATAAAATTTCTGCTGTCTGTAATGATAGTCACACTGGGCAGTGTGTTCAGTGTTAGTGTTCAGTTGCTGTAGCAGTCTACTTCTACTGTTAACCTGTAGTCCTTCACGCCTTTGTCATAATGTAACCACGCAACGAATTCAACACAACTTTGTCCGTGATTTTAACACA
Source organism: Monoplex corrugatus (assembly GCA_030674185.1). Lineage (NCBI taxonomy): Eukaryota > Metazoa > Mollusca > Gastropoda > Littorinimorpha > Ranellidae > Monoplex > Monoplex corrugatus. The sequence continues at coordinate 2,464,999 of JAPXFY010000028.1, forward strand.
AACTATATTGTTACTATTGAATTGAAACCAAAATAACCATATCACTTTTCTTACCAACTCTGCCACAACTTTGCCAGTGTCTGTTTTTTTTTTTTGTGTGTTTTTTTTACTGCGACTATTTTCTCTTGAGAAAAAAAAAAAGAAAAACCCAAAACCGTTTTACTGACCAGAACTTAAAGTTCTGACATGCACTGTTTATACTGTTGCTTATTTAGTTGTGATGGTGCTTATGTGCTTTCATACCGTTTATCTCCTGTTTACTCTGTATCACGATAATCATTTACACCATGTCTTTCATTGGATTACATTTTCAACAACTTTTTAATCTCTTTTTTCTAAATCTTCGTCTTTTGTGATACGTTGTGGGGACCTTACGTTTGGAGATTTGTTGTCAGGAAAGAGTTGGTCCTGATACAAACAACCGCAGCAAACAGAGGTACCGGAAGTGCAGTTTGGTCAGAAATGAAGTCGTGGGGTTTGTCATTGACGTTTGGGAATAGATCTTTGATTGACACACCTATTTGCTGCTGATGTTAGTGACAATACTGAAACTAACACTCGCAGCAAATAGGGGTGATACTTTTTCATTCATTCATTTCTTGACAACTCAAACGGGTTTCTTTAAGTACTTCCGTGAAGGAGATTGGGGGGGGGGGGTGTTTAGGTGGTGGTGGTGATGTAGAATTTTGCACAGTGGTGTAGAATTTTGCCCTGTGGTGTAGAATTTTGCACACTGGTGTAGAAAGAATTTTGCCCTGTGGTGTAGAATTTTGCACACTGGTGTAGAATTTTGCACAATGGTGTAGAATTTTGCACATTCTGTCCATGCCAATGGTAATGTCAATGTACCTATACTAACACCTTCAGCAACCAAATAGGACAGCCTGCAATCGTTTCTTGATAATTCCACTTTTCAGTACCTTTAGCCAATGGGGAAGTAGCTATGGGTTTGCCACGCACATATGTTGGCTGCGGATGTTGGTATCAGGATCAAAGTGGACCACTGCTCGTGTGTTTGTGAAAAGCAATATCATTCTGTGATTGATGTGGAGGTGTTGTTGCTCAGCCATCAGGACTGAAACGGTTCGTTTTCTTTTTATGAAGAAAAAACAAAAAGCTGTTTTACCCCCGGGTGATGCTGACCACTTCGTTTTCATAGAAGTGACCAGTTCCTGTGATTTTGTTTCCAAGTGTGGGAAAAAAACAAAGAGAAGTGTGTATGTGTGTGCATAGCAATAGTGTAACTCTGCTGCTTCTTCGTATATATATATATATATATATATATATATATATATACAATATATATATATATATATATATACATATATATCTATATATGTATATAATATATATATATACATGTATATGTATATATATACATATATATATATATGTATACATATATATAACATATAATCTACATATTCAATGCCACATTCGTACGCTTTTAGTTATCTCCCTTCATTTTTCTTTTTTTTTCTTTTGTAACATTTTTTTCCGTTGTCTCTCTGTCTTTTGGCTTTCTGTTCTCTGTCTCTCTGTCTCTCTGTCTTCTGGCTTTCTGTCTCTCTGTCTCTCTGTCTTCTGTTTTCTGGCTTAAAAAAAATGAAAAACAAAAAACAAAAAAACTTGTCTTTGTGGGTTTTTTTTCTCTCTCTGCTAGCACTTCTTTACGATTCCATTAATACAATTATTATTATCATTCTTATCATTATTCTCCTCTCCTATAGTTTGAAATAAACGCTTCACGGTTTCCTCATAGCGCGTATGTCGCCTCCGTGGTGATGTGTTTTGGTTTCACTGTTGGGTGTTTTTTGTTGTTGTTGTTTTTTCAAATGGGTCGATGGTCTATGTTTATGTGTTGGTGTGTGTTTGGTTGTTGTTTTGTTTACTGTTGCTTGTTGTCTAGTGTCTTACTGGTCAATATTTGTTTCGGTACAAACACGAGAGAAATGCAAGCGGCTGCAGTCTCGCACTGCATACATACATACATACATACGTACATCATACATACATACATACATACGGTATACATACATACATACATACGTATACATACATACATACATACATAACACACAGACATACATACATACATACACACACACAGACATACATACATACATACATACACGCTACATACACACATACATACATACATACATACATGCATACATACATACATACACGCATACATGCATACATACATACATGCATACATACATACGTACATACATACATACATACAACATGCATGCATACATATATACATACATACGTACATACATACATACATACATACACATGTACATATGCATATAAACAAAACGTGCAGCAAACATAGCAATCAGATCAGAAATAAACAAATAAATAAACGTACATGCACATGTGAACACAGCTTGACAGACAGACAGACAGACAGACAGACAGACATGCAGGCAGACGGACACACATGAACAGAGATGCGTACGCGCTCACGAACACACATAAACACACATGCACACGAAACACACACACATATACACACAAGCACACAGCACAACACTCACAAGCACAACACACACACACACACACACACACACACACACACACAGACATGCACACACACACAGAGATGCACACACACGCAAATACACACACACACACACATACACACACACACACACACATACACACACACAGACACACACACACACACACGTGCAGCCACCCATTCATGAACGTGCGCATACCTGCACAAGCCAAAACACAGAAATACGCATGCATCCATGCACGCTTATACACAGACAGACAGACAAAGGCAGACAAAGACAGACAGACAGACAAAGACAGACAGACAAAGACAGACAGACAAAGACAGACAGATAGCAGACAGACAAAACCCATTTTCTACCTCTCTGCACACGATACAGCGTTGATGCCATAGATTGAAACAATCGAAAGAAGTATGCAGTCTTTCGTAGATACTGCTACATCAGTATCGTTTACACAAGATACACGCCTCAAAACACAAAGAAAAAAACAAACAAACAATCAATGACAATAAAAACCCACTTACAGTCTTCCTTTTAAAAGAATTCTTTACACTAAAAATACAATTTCGTACTTCCCATGGTCACTGTGACCTTAAAGAAAACATCAGTTGAAATCAAAACTGACATGAAGCGAGATGAATAGGGGTCATCATCATTATCATCGTGTGCCCTGCCGCATGGCGTTGGCGATCATGGCCCTCCATACGAACTATCCCTTGTCGCTGCAAGTGCATCTCCCACCCTCTCTGTCTCAGCCACTTTGCAAGTCCGTCCAATATTTTCTCCCCTGGGTCTACCTGGTGTTCTCTTTCCCTCTAGCTTTCCTGCTGTGACTTGGTGCTCTAATTTCTCTAATATGAGACAGTGAACATAACATGTGAATATTGTCACAAGTTTCATATTAAGGGCTGTTCACACGGGCTGTCTAACACAATTGCTGACTTCAGGCTCCCCACCCCACCCCCCCACCCCAACCACCAATTCCTATTTTTGTCTGTCTGACCTTAACCCTAGCACCATGATGACTTCCAAACTTGTACATTCCTGATCCTAAATGATCCACAGTTTTGATCCAAATGTAGTAACAGAAATATATATCCATTAACAGCTTACAGAAACCTTGCTAACACTTTTTTTCTGCAAAAGTTTTTTTTTTGTCATTGACGAACTGACTGAGGAAAATAAACAGACATACATGTACATCCAGGCAGAGATGCATGTAGATAGACATCTGACATCTCTCTTGGGTCCATAGGAAACAGAAGAAATACATAAATAAATTCCATCATTCTGGTGATGTCAGTTTCCCACTTTGATGTTTCCATCACTCTGCTGATGTCAGCTTCCCTCCTTGATGTTTCCATCATTCTGATGACGTCAGCTTCCCTCCTTGATGTTTCCATCATTCTGGTGATGTCAGCTTCCCTCCTTGATGTTTCCATCACTCTGGTGATGTCAGCTTCCCTCCTTGATGTTTCCATCATTCTGGTGATGTCAGCTTCCCTCCTTGATGTTTCCATCATTCTGGTGATGTCAGCTTCCCTCCTTGATGTTTCCATCACTCTGCTGATGTCAGCTTCCCTCCTTGATGTTTCCATCATTCTGGTGATGTCAGCTTCCCTCCTTGATGTTTCCATCACTCTGGTGATGTCAGCTACCCACCTTAATGTTTCCATCATTCTGGTGATGTCAGCTTCCCTCCTTCAAGAGGGATTCATTGCTTGTGGGCAATTCCATGTGCGCTCCAACCCAAATTCCCAGCAATAATCTGGTAGACTGGTGGGGCAAAACCCTATGTCCTGGAAATGTCTTGAGGTAGAGAGAGGGAGAAGGGACCTATCAAAACACTCAGCTGGCATCACCAGAATGATGGAAACATCAAGGGGGAAGCTGACATCACCAGAATGATGGAAACATCAAGGAGGGTAGCTGACATCACCAGAATGATGGAAACATCAAGGAGGGAAGCTGACATCACCAGAGTGATGGAAACATCAAGGAGGGAAGCTGACATCACCAGAATGATGGAAACATCAAGGAGGGAAGCTGACATCACCAGAATGATGGAAACATCAAGGAGGGTAGCTGACATCACCAGAATGATGGAAACATCAAGGAGGGAAGCTGACATCACCAGAATGATAGAAACATCAAGGAGGGAAGCTGACATCACCAGAGTGATGGAAACATCAAGGAGGGTAAGCTGACATCACCAGAATGATGGAAACATCAAGGAGGGAAGCTGACATCACCAGAATGATGGAAACATCAAGGAGTGAAGCTGACATCACCAGAATGATGGAAACATCAAGGAGGGAAGCTGACATCACCAGAATGATGGAAACATCAAGGTGGGAAGCTGACATCACCAGAGTGATGGAAACATCAAGGAGTGAAGCTGACATCACCAGAATGATGGAAACATCAAGGTGGGAAGCTGACATCACCAGAATGATGGAAACATCAAGGTGGGAAGCTGACATCACCAGAATGATGGAAACATCAAGGTGGGAAGCTGACATCACCAGAATGATGGAAACATCAAGGTGGGAAGCTGACATCACCAGAGTGATGGAAACATCAAGGGGGGAAGCTGACATCACCAGAATAATGGAAACATCAAGGAGGGAAGCTGACATCACCAGAATAATGGAAACATCAAGGAGGGAAGCTGACACCACCAGAGTGATGGAAACATTAAGATGGGAAGCTGACATCACCAGAGTGATGGAAACATCAAGGAGGAAGCTGACGTCACCAGAATGATGGCAACATCAAGGAGGGAAGCTGACGTCACCAGAATAATGGAAACATCAAGGAGGGAAGCTGACACCACCAGAATGATGGAAACATCAAGGAGGGAAGCTGACGTCACCAGAATGATGGAAACATTAAGGAGGGGAGCTGACATCACCAGAGTGATGGAAACATCAAGGAGGGAAGCTGACATCACCAGAATGA
>JAPXFY010000028.1:2480493-2482993 GCA_030674185.1 Monoplex corrugatus
ACAGATATGGGTGAATGTATCTTCAAGGCTGAAAATGACAGGAATAGATGGCAGAAAACATTATGTAGGGCTGTGTAGAACAGATATGGGTGAATGTATCTTCAAGGCTGAAAATGACAGGAATAGATGGCAGAAAACATTATGTAGGGCTGTGTAGAACAGATATGGGTGAATGTATCTTCAAGGCTGAAAATGACAGGAATAGATGGCAGAAAACATTATGTAGGGCTGTGTAGAACAGATATGGGTGAATGTATCTTCAAGGCTGAAAATGACAGGAATAGATGGCAGAAAACATTATGTAGGGCTGTGTAGAACAGATATGGGTGAATGTATCTTCAAGGCTAAAAATGACAGGAATAGATGGCAGAAAACATTATGTAGGGCTGTGTAGAACAGATATGGGTGAATGTATCTTCAAGGCTGAAAATGACAGGAATAGATGGCAGAAAACATTATGTAGGGCTGTGTAGAACAGATATGGGTGAATGTATCTTCAAGGCTGAAAATGACAGGAATAGATGGCAGAAAACATTATGTAGGCTGTGTAGAACAGATATGGGGGAATGTATCTTCAAGGCTGAAAATGACAGGAAAAGATGGCAGAAAACATTATGTAGGGCTGTGTAGAACAGATATGGGTGAATGTACCATCAAGGCTGAAAACGACAGGAATAGATGGCAGAAAACATTATGTAGGGCTGTGTAGAACAGATATGGGTGAATGTATCTTCAAGGCTGAAAATAACAGGAATAGATGGCAGAAAACATTATGTAGGGCTGTGTAGAACAGATATGGGTGAATGTATCTTCAAGGCTGAAAATGACAGGAATAGATGGCAGAAAACATTATGTAGGGCTGTGTAGAACAGATATGGTGAATGTATCTTCAAGGCTGAAAATGACAGGAATAGATGGCAGAAAACATTATGTAGGGCTGTGTAGAACAGATATGGTGAATGTATCTTCAAGGCTGAAAATGACAGGAATAGATGGCAGAAAACATTATGTAGGGCTGTGTAGAACAGATATGGGTGAATGTATCTTCAAGGCTGAAAATGACAGGAATAGATGGCAGAAAACATTATGTAGGGCTGTGTAGAACAGATATGGGTGAATGTACCCTTCAAGGCTGAAAATGACAGGAATAGATGGCAGAAACATATGTAGGGCTGTGAAAGAACAAATCGGTGAATGTACCTCAAGGCTGAAAATGACAGGAATAGATGGCAGAAACAAGAGGACAGAGTAAACAAAGAAAGTACTCAAAGAAAAAAGACAGACATAAGAGGACAGAAAAGAAAGACGAAGAGAAAGAAAGAAGAAAGAAAGAAAGCGAGAAAGAAAGAAAGAAAAAAGAAAGAAAAACAACAGAAGAAGACAAAAAACGAAAGCAAAACACACACAACAACACAAAACAGACACACACACACAACACACACACACACACACACACACAACAACAGAAAAAAGAAAACAAAACAGCACACGACACACACAACAGAAACAAAAAAGACAGAAAGAAAGACAGACAGAAAAAGAAAGACAGAAAGAAAGACAGACAAAAGAAAGAATGACAGACAGACAGACAGACAGACAGAAAAAAGAAAGACAGAAAGAAAAAAGAGACAGACAGAAGACAGAAGAAAGAAAAGACAGAAGAAGACAAGAAAAAGACAGAAGAGAAAAAAGACAGACAAAAAAGAAGACAGAAAAAAAGAAAGACAGAAAGAAAGACAGAAAGAAAGAAAGACAGAAAGAAAGAAGACAGAAAGAAAGACAGACAGACAGACAGACAGAAATAAAGAAAGACAGAAAGAAAAAAGACAGACAGACAGACAGAAAGAAAGATAGAAAGAAAGAAAGAGAGACAGACAGACAGACAGACAGAAAGATAGAAAGAAAGAAAGATAGAAAGAAAGAAAGAAAGAAAGAAAAAAAAGAAAAGAAAAGAAAAGAAAAAGAAATTTCAAGCATAGAATTTGCAGAATTTGGGATACTATTTATATTGAAAGAGCCACTGTCACCCTTACTGCAGATCAAAAATGATTTAAACTACTTCAGCAACCAGAAAAGAAGTTACCCATCGTGTGGTGTATCTCTGGAGGAATAAAAAGGTAGATATAAGGTTGAGGTCAGATATTCTCGAGAAAACAGGGCCAGGTACCCATTCACAACTGGAAACACTGGAAGCCGCACGTCTAAAAGATTTGCTGGCAGCCTTACAGACTCGTGCATCTGACCACAAGGCGAGTGACCTGTCTGCACGACTTATAACCAAGTTGCTGGTCCTGCAGAGGCTGAGGAGGGCTCTACACCATGCGAACGATTTTGTTTTCCAGCTGATGCCTTTTCATGAGGTTGTGGGCAAGCGCTTGGGTTTTGGAAAGCCTTTCTTTATCTCTATCCTCCCCTCTCTGTCTGTCTGTCTATCTGTCTGTCTGTCTGTCTGTCTGTCCGTCTATCTATCTGTCTGTGTGTCTGTCTGTCTGTCTGTCTG
>JAPXFY010000028.1:2490493-2502993 GCA_030674185.1 Monoplex corrugatus
GTGTTGCGTTTGCGTTGCGTTGCGTTGCGTTGCGTTGCGTTGCGCTGTGCTGTGCTGCGCTGCGCTTGCGCTGTGTTGCTTGCTATGTTGTGTTGTGTTGTCTGTGTGTTGTGTTTGTGCTGAGTGTTGTTGTGTTGTGTTGTTGTTTCGTGCTGTTGCGTGTTGGTTGCTGTTGGTTGTGTGCTGGTGCTGTGTGGTGTTGTTTGTGTTTGTGTGTGCTGTAGTGGTTGTTGTGTTGTGTTGTGGTTGTGTGTTGTGTTGGTGTTGTTGTGTGCTGTGCTGTGTGCTGTGCTGGTTGTGTGTGTTTGTGTTGTTGTTGTGGTGTTGTGTTGTGTTGTGCTTGTGTTGTGTGTGTGTGTGGTGTGTGTGCTTGTGTGTGCTGTGTTTGTTGTGTGTGTTGTGTTGTGTTGTGTGTGTTGTGTTGTGTGTGTGTGTTTGTGTGTGTGTTGTGTTGTGTTGTGTTGTGTTGGTTGTGTTGTGTTGTGTGTGTGTGTTGTGTTGTGTTGGTGTTGTGTGTTGTGTTGTGTTGTGTTGTGTTGTGGCGTTGCGCTGCGCTGCGCTGTACTGTGCTGTGCTGTTGTGTTGTGTTGTGTTGTGCTCTGCTGTGCTGTGCTGTGTTGTTGTGTGTGTTGTGTTGTGTGTGTGTGTGGTGTGGTTGTGTTGTGGTTTGTGTTGTGTTGTGTTGTGTTGTGCTTGTGTTGTGACGTGTTGTGTGTTTTTGTTTGTGTTGTGTTGTGACGTGTTGTGTTGTGACGTGTTGTGTTGTGTTGTGTTGTGCTGTGGTGTGGTGTGGTGTGTTTGTGTTGTTTTGTGACGTGGTTGTGTTGTGTTGTGTGTGTTGTGTTGTGACGTGTTTGTTTGTTGTGGTGTGTGTGGTGTGGTGTTGTTGTTGTGACGTGTTTTTGTTGTGTTGTGTGGACTGTTGTTGTGTTGTGTTGTGTACGTGTTGTGTTGTGTTGTGTTGTGTGTTGTTGGTGTGTGGTTGTGTGTGTTGTGTTGTGTTGTGCGTGTTGTGTTGTGTGTTGTGACGTGTTTGTGACGTGTTGTGTTGTGTTGTGACGTGTTGTGACGTGTGTTTTGTGTTGTGTTGTGTTGTGCTGTGGTGTTGTGTTGTTTGTGTTGTGTTGTGAGTGTTGTTTTGTGTTGGTGCTGTGGTGTTGTGTTGTGTTGTGTTGTGCTGTGGTGTTGTGTTGTGTTGTGTGTTTGTGTTGTGTTGTTTGTTTGTGCTGTGTGTTGTTTTATTTTTATCATTTTTGTTTTGTGCTGCACTGTGCTGTGTTGCGTTGTGTTGTTTTGTTTCTGGCTCCTGTTCCCCCCCAAAACAGCATTCAAGAAGATGGAAAGCATTCTTACCAACAAATGCCTATCAATTAACATCAGGAAGAGACTTCTTGAATGTTATATAGAACCAATACTGTTGTACGGTTGCGAAGCGTGGACAGTCAACAAGCAAAGCCAGAACAAGATTGAGGCAGCCGAGATGTGGTTTCTAAAAGAATGTTGAGAGTTCCATGGACAGCAAAGAAAACAAACGAGACAGTCTTGATGGAGGCAGACACAAGAAGATCATCGATAAGGAAGATTAGGAAAAGACAGGCAATATTCATAGGCCATTTTATGAGGAAAGGGGAATTAGAGCACCTGGGCACAACGGGAAAGCTGAGGGAAAGAGAACACCAGTAGACCCAGGACAAGATTCTAGACGGACTTGCAGAGTGGCTGAAGACAAGGAGGATGGAAGAGATGCTTGAGGCAACAAGAGAGAGAGAGAGAGAGAGAGAAGAGAGAGAGAGAGAGAGAGAGAGAGAGAAGAGAGAGAGATGGAAGTCTATAATCGCCAACGCCATGCGGCAAGGCACCTGATGATGATGATGATGATGATGATGATGATGATGATGATGAGATGATGATGATGATGATATGATCCCCCGCTCCCACCCCCATTGATCCTGTCAAAGTGCTACACATTTTCTTTCTTTTCTTGTATTTTTTTTCTCTCTCTCTCTCTCTCTTTTCCCTTTGTCGTTTATCTATTTATTTTATGTTTCAGATTTGGGCTGGGGAGTGAGCGAAGACAGCAGACCGGGGGACCTGGTGTTTCGTGATGAGATCTCCTGGTGCACCGGTCCTCATATCGTCACCACCCTGTACAATGACAAGAATGAGGTACTGGGATGGTCAGCTTGTCTGTTTATCTGGCTACTCCGTCTGGTTGTCTGGTTGTCTGGCTGGCTGGCTGGCTGACTGGTTGTCTATGTGTCTGTCTGTCTGTCTGTCTGGCTGGCTGGCTGGCTGGCTGGGTGACTGGCTGTCTGGTTGTCTATGTGTCTGTCTGGCTGGCTGTCTGTCTGGATGGGTGGCTGGCTGGCTGACTGGCTGGCTGTTGTCTATGTGTCTGTCTGTCTGTCTGTCCGACTTGATGGCTGACTGGTTGCCTGGCTGTCTGTCTGGCTGGCTGGCTGGCTGGCTGACTGGCTGTCTGGTTGTCTATGTGTCTGTCTGGCTGGATGGCTGACTGGCTGTGTGGTTGTCTATGTGTCTGTCTGTCTGGCTGGCTGACTGGTTGCCTGGCTGTCTGTCTGTCTGACTGACTGGATGGCTGACTGGTTGCCTGGCTGGCTGGCTAACTGGCTGTCTGGTTGTCTATGTGTCTGTCTGGCCGGCTGGATGGCTGACTGGCTGTCTGGTTGTCTGGTTGTCTATGTGTCTGTCTGTCTGGCTGGCTGGCTGGCTGACTGACTGGCTATCTGGTTGTCTATGTGTCTGTCTGTCTGTCTGGCTGGCTGGCTGACTGACTGGCTATCTGGTTGTCTGGTTGTCTATGTGTCTGACTGGATGGCTGGCTGGCTGGCTGACTGACTGGCTGTCTGTCTGTCTGGCTGGCTGGCTGGTTGTCTATGTGTCTGTCTGTCTGGCTGACTGGCTGGATGGCTGACTGGTTGCCTGGCTGTCTGTCTGGCTGGATGGCTGGCTGGTTGTCTATGTGTCTGTCTGTCTGGCTGGATGATGGCTGACTGGTTGCCTGGCTGTCTGGTTGTCTATGTGTCTGTCTGTCTGTCTGGCTGGCTGGCTGGCTGGATGGCTGACTGGCTGTCTGGTTGTCTATGTGTCTGTCTGTCTGTCTGGCTGGCTGGCTGGCTGGCTGACTGGCTGTCTGTCTGTCTGGCTGGCTGGCTGGCTGGCTGGCTGACTGGCCGTCTGTTGTCTGTCTGGCTGGCTGTCTGTCTGGATGGCTGACTGGTTGCCTGTCTGTCTGTCTGTCTGGCTGGCTGGCTGGCTGTCTCTGTGTGTGTGTCTGGTTATCTGGTTACTTTGTCTGTCTGTCCGTCCGTCTGTCTGTTTGCCTCTGTGTCTGTTTGTCTGTCCCCCACGCTGTCTGTCTGTCTGTCTGTCTGTCTCTCTCTCTCTCTCTCTCTCTCTCTCTCTCTCTCTGCCCCCTCTCTCTCTCTCTCTCGCTGTCTGGTTCAATCGCTCTCTCTTGCTCTCTTCATTCTTCCACTCCTCTCTCTCTTTCTCACAGAGGGGCGGATACATGCGTTGGAATATGTTGTACGTTCACGAATACACCTCTCACGAGTTGCTAACCTAATGCCACTAATTCCTTAGGGTCGCAAGAGGGGAGGGGAGGGGGACTGCGAGTAGCCCAAAAGGGAGAGAAGCTGAACAAAGACATCAGAAAATAACATTACCTGCTTCCCTCCCTTGTTACGAGAAGGCTGACGCGTCTGGCAGTCAGTTTGTTCAAAGGATTTATCGCATTCACAACAATTCTATATACACGTTCCACTCAAATCTGCAAGTAGTCGTGTAGCAGACTCTTTAAGCCTGTGCAAGAAAAGCTTTATTTCGCTGGCAAAGTCTTTAGAGTTTGGAGTTTGTTTGGAGTTTGTTCAAGAGAGATGATTACACTCGGAAAACTCCATATGCGCTTCACCCAAATCTGCCAGCAATTATCTGACAGGCTTCCCAAGCCTACGCAAAACCTTTATGCACTGGCGAAGTCTTGAAACGGGGAGGGGACCAATAAAACACTAAGATGACACCACCAGAATGATGGAAAAATTCAGATGGGCAGCCAACAGGCTAGTGGACCTGTGAAACACTGCGCTGCCACCACCAGAATGATGGAAACATTCAGATGGGCAGCCAACAGGCCAGTGGACCTATGAAATGCTGAGCTGCCACCATCAGAATGATGGAAACATTCAGATGGGCAACCAACAGGCCAGTGGACCTATGAAACACTAAGCTGACACAACCAGAATGATGGGAACATTAAGATGGACAGCCAACAGGCCAGTGGACCTATGAAACAGTAAGCTGACACCAGCAGAATGATGGAAACATTAAGATGGGCAGCCAACAGGCCAGTGGACCTATGAAACACTAAGCTGACACCACCAGAATGATGGAAACATTAAGATGGACAGCCAACAGGCCAGTGGACCTATGAAACAGTAAGCTGACACCATCAGAATGATGGAAACATTAAGATGGACAACCAACAGGTCAGTGGACCTATGAAACACTAAGCTGACACCAGCAGAATGATGGAAACATTAAGATGGACAACCAACAGGTCAGTGGACCTATGAAACACTAAGCTGACACCACCAGAATGATGGAAACATTAAGATGGACAGCCAACAGGCCAGTGGACCTATGAAACAGTAAGCTGACACCAGCAGAATGATGGAAACATTAAGATGGGCAGCCAACAGGCCAGTGGACCTATGAAACAGTAAGCTGACACCACCAGAATGATGGAAACATTAAGATGGACAGCCAACAGGCCAGTGGACCTATGAAACAGTAAGCTGACACCAGAATGATGGAAACATTAAGATGGACAACCAACAGGCCAGTGGACCTATGAAACACTAAGCTGACACCACAGAATGATGGAAACATTAAGATGGGCAGCCAACAGGCCAGTGGACCTATGAAACAGTAAGCTGACACCACAGAATGATGGAAACATTAAGATGGACAGCCAACAGGCCAGTGGACCTATGAAACAGTAAGCTGACACCACAGAATGATGGAAACATTAAGATGGGCAGCCAACAGGCCAGTGGACCTATGAAACAGTAAGCTGACACCACCAGAATGATGGGAAACATTAGATGGACAGCCAACAGGCCAGTGGACCTATGAAACAGTAAGCTGACCCCACCAGAATGATGGAAACATTAAGATGGACAGCCAACAGGCCAGTGGACCTATGAAACAGTAAGCTGACACAAGCAGAATGATGGAAACATTAAGATGGGCAGCCAACAGGCCAGTGGACCTATGAAACAGTAAGCTGACACCAGCAGAATGATGGGAACATTAGATGGACAGCCAACAGGCCAGTGGACCTATGAAACAGTAAGCTGACACCACCAGAATGATGGAAACATTAAGATGGACACCAACAGGTCAGTGGACCTATGAAACAGTAAGCTGACACCAGCAGAATGATGGGAACATTAAGATGGACAGCCAACAGGCCAGTGGACCTATGAAACAGTAAGCTGACACCACAGAATGATGGGAAACATTAAGATGGACACCAACAGGCCAGTGGACCTATGAAACACTAAGCTGACACCACCAGAATGATGGAAACATTAAGATGGACAGCCAACAGGCCAGTGGACCTATGAAACAGTAAGCTGACACACCAGAATGATGGAAACATTAAGATGGACAACCAACAGGTCAGTGGACCTATGAAACACTAAGCTGACACCACCAGAATGATGGAACATTAAGATGGACAACCAACAGGTCAGTGGACCTATGAAACACTAAGCTGACACCACCAGAATGATGGAAACATTAAGATGGACAACCAACAGGCAGTGGACCTATGAAACACTAAGCTGACACACCAAATGATGGAACATTAAGATGGACAACCAACAGGTCAGTGGACCTATAAACACTAAGCTGAACAACCAGAATGATGGAACATTAAGATGACACCAACAGGCCATGTGGACCTATAAATACAGTAAGCGAAATAAAACAGAATGATGGATAATAATATAGATAGATAAAAGCACAGGCATGATATAAATAAGCTGACAACCAGAATAGGACATTAAGATGCAAATAGATAGATAGAAATAGAACCGAATGATGGATAGATAGATCAGAACAGATTAATAATAATGGATGATAGACAGACAGATAGATAGATAGATAGATAGACGATAGATGGATAGATAGACAGACAGATAGATATAGATAGACAGACATAGATAGATAGATAGACGATAGATAGATAGATAGACAGATAGATAGATAGATAGAACAGAAGATAGATAGATAGAAGACAGACAGATAGATGATAGATAGACAGACAGATAGATGATATGATAGACAGAATAGATAGTATAAAGACAAGATAGATAGACAGATAGACAGATAGATAGATTAGATAGACAGACAGATAGATGGATAGACTGATAGACGATAGATAGACAGATAGATGATAGATAGACAGATAGATAGACAGACGACAGATAGACAGACAGACAGATAGTATAGATTAGCACATAGATAGATAGACAGATAGATAGACAGATAGATAGATAGATAGATAGATGGATAGATAGATCAGATAGATAGACAGATAGATAGATGAGATAGATAGATAGACAGATAGACGATAGACAGATAGATAGATAGATAGATAGATACTATAGACAGATAGCAGATATATAGAATAGATAGATAGATAGATAGATAGATAGATAGACAGATAGATAGATAGATAGAGCAGATAGATAGATAGACAGATAGACAGATAGATAGATAGATAGATAGATAGATAGATAGATAGACAGATAGATAGATAGATAGATAGATAGACAGACAGGCAAACGGATAGACAGACAAATAGACAGGCAGATAGATAGGGTATTGGAGTGAAAAAGTTAACCACTACATTAGGTCGACTGGTTTTCATATATTTGTTAATTCATTCTTTAACTTTGATATTTTCTTCCTCACAACTCACCACCAACCTAATTGTGTTGTCTTTTTCAGGAAAAGGCAAGCCACGTCCAGAAAACCGTGTTCTCGTAAGCTGTGGGTAACTTCCTTGCACAGTTCTACGTCACCAGTGTCACTGCCATGACGTAATGAGGATGATTGATGACGTTTTTCCTGTAATTTCGTCATTCTGAGTGGATTGTGAATATTACGTCATTTGCTAACATATTTCATAACTATATGATTTTCTTTATACTTCAGAGAAACACACACACACACACACCACCACCACCACCACCACCACCACCACCAACAACAACAACAACAACAACAAAACCTGTTTAATTTCATGTTGCAAATTAACAGGAGTTTGCAAAACTGTTAACTTTTTTTTAGTCTAGAATGCTTTTGAGGCAAGTAGTGCATATTAGTTGGTAGTTAATGAATAGCTTATTATCGTAGATTTGTTTGACAGAAGGTATAAATGAATAAGCGAATAAATATGACAAATATGCTGTACAATTATTGTGCAAAAAAGAATTTTAAAAAATGAAAAGGAGGAAAAAAAGAAGAAAGAAATGAATAATTAACTGCACACATTCAAGCGATCGTGCGTAATTATATGTTTGAGAACTGAATTATAAGTGTTGCGAAAACATAATTTAAATTTAACGAAGTAATAACATTCAGTGTCTTTAGCATCAGTTCAAGATTTAACTTTAAAAATTATTCGGGAGCTGAATTATGCAGTTTTTTTCTTAAAAGAACAACAACAACAACGAATAAAGAACAACGACAACAACGAATAAACATATGATCGAGTCTTATCCATATTGAAATAACGAATACTACGGAGGATACTTGAAAAGTTTGTAGATAGTAAACTTTGATTTGGTGCTAATTAACGGTAGGTTTGTTTGCGACATTATTTTTTTAATCTTCATCAACATTATGTCTACTTGTGACTAAGATTCTCTGTTTATTTTCCTTTGATTTTTAAGTTACTTTCTTGTTCTTCTTCTTTTTCTTCTTCTTTTTTTTCTTCCTCCTCCTTCTTCTTCTTCTTTTTTTTTTTTTTTTTCTTCTTCTCTTCTTCGACATCATCAATCATCATCATCATCATCATCATCATCATCATCATCATCATCTCATCTTCTTCATCTTCTTTCTTCTTCTTTTCTTCTCTTCTTCTTCTTCTTCTTCTTTCTTCTTCTTCTTCTTTTTATTCTTCTTCTTCTTCTTCTTCTTCTTCTTTTCATCTTCTTCTTCTTCATCATCATCATCTTCTTCTTCTTCTTCTTCTTCCTCTGCTTTTTCTTCTTTTTTTTTCTTTTATATATTTCCACTGAGAGACCAGCCTGAACTTTTTCATGGTAAGCCAACCGTGACAAAAATCTGATAAATGAATAGATAGAAAATTTCAGTAAATTTACAAAATCTGTTAATCTGCTGGCCTCCGCAAAAGCGGATGACACCTTTATAAAAGTGTTAATCTGATGCAAAGGTAATCTTCTCTGTGTTTCGATTTTGTTGGTCAGAGAAGATTTAAATAGGCAGGTATAATACATCTTGTCGTTTTAACCCTATGACTCCCGTACCTTATCTACCAACTGGAAGAGGGAATCAAAGGGTTAATTGTTTGGTATGCTAACATAGTTGACAATACAGAACGCTGGTGGTCAGTGTGCAGATTTCAAAGGTTTAAAACAGGTAACGCTGAAATGAAAAAGAAAAATAAGTAAATAAAGGAATAAAGGAAGAAACGTAAATCAATAAAAAAAAAATATATATATATATATATAAAAAACAAACAAAAAGAAAAAGAAAAAAAATCGCAGGGAGCTCACTGTTGTATGGACGCTTGCACATTTTTCATGGATTATCTTCTCTTACTTTCGGCTTATTTCGCCAGAGAGGATGAAATCGAACTGACATGTGCACATGTTAACGTTCTGAATGAAAACAAACTCAACAAAGTCAACACAATAGCTGTGATGATAAGAAGTAGATGAACAGCGAAAAAAAGAACAAACATGACAGACGAAGGACAACAGAAGAAGAAGAAGAAGAAGAAGAAGAAGAAGAAGAAGAAGAAGAAGAAGAAGAAGAAGAAGAAGAGAAGAAGAAGGAGAAGAAGAAGGAGGAAGGAGGAGGAGGAGAAGAAGAAGAAGAAGAAGAAGAAGAAGAAGAAGAAGAAGAAAGAAGAAGAAGAAGAAGAAGAAGAAGAAGAAGAAGAAGAAGAAGAAGAAGAAGAAGAAGAAGAAGAAAAGAAGAAGAAAAAGAAGAAGAAGAAAAAGAAGAAGAAGAAGAAAAAAGAAGAAGAAGAAGAAGAAGAAAAAGAAAGAGAAAAAGAAGAAGAAGAAAAGAAGAGAGAAAGGAAGAAAAGAACAAGAAGAGGAGGAGGAGAGAAGAAGAAGGAGGAGG
Organism: Monoplex corrugatus; assembly: GCA_030674185.1. Taxonomy (NCBI): domain Eukaryota; kingdom Metazoa; phylum Mollusca; class Gastropoda; order Littorinimorpha; family Ranellidae; genus Monoplex; species Monoplex corrugatus. The sequence continues at coordinate 2,499,905 of JAPXFY010000028.1, forward strand.
AGGAGGAGAAGAAGAAGAAAACAACAACAACAACAACAACAACAAACAACAGCAACAACGTAAACAACAACAACAGGAACAAGAAAGACGACGACGACAAAAAGGAAGATGAAAAAGAAGAAGAAAACAAAGACAGATCAAAATGAATACTGATAGATTCACTCCTGTTTTTCATAAAAGTTTAGTTTGCTAAATTCCACCAATTTTGTTTCTTAGTTCATACATTGCCATACTGATTCTTTATTCATCCCCCCCCCCCTTTCTCTATGTCTATGTCTATGTCTTCCTGTCTGTCAGTCTGTCTGTCTGTCTGTCTGTCTTCTCTCTCTTTTAATTCTCTGTTATTATCCTAGTATTAAATATGTTTGAATACCACTCGCTGTCTCTCCATATACTGGAAATAATACATTATACTGAACCTAGATGTCTGTTTGTGTGCAGTGCTTATAATTTCACTGTTTTTACTTTTCAAGTTTTTGTGTTTGTAACATTTACAGGCCAAATCAATAAATACAATACAATACAATACAGCACAATACCAAACATACAATACAATACAAATCTATCCACATGTCCCTATTAGTCCGAGTTTGGATATTTCAAAGTATATTCCCTTGACTCGCAGTACACATACGCACACACATGCGTACGACAGGCACACAGCACCAAACACACACACACACACACACACACACACACACACACACACACCACACACACACACACACACACACACACACATGTACATGCACACTCGCACACATACACTCATACACACATGCACACGTATACATTCATATACAGATGAGAGATACATACACAGTTATTCATGCTTGCATATATATACACACACGCATATGTACATACGCGTACACACATATATACACGCTCACACGTGCACACACACACACACACACACACACACACACACACACAACACACACACACACACACACACACATACACACGCATCTGCACACACATTTAGCACTTTGTGAAGAAATATTAAGAATATTTATGTCATTGACTATTTGCTGTTCTTTGCATGAATATTTAGCAGTATGAATAAATATATAGCTCGATATCCACGTGAACAGATCGATTCAGCGTACCTCTCTGTGTGCGTTTATACAATATTTTGTATAATTTAGTGTGTACATTTTCGTAGAAATAGCCATTTGAGGTTAAAGTTTAACCATTTATGCATAGATATAAGAGCTTCATGTGTATGAATATTCAGACGTTCGCTCATGAATATTTTGCAATACGTCTTTATGCATAAACATTCCTAGCCGTTTTTTGTATAAACATTACCCAGCTGTTTAGGTATAAATATTCATGAATTTTGCAATGATTATTAATATCTATTATAGCAATGGATTTTTAGCTTTTCATTTTTTATTCCTATGGTAACGCCGCCATTTCTATGTAAAAATATGCTTGAATTTTAACTGATTTAATTCTTCATGTTTTCTCAGCTTTTGCTCAATCTCTAAGCATTATAATCGTTTTAACAGGCATCGCCTATCATACAATATGATAACCGTATTTGTCATAACAAACCCATGCTTCCTATTTTGTTTATGTCTGGATCCATAACATCATTTTTATAATAAAGAAAATAAAAACGAAGATTTATTTCTGAATAGATCATGGTGTGAGGGTGTGTCTTGGAATGTGAAATGCGATCTGTAAGTTGTGTGTGTGTGTGTGTGTGTGTGTGCGTGCGTGTGTGCGTGTGTGCGTGCGTGTGTGTGTGTGTGTGTGTGTGTGTGTGTGTGTGTGTGTGAGGTGTGTGTGTGTGTGTGTGTGTGTGTGTGTGTGTGTGTGTGTGTGTGACAGACAGACATATAATAAGACAGACAGACAGAGACAGAGAGACAAAGACAGAGAGAGAGAGAGAGAGAGAGAGAGAGAGAGAGAGAGAGAGAGAGAGAGATTGATTTGGTTGATTTGGTTCAGTTTTTACGTCGACACCCACCTCAGGTGATATGGCCGACGGGGATAACCATCCCAGGGAAGTGGGGGGGGGGGGGGGGAAGGGGGACTTATCTAATCCTATAGTGACACCACCAGAACAACAATGATGTTGTTAAAGATGGGACAGTGAGAAGGCCAGTTTTAATGTAGCGCACCCCGGGATTCGAACCCACAACCATTAGCATGTGAATCCGACGCTCAAACCAACTGAGCTACTGGGGCCCAGAGAGAGAGAGAGAGAGAGAGAGAGAGAGAGAGAGAGAGAGGAGAAAGAGAGAGAGAGAGAGAGAGAGATTTACAAGAAAAAAGTGTGCGTGTGTGTTTCTGTATGCGTGTATTCCGTTTTGCATGTGCATATATGTGTGGACAATTAAACGTATTTGTGTTTTTTATGTCGACGTATCATTAATTTGTTTGCTCAAGCATTAACATAAACAAATATATGGAGAGGTAGATCAGGGAAGAGGGAGAGAGAGAGAGAGAGAGAGAGAGAGAGAGAGAGACAGAGACAGACAGACAGACAGATAGAGACAGAGAGAGAAAGAGAGAGAGAAAGAAGAGAGAGAGGGGAGAGAGAGAAAGAGACAGAGAGAGAGAGAAGAGAAAGAGAGAGAGAGAAAGAGAGAGAGAGAGAGAGAGAGAAAGACACAGAGAGAGACAGAGACAGAGAAAGAAAGGAAGAGAGAGAGGGGAGAGAGAGACAGAGACAGAGAGAAAGAGAGAGAGAGAGAAGAAAGGAAGAGAGAAAGAGAGAGAGAGAAAGACACAAAGAGAGACAGAGAGAGTGAGAGAGAGAGACACAAAAGAGAAAGACACAGAGAGAGACAGAGAGAGAGAGAGGAAAGACAGAGAGAGAGACAGAAAGAGAGAGAGAAAGACAGAGAGAGAGAGAGACAGAGAAGAAAAAGGAGAGAGAGAGTAAGGGAGAGAGAAAGAAGAGAGAGAGAAGAGAAAAGAGAGAGAAGAGAGAGAGAGAGGGAGAGAGAGTTTAAGTTATTGGCAGGCGGACGTCTGAACCATTCTGCCACTCTCTCCCTTACAACAATCGGTTGTTGAGGATTATTCTTTCCTGATTTTGTTTTCATTCGTTTCAGTCTCATTGTTATTCA
>JAPXFY010000028.1:2507993-2515493 GCA_030674185.1 Monoplex corrugatus
TCTCTCGTTGCCCCCAGCATCTCCCCCACCCTCCTCGTCCCCAGCCACTCAGCAAGTCCGTCCAGCATTTTCTCCCTGGGTCTACCCGGTGCTCTCTTTCCCTCCAGCTTTCCCGTTGTGACCAGGTGCTCCAAATCCCCCGTAGATAACTATTGGGTTCTATTTTTGTAGGTCGGGGGGGGGGGGGATGTTTTTGTTTTTGATTTTTTCGGTATTAATTTGAATCCTTGCGGTCACTTTGATTCAGATTTCTGTATTACTTTAATAACTGCAGCCTAATTGCATTATTCTATTTTTTTTTTTTGGGGGGGGGGGGGAGTCATTGCGTGTTGCTGTTTTTGTTTGTTTGGTTGGTTGGTTGGTTGGTTGGTTGGTTGTTTGTTTGTTTGGTTGGTTGTTTGTTTGTCATTGGTGTTGCTGTTTGTTTTTTGGTGGTTTTTTTTTTTGTTTTTTGTCATTGCGTGTTGTTGGTTGTTTTGCTTTTTTCGTTGTGTTGTGCTGGTTGTCTTTGTTGTTGTTGTTCTTCTTCTTCTTCTTTGTTTGTCATTGCGTGTTGCTGGTTAGTTTCTGTTTGTTTGGTTGTTTGTTTTTTGTTTGTTTGTATTGCGTGTCGCTGGTTGTTATCTTTTGTTTTTGTTTTTGCTTGTTTGGTCATTGCGTGTTGTTGGCTGTTATCTTTCTCTTTGTTTTGTTTCGTTGTTGTTGTTGTTGTTGTTTTGTTTTTGTTTGTTTTGATTTTGTTGTTTTCGAAGTGGTGTTTTTTTGTTGTTTTTGTTGTTGGGTTTTTTTTTGGTCATTGTGTGTTGCTGGTGTTTTTTTTGGTCATTGTGTGTTGCTGGGTTTTTTTTGGTCATTGTGTGTTGCTGGGTTTTTTTTGGTCATTGTGTGTTGCTGGGTTTTTTTTGGTCATTGTGTGTTGCTGGTTTTTTTTGTCATTGTGTGTTGCTGGTTTTTTTTGTCATTGTGTGTTGCTGGGGTTTTTGTTGGTCATTGTGTGTTGCTGGTTTTTTTTGTCATTGTGTGTTGCTGGGGTTTTTTTTGGTCATTGTGTGTTGCTGGGGTTTTTTTTGGTCATTGTGTGTTGCTGGTTTTTTTTGGTCATTGTGTGTTGCTGGTTTTTTTTTGGTCATTGTGTGTTGCTGGGTTTTTTTTGGTCATTGTGTGTTGCTGGTTTTTTTTGTCATTGTGTGTTGCTGGGTTTTTGTTGGTCATTGTGTGTTGCTGGTTTTTTTTGTCATTGTGTGTTGCTGGGGTTTTTGTTGGTCATTGTGTGTTGCTGGGTTTTTTTTGTCATTGTGTGTTGCTGGGGTTTTTGTTGGTCATTGTGTGTTGCTGGTTTTTTTTGGTCATTGTGTGTTGCTGGGGTTTTTGTTGGTCATTGTGTGTTGCTGGTTTTTTTTGTCATTGTGTGTTGCTGGTTTTTTTTGTCATTGTGTGTTGCTGGTTTTTTTTGTCATTGTGTGTTGCTGGGTTTTTTTGTCATTGTGTGTTGCTGGTTTTTTTTGTCATTGTGTGTTGCTGGTTTTTTTGTCATTGTGTGTTGCTGGTTTTTTTTGTCATTGTGTGTTGCTGGTTTTTTGTCATTGTGTGTTGCTGGGGTTTTTTTGTCATTGTGTGTTGCTGGGTTTTTTGTCATTGTGTGTTGCTGGGTTTTTTGTCATTGTGTGTTGCTGGTTTTTTTGTCATTGTGTGTTGCTGGGTTTTTTTGTCATTGTGTGTTGCTGGGGGGTTTTTTGTCATTGTGTGTTGCTGGTTTTTTGTCATTGTGTGGTTTGCTGGTTTTTTTTTGTCATTGTGTGTTGCTGGGGTTTTTTGTCATTGTGTGTTGCTGGGTTTTTTGTCATTGTGTGTTGCTGGGGTTTTTTGTCATTGTGTGTTGCTGGGGTTTTTTGTCATTGTGTGTTGCTGGGGGGTTTTTTGTCATTGTGTGTTGCTGGTTTTTTTTGTCATTGTGTGTTGCTGGGGGGTTTTTTGTCATTGTGTGTTGCTGGGGTTTTTTGTCATTGTGTGTTGCTGGGGGTTTTTTTGTCATTGTGTGTTGCTGGGGTTTTTTGTCATTGTGTGTTGCTGGTTTTTTTTGTCATTGTGTGTTGCTGGGGTTTTTTGTCATTGTGTGTTGCTGGGGGTTTTTTTGTCATTGTGTGTTGCTGGGGTTTTTTGTCATTGTGTGTTGCTGGGGTTTTTTGTCATTGTGTGTTGCTGGGGTTTTTTGTCATTGTGTGTTGCTGGGGGTTTTTTGTCATTGTGTTGTGTTGCTGGGGGGTTTTTTGTCATTGTGTGGTTGCTGGGGTTTTTTTTGTCATTGTGTGTTGCTGGTTTTTTGTCATTGTGTGTTGCTGGGGTTTTTTGTCATTGTGTGTTGCTGGGGTTTTTTGTCATTGTGTGTTGCTGGGGGGTTTTTTGTCATTGTGTGTTGCTGGGGTTTTTTGTCATTGTGTGTTGCTGGTTTTTTTTGTCATTGTGTGTTGCTGGGGTTTTTTGTCATTGTGTGTTGCTGGGGTTTTTTGTCATTGTGTGTTGCTGGTTTTTTTGTCATTGTGTGTTGCTGGTTTTTTTTGTCATTGTGTGTTGCTGGTTTTTTGTCATTGTGTGTTGCTGGTTTTTTTTGTCATTGTGTGTTGCTGGTTTTTTTTTGTCATTGTGTGTTGCTGGTTTTTTTTGTCATTGTGTGTTGCTGGGGGGTTTTTTTGTCATTGTGTGTTGCTGGTTTTTTTTGTCATTGTGTGTTGCTGGGGGGTTTTTTGTCATTGTGTGTTGCTGGTTTTTTTTGTCATTGTGTGTTGCTGGGGGGTTTTTTGTCATTGTGTGTTGCTGGTTTTTTGTCATTGTGTGTTGCTGGTTTTTTGTCATTGTGTGTTGCTGGTTTTTTGTCATTGTGTGTTGCTGGGGGGTTTTTTGTCATTGTGTGTTGCTGGTTTTTTGTCATTGTGTGTTGCTGGGGGGTTTTTTGTCATTGTGTGTTGCTGGGGTTTTTTGTCATTGTGTGTTGCTGGGGGGTTTTTTGTCATTGTGTGTTGCTGGGTTTTTTTGTCATTGTGTGTTGCTGGGGTTTTTTTCTGTTTTTGTTTGTTTGCTTTTTTTGTCATTGCGTGCTGCTGGTTGAGTTGTTGTTGTTGTTGTTGTTGTTGTTGTTTAAGATTTGTGCATTTTTATTTTTGTTATCTCGTGTATCCGCTTGGCACAGGTCAGTTTGCAAAACATTTGCACCTGTCTTGTTTCGTTACATTGAATTCGCGTTCTAATTCTTTTTTTTTTTTTTCTTTTTTTTTCTGGTGTGTTTAGGGATTATAGAATACCCAAAGACAGGTAACATTTATAGGCCATATTATGAGAAAGGGGAATTGGAGCACCTGGTCACAACAGGAAAGCTGGAGGGAAAGAGAGCACCAGGTAGACCCAGGGAGAAAATGCTGGACGGGCTTGCAGGATGGCTGAGGACAGAGAGGGTGAAAGAGTCGGACCCGTGTGCCTTCTGGCTGCACACGCTAAAGATCCCACAGAGAGATACATGTAGGTTGATTTCCCAGATCCCACCCCTTGAAGACCAGTTAGCCTTCTTGCCTTTCTGAAGTCTTGGTTTTAAAAAAAAAGTTAATATGAATATGAATTTGAATCGAGAGAGATGGGATGGGCGCAACCCTCGTGGTGCTGGCCCCGGGAAAAGTTGAGGTGTCTGCCACCTCACTCCTCTACGACCCCAGGGTTATGGAACTACCTACGTAGGACCTCGGGATCTGGCCAGCTCATGGGTTTATGTGCAGCATTAAGGCTTGTGCCGTGATCATTCTAGATCTTTCCCAACGCATGGCATCTGTGACGTTAGTGCGTATGGAATTCATTCCCAGTGCGCAGACGTCATCTTGAGAAACTCAAACTGAAAATTGAAACTGACAATATGCCAAGCTAGAATTAATATAACTGTCGACGCTATAGTGATTTTGCATGTAAATCTATCTTAAAATTGTAATGCATCTTGTTTAAAAACCTGTTTTAGGGTAATCAATTACTGTGCAAGTCAACACAACTATGTGATTAATCATCCTTGTTTAGCACGAGTGTTATCTGGAGTCTGTGTGTGGTAAAGTCAAGGTATGAGTGTTATCTGGAGTATGTGTGTGGTAAAGTCAAGGCATGAGTGTTATCTGGAGTCTATGTGTGGTAAAGTCAAGGTATGAGTGTTATCTGGAGTGTGTTGTGGTAAATCAAGTATGAGTGTTATCTGGAGTGTATGTGTGGTAAAGTCAAGGCTGAGTGTTATCGAGTGTGTGTGGTAAAGTCAAGGATGAGTGTTATCTGGATGTGTGTGGTAATCAAGGTATGAGTGTTATCTGGAGTTGTGTGTGGTAAAGTCAAGGTATGAGTGTTATCTGGAGTTGTGTGTGGTAAAGTCAAGGTATGAGTGTTATCTGGAGTTGTGTGTGGTAAAATCAAGGTATGAGTGTTATCTGGAGTCTATGTGTGGTAAAGTCAGGATGAGTGTTATCTGGAGTGTGTGTGGTAAATCAAGTATGATGTTATCTGAGTGTGTTGGTAAAGTCAAGGTATGAGTGTTATCTGGTGTGATGGTAAAGTCAAGGTATGAGTGTTATCTGGAGTGTGTGTGGTAAAGTCAAGTATGAGTGTTATCTGAGTGTGTGTGTGGTAAAGTCAAGGTATGAGTGTTATCTGGAGTCTGTGTGTGGTAAAGTCAAGGTATGAGTGTTATCTGGAGTGTGTGTGTGGTAAATCAAGGTATGAGTGTTATCTGGAGTCTATGTGTGGTAAAGTCAAGGATGAGTGTTATCTGGAGTGTGTGTGTGGTAAAATCAAGGTATGAGTGTTATCTGGAGTCTGGTGTGGTAAAGTCAAGGTATGAGTGTTATCTGGAGTCTATGTGTGGTAAAGTCAAGGCATGAGTGTTATCTGGAGTCTTGTGTGTGGTAAAGTCAAGGTATGAGTGTTATCTGGAGTGGTGTGTGGTAAAGTCAAGGCATGAGTGTTATCTGGAGTCTATGTGTGGTAAAGTCAAGGTATGAGTGTTATCTGGAGGTGTGTGTGGTAAAGTCAAGGTATGAGTGTTATCTGGAGATGTGTGTGGTAAAGTCAAGGTATGAGTGTTATCTGGAGTGTGTGTGTGGTAAAGTCAAGGCATGAGTGTTTATCTGAGTGTGTGTGTGGTAAAGTCAAGGTATGAGTGTTATCTGGAGTTGTGTGTGGTAAAGTCAAGGTATGAGTGTTATCTGGAGTGTGTGTGTGGTAAAGTCAAGGTATGAGTGTTATCTGGAGTTGTGTTGGTAAAGTCAAGGTATGAGTGTTATCTGGAGTGTGTGTGTGGTAAAGTCAAGGTATGAGTGTTATCTGGAGTCTATGTGTGGTAAAGTCAAGGTATGAGTGTTATCTGGAGTCTATGTGTGTGGTAAAGTCAAGGTATGAGTGTTATTCTGTGAGTCTATTGTGTGTTCGCAAATTCAAGTATGCAGTGCTATCTGCGTCTGTTTGTGTAGTCAATGCTTGTTGTTTATCTTGGTGTTGTGTTGTTGTAAGTTCATGTATGAGTTTTATCTGGATTCTGTTTTCTTAGTCAAGTTATGATGTTATCTGATTCTTGTTGTAAGTTCAGTCATTATGTTTATCTATTGCTTGTTTATCATTGCATGATTCTAATCTTTGCTATTCATTCATCAGCTTTCATTCTCTGTCTCCATCACCTTTCTCTTTCTTCTTTTTGTTTGTCTTTTTTTTTTCTTTTGTTTTTTCTTTTTTCTTTCTTGTTTGTTCTTCTTTCTTTCTTTTCTTCTTTCTTTTCTTCTTTCTTCTTTCTTTTTTCTTTCTTTCTTTCTTTCTTTCTTTCTTTCCTTTCTTTCTTTCTTTCCTTTCTTCTTTCTTTCTTTCTTTCTTTCTTCTTTTCTTTCTTTTTCTTCTTTCTTTCTTTCTTCTTCCTTTCTTTCTTTCTTTCTTTCTTTCCTTTCTTTCCTTCTTCCTTTCTTTCTTTCTTTCTTCTTCTTCTTCCTTCTTCTTTCTTTCTTTCTTTCTTTCTTTCCTTCTTCTTTCTTTCTTTCTTTCTTCTCTTTCTTTTTTCTTTCTTTTCTTTCTTCTTTCTTCTTCCTTCTTCTTCTTTCTTCTTTCTTTCCCTTTCTTCTTTCCTTTCTTTCTTTTCTTTCTCTTCTTTCTTCTTTCTTTCTTTCTTTCTTTCTTCTTCTTTCTCTTTCTTTCTTTCTTTCTTTCTTTCCTTCTTTCCTTCTTTTCTTTCTTTCTTTCTTTCTTTCTTTCTTCTTTCTTTCCTTCTTTCCTTTCTTTCTTTCTTTCTTTCTTTCTTTCTTTCCTTTCTTTCCTTCTTCTTCTTTCTTTCTTTCTTTCTTTCTTCTCTTTCTTTTCTCTTCTTCTTCTTTCTTTCTTTCTTTCTTTCTTTCTTTCCTTTCTTTCTTCTTCCTTCTTCCTTTCTTTCCTTCTTCTTCTTTCTTTCTTTCTTTCTTTCTTTCTTTCTTCTTTCCTTTCTTTCCTTCTTCCTTTCTTTCTTTCTTTCCTTTCTTTCTTTCTTCTTTTCTTTCTTCTTCTTTCTTTCCTTTCTTTCCTTTTTCTTTCTTGGATGGATGGATTTATTGACTGACTGACTGACTGATTGATTGATTGGTTGATTGGTTGACTGATTGATTGATTGAATATATGTTCCCCCAGGTAATGAATGCAGAGTAGGCAATATAACATTCACTACGGACGAGGAGAAGATTTTCGGCGGCCAATTCTGCTACTGCCAATACGTCAACGGCAGCACGCAAGCTTCAGTCGTTTGTTATGACCAAGCTTTGTCTACATTACCTTGACCTTGATATCAGTCCTTTGTTCAACCAACCTTTATCTACATCACTTTAACCTTGATATCAGTCTTTGTTCTAACCAACCTTTGTCTACATCACCTTGACCTTGATATCAGTCCTTTGTTCTTTAACACAACCTTTGTCTACAATTCACCTTGACCTTGATATCAGTCCTTTGTTCCAACCAACCTTTATCTACATCACTTTAACCTTGATATCAGTCTTTGTTCTAACCAACCTTTATCTACATCACCTTGACCTTGATATCAGTCCTTTGTTCTAACCAACCTTTGTCTACATCACCTTGAACTTGATATCAGTCCTTTGTTCAACCAACCTTTGTCTACATCACCTTGACTTTGATATCAGTCCTTTGTTCTAACCAACCTTTGTCTACATCACCTTGAACTTGATATCAGTCCTTTGTTCTAACCAACCTTTGTCTACATCACCTTGACCTTGATATCAGTCCTTTGTTCTAACCAACCTTTATCTACATCACCTTGACCTTGATATCAGTCCTTTGTTCCAACCAACCTTTATCTACATCACCTTGACCTTGATATCAGTCCTTTGTTCTAACCAACCTTTATCTACATCACCTTGACCTTGATATCAGTCCTTTGTTCTAACCAACCTTTATCTACATCACCTTGACCTTGATATCACACACACACACACACACACACACTCGCACATAGACATA
>JAPXFY010000028.1:2517993-2527993 GCA_030674185.1 Monoplex corrugatus
CACAAGAATGATGGAAACATTGTGATGGGTAGCCAACAGGCCAGTGGACCTATCAAACACTAAGCTGACACCACCAGAATGATGGAAACATTAAGGTGGGCAGCCAACAGGCCAGTGGACGTATGAAACACTAAGCTGACACCACCAGAATGATGGCAACATTGTGATGGGCAGCCAACAGGCCAGTAGACTTATCAAACACTAAGCTGACACCACAAGAATGATGGAAACATTAAGATGGACAGTCAACAGGCCAGTGGACCTATGAAACACTAAGCTGACACCACCAGAATGATGGAAACATTAAGGTGGACAGTCAACAGGCCAGTGGACCTATGAAGCACTAAGCTGACACCACCAGAATGATGTAAACATTCAGATGGGCAGCCAACAGGCCAGTGGACCTATGAAACACTAAGCTGACACCACCAGAATGATGGAAACATTAAGATGGACAGCTAACAGGCCAGTGGACCTATGAAACACTAAGCTGACACCACCAGAATGATGGAAACATTAAGATGGGCAGTCAACAGGCCAGTGGACCTATGAAACAGTAAGCTGACACCACCAGAATGATGGAAACATTAAGATGGGCAGCCAACAGGCCAGTGGACCTATCAAACACTAAGCTGACACCACCAGAATGATGGAAACATTAAGATGGGCAGCCAACAGGCCAGTGGACCTATGAAACAGTAAGCTGACACCACAGAATGATGGAAACATTAAGATGGGCAGCCAACAGGCCAGTGGACCTATGAAACAGTAAGCTGACACCAGCAGAATGATGGAAACATTAAGATGGGCAGCCAACAGGCCAGTGGACCTATCAAACACTAAGCTGACACCACAAGAATGATGGAAACATTAAGATGGGCAGCCAACAGGCCAGTGGACCTATCAAACACTAAGCTGACACCACCAGAATGATGGAAACATTGTGATGGGCAGCCAACAGGCCAGGGACCTATGAAACAGTAAGCTGACACCACCAGAATGATGGAAACATTAAGATCGGCAGTCAACAGGCCAGTGGACCTATGAAACAGTAAGCTGACACCATCAGAATGATGGAAACATTAAGATGGACAGCCAACAGGCCAGTGGACCTATCAAACACTAAGCTGACACCATCAGAATGATGGAAACATTAAGATGGGCAGTCAACAGGCCAGTGGACCTTTGAAACAGTAAGCTGACACCACCAGAATGATGGAAACATTAAGATGGGCAGCCAACAGGCCAGGGGACCTATGAAACACTAAGCTGACACCACCAGAATGATGGAAACATTAAGATGGACAGCCAACAGGCCAGTGGACCTATGAAGCACCAAGCTGACACCGCCAGAATGATGGAAACATTAAGATGGACAGCCAACAGGCCAGTGGACCTATGAAACAGTAAGCTGACACCACCAGAATGATGGAAACATTGAGATGGGCAGCTAAGAGGCCAGTGGACCTATGAAACAGTAAGCTGACACCACCAGAATGATGGAAACATTAAGATGGGCAGCCAACAGGCCAATGGACCTATGAAACAGTAAGCTGACACCACCAGATTGATGGAAACATTAAGATCGGCAGCCAACAGGCCAGTGGATCTATGAAACAGTAAGCTGACACCACCAGAATGATGGAAACATTGAGATGGGCAGCCAACAGGCCAATGGACCTATGAAACAGTAAGCTGACACCACCAGAATGATGGAAACTTTCAGATGGGCAGTCAACAGGCCAGTGGACCTATGAAACACTAAGCTGACACCACCAGAATGATGGAAACATTAAATGGGCAGTCAACAGGCCAGTGGACCTATGAAACAGTAAGCTGACACCACCAGAATTATGGAAACATTAAGATGGGCAGCCAACAGGCCAATGGACCTATGAAACAGTAAGCTGACACCACCAGAATGATGGAAACTTTCAGATGGGCAGTCAACAGGCCAGTGGACCTATGAAACAGTAAGCTAACACCACCAGAATAATGGAAACATTAAGATGGGCACCAACAGGCCAGTGGACCTATGAAACACTAAGCTGACACCACCAGAATGATGGAAACATTAAGGTGGACAGCCAACAGGCCAGTGGACCTATGAAACACTAAGCTGACACCACCAGAATGATGGAAAACATTAAGATGGGCAGCCAACAGGCCAGTAGACTTATCAAACACTAAGCTGACACCACCAGAATGATGGAAACATTAAGGTGGACAGCCAACAGGCCAGTGGACCTATGAAACAGTAAGCTGACACCACCAGAATGATGGAAACATTAAGATGGACAGCTAACAGGCCAGTGGACCTATCAAACACTAAGCTGACACCACCAGAATGATGGAAACATTAAGATGGGCAGTCAACAGGCCAGTGGACCTATCAAACAGTAAGCTGACACCACCAGAATGATGGAAACATTAAGATGGGCAGCCAACAGGCCAGTGGACCTATGAAACAGTAAGCTGACACCAGCAGAATGATGGAAACATTAAGATGGGCAGCCAACAGGCCAGTGGACCTATGAAACAGTAAGCTGACACCACCAGAATGATGGAAACATTAAGATGGGCAGCCAACAGGCCAGTGGACCTATCAAACACTAAGCTGACACCACCAGAATGATGGAAACATTAAGATGGGCAGCCAACAGGCCAGTGGACCTATCAAACACTAAGCTGACACCACCAGAATGATGGAAACATTAAGATGGACAGCCAACAGGCCAGTGGACCTATGGAACACTAAGCTGACACCACCAGTGTTTGATGTTGCGGGATGGGACTGAACTCAAGATGTTGGATCTTGAGTCCATGGCTGAACCAACTGGCCCGCTAAAGTGCAACGACATAGTGGGACGTGGTCAGCGTGAGTTTGATTGATTTGATTCAGGTTTTACGTTGACACCCACTTTCAGCCACACGGCCGAGCCGACGGGAATAACCATCCCAGGGAAGTGGGGGAAGGAGGGTTATCTAATCCTATTCTGACACCACCAGAACAACAATGATGTTAAGATGGGACAGTGAGAAGGCCAGTTTTAATGGGGGGGGGGGGGGGGGGGGGGGGTTATCTAATCCTATACTGACACCACCAGAACAACAATGATGTTAAGATGGAATGGTGAGAAGGCCAGTTTTAATGGGGGAGACTTATCTAATCCTATACTGACACCACCAGAACAACAATGATGTTAAGATGGGACAGTGAGAAGGCCAGTTTTAATGGGGGGGACTTATCTAATCCTATACTGACACCACCAGAACAACAATGATGTTAAGATGGGACAGTGAGAAGGCCAGTTTTAATGGGGGGACTTATCTAATCCTATACTGACACCACCACAACAACAATGATGTTAAGATGGAATGGTGAGAAGGCTAGTTTTAATGGGGGGACTTATCTAATCCTATACTGACACCACCAGAACAACAATGATGTTATGATGCGACGGTGAGAAGGCCAGTTTTCATGGGGGGGGGGGGGGGGGGACTTATCTAATTCTATACTGACACTACCAGAGCAACAATGATGTTAAGATGGGACAGTGAGAAGGCCAGTTTTAATGGGGGGACTTGTCTAATCCTATACTGACACCACCACAACAACAATGATGTTAAGATGGGACAGCGAGAAGGCCAGTTTTAATGTAGTGCACCTCGGGATTCAAACCCACAACCACTAAAAACTCTGATCGTGTGTGAAGCACAATGAGCCGAGCTGAGTTTGGAGACTAACTCTAGAGATGAACTATTTGGCCTACACACCAGTCGCCGTGGTGTAGTGGTTAACGCAACGGACAACACACTAGAAGGTTGTGGGTTCGAATCCCCATCAGTCCTTTCAAAACTATATCACTGTGGGATTTTTCGACTCTAACCGGCTCCCACCCAGAGTTGGGCGTGCTATGGGCTCATTGGGAAGACTGAGACCACACAGCCGAGTCTCATCCACTTCAGAGATGCGTCGTTGAGGGTGTTGCTCAGATCTTCTGATCAGCACAGCAGGTGTCTGTATCTCTCGGGCCTGGTTGACGCGAGGATATATTATAATAGTAAGCGTAGAATACAGCCCTGTCACGCAGTCTCAATTCTAGATGGAACTTCACAGCATCATGATTATCATCCTCATCGGCATCATTATCATCGTATTTCAAAAAAAAAACAACTGTGCCAGCTTCTGTGGCCATTAAAAATGATGTAGAAAATGGGACGAAAAAAAAAAAAAAAGGGGGGGGGGGGGGAATGTGAGCACAAAGGTAACCTCCCTGAGTGCGATGATTCTAAAAAAAAAAATTTTAATTAAAAAAAAACTATTTCTCATCATCATCATCATCGGGTGCCCTGCCACATGGCGTTGGCGATCATGGACTTCCAACCATCTCTTTCTCTCGTTGCCCCCAGCATCTCCCCCACCCTCCTCATCCCCAGCCACTCTGCAAGTCCGTCCAGCATTCTCTCCCTGGGTCTACCTGGTGCTCTCTTTCCCTCCAGCTTCCCCGTTGTGACCAGGTGCTCCAAAAACCCCTTCCTCATAAAATGGCCTATAAATGTTGCTTGTCTTTTTCTAATCTTCCTTATGAGTGATCTACTTGTGTCTGCCTCCATCAAGACTGTCTCGTTTGTTTTCTTTGCTGTCCATGGAACTCTCAACATTCTTCTGAGAAACCACATCTCGGCTGCCTCAATCTTGTTCTGGCTTTGCTTGCTGACTGTCCACGCCTCGCATCCGTACAACAGTATTGGTTCTATATAACATTCAAGGACTCTCTTTCTGATGTTAATTGATAGGTATTTGTTGGTAAGAATGCTTATCATTATCTCTAATCATTTTGAACGTTGAATAGGCCTACGTCACAACCCTGATGACGTTGTCCTATCTTATCCATCACCAGACGATTTACAATGAACATTGCTCACAACGGCTGTGGCAGCGAAAACAACATCACTACTGTAGCGTTTAGCTGTACAGCTATTGCTACTGCATGTACTCCAGCAGTGTCAGCCGTTGATCAGCCTGGGATCTCCATTGCCCAAACTGGCTGAAAACCTCAGTGCCGTAACCCCGATAATCGTAACCCCGCATCGACAAGAACCTCACCAGTTGATCAGCCTGGGATCTCCATTGCCCAAACTGGCTGAAAACCTCAGTGCCGTAACCCCGATAATCGTAACCCCGCATCGACAAGAACCTCACCAGTTGATCAGCCTGGGATCTCCATTGCCCAAACTGGCTGAAAACCTCAGAGCAGTAACCTCACTAGGTGTAACCCCGTATTGACAAGAACACTGGCTGAAAACCTCAGAGTAGTAACCTCGCTAGGTGTAACTCCGTATTGACAAGAACCCCTGAGGGACAATGTCCATCAGTTGTGTCAGAATGGGACAAACCGCACATTAACACCCAGTTGTGTGAAAATTGTGTGAAACCCTACATGACCAGAACTTCGGAGCTGTGCGACAGGTGTGTGAAACCCCACAGTGGTGGAACCCTAACGCCAGGTATGTAATAATTTTTTAAATCACGCGCTGCCAGAACCTCTATGTGGCAACAGACTGGTTGTGTGAAATTTGGCGAAACTTCGTATCAGCAGAACCCTAAGGCGTCAAATTTTGTTTAATAGTTTATGAAACCCCCTTTTCTGCAAGAACCCCACCACTATTTCGTGAGTTTTCGAACTGGTTGGGAAGCCCCCCAAGCAAAATAATGCGTATAATAGTTACAGAAATGAGAAAAAAGAAAATTAAATACGTATCAAGGAAACTCCAGCTTGACGAAGTTGTTTGTGCGAGAGTGTTTGGGGGAATAAAATGTAAATCAACGAAACTTCAGTACCACACCTTGTGAAACTTCTTGTTGAGAAAACAACAGTGCAACAAACTCAGTTGTTGTAACACTTTGCTCCGTATCAGCAAATTCCCATTGAATCAAAAAAAAAAAAAACAACACGAAAAGCAAAAAAACAGCTGTGTAACAACCTGTAGACATCATACAGACACAGCGACAAAAACCAGTATTATGAGAGCAGACCAAACCCCACATTAACAGAACCCAGTGTGATAAAATTAGTTGTGTATCAACTTGTGGAACATCAAATCAGAAGAACCTGGGTGTGTTAAAACTACGTGTGCGACAATTCAAAACCCTATCTCACTACAATCCCAGTAAGATATAATCGTGTACAGTTCACCAACATAACCCAACGTGTCAAAAAAAAAAACGGGTGTACAACAGTTTGTGAAACCCCATATCGACAGAGCCCCTATGTACAAAAGTCTGTTGTACAACAGTTTGTGAAACCCCATATCGACAGAACCCCTAAGTACACAAGTCTGTTGTACAACAGTTTGTGAAACCCCATATCGACAGAACCCTAAGTACACAAGTCTGTTGTACAACAACTTATGAAACCCCATATCGACAGAGTCCCAAAATGTAAAAACCTGTTGTAGAACAGTTTGTGAAACCCCATATCAACAGAGTCCCACCAATGTGTAAAAACCTGTTGTACAACAGTTTGTGAAACCCCATAATCAACAGAGTCCCACCAATGTGTAAAAACCTGTCGTAAAACAGTTTGTGAAACCCCATATCAACAGAGCCCCTATGTACAAAAACCTGTTGTACAACAGTTTGTGAAACCCCATATCGACAGAGCCCCTATGTACAAAAACCTGTTGTACAACAGTTTGTGAAACCCCATATCGACAGAGCCCCTATGTACAAAAACCTGTTGTACAACAGTTTGTGAAACCCCAAAATCAACAGAGTCCCACCAATGTGTAAAAACCTGTCGTACAACAGTTTGTGAAACCCCATATCGACAGAACCCTAATAAAGAAAAACCTGTTCTTACGACATTTTATGAAACCCCATATCGACAGAACCCTAATAAAGAAAAACCTGTTTTTACGACATTTTATGAAACCCCATGTTAAAACAACCCAACGTGACAAAGTCCGTGGTATAACAACACGTAAAACACCGTCTGGACAGAACCCTAATGTGGTCAAAATCAATCGTGGAACGACGTGTGAATCTCACATTCTCAGACCCCCAAAACTGACAGCAGTTTAAGTTAAGGGAGATTAACTGAACAAGCAAACGATTCTACTGATTAGCTAGCGTTCATCCCACCCACATACAGAAGTGCAAGACTGCCTGAAATTGTGGAATTACTCGTAAAATCGTGGTGATGATGATGCCAGTAGTTATATAGACGTTACACTTTAGACCGTTGATTGAAATTTGTACTGTACACTGGTTTCCATGTAATCTGTACACTGGTTTCCATGTAATCTGTACACTGGTTTCCATGTAATCTGTACACTGCTTTCCATGTAATCTGTACACTGGTTTCCATGTAATCTGTACACTGCTTTCCATGTAATTTGTACACTGGTTTCCATGTAATTTGTACACTGGTTTCCATGTAATGTGTACACTGGTTTCCATGTAATTTGTACACTGGTTTCCATGTAATTTGTACACTGGTTTCCATGTAATTTGTACACTGGTTTCCATGTAATTTGTACACTGGTTTCCATGTAATTTGTACACTGGTTTCCATGTAATTTGTACACTGGTTTCCATGTAATGTGTACACTGGTTTCCATGTAATTTGTACACTGGTTTCCATACAGATCCAAACAGACCAGCATAAAGAGGGCTAGACTGGCTGGTCGTAATGTGTACACTGGTTTCCATGTAATTTGTACACTGGTTTCCATGTAATTTGTGCACTGGTTTCCATGTAATTTGTACACTGCTTTCCATGTAATCTGTACACTGCTTTCCATGTAATCTGTACACTGCTTTCCATGTAATCTGTACACTGGTTTCTCTACACATTAACACAGAACAAACAATCAGGAAAGGCCTCAGACGCTGGATATTGTTAAAAGATCTATGAGCCTGTCACATGTTAAAAAGATTTATGTACATTGGTGCAGATGTAAATACTGATAGAATTTTAACTTTTACCTGATCTCCGTGGATCAAGCAAACTACATTTCTGGTTAGTGATATTTACACAGAGACAGTGAGGTACTTCAACAATATCAGCCATAAAATCTCCCTCAATTTTTATTCAACAGATCGTAGCTGATACCGTCAATTGAAACAGAATCTTGTAGCTCAATGGAGTCGGACATACTCTGTGGACATTGCCCTGTTTGTGGGAATTGTAGGAAGGTGAAGAATCTTCCCCAGTCGCAACTGGTGTCGTCATCCAGCTTGCCTGCCTCCGACACGGGTGAACTCTTCAACTTTGAACTCAAGCTGACCCCTGAGGTCAAACTCGTGCTCAAAGGCTGTACCGTGTCTCTAGAAGAGAACCCTCCCTATTTAGGACAGAATGAATCCTTGCCTGTACTGGTGCAGCCCATCAGTCCCACCCAGAAACTCGTCTTCTGGGCATCCACCCAAAAAGTCAGACTTCCAGAATCACATTCAACACAAATCTGTCCTTCTGAACAGTGGCTGGCCACCTGTACTTCTCAACCTGTGGTTCAAGTAGCTTTAACTTCAGCCTCAGTGCAGTCGCTTCTTTCTTGTTCTACTCCAGATAATTCTCCAGCTGAAACCATACCGAGCGGTGATGAACAGGACGAGACAGAGCTCCATCGAGTTGAAGCCAAAACGGATGTATCAGAACTGCCGTTTGACGGTGAGATTACGCCAGACAACTTCAGAGAAAAGCAAGAAACAGCTGCTGATGATTTGTCAAATCCAAGACATTTCACACCACCTGATGCTGATGTTGAACAAAGCGAAGATCTTCAACTTAAACCAGATGAACATGAAAGAGAAACAGAATCACAGGATCAGCCATCAAAACCAGATGAGTTACAAGAGACTCAACCAAACAAACCTGAAGTAAAAGAAACGTCACTACGAGCTGAAGCTGTCGAACAGGTAGATCTAGAACCCCAGGATCTACACAGGACATCCCATGAACCAGAAGAAGACACAGACACAGCGTCACTCACAGAGGAGCAGGAATTACAGATACAATTCAATTTTTTTGATGAAGATACATCCGATTCTGGTTGCTCTTCTTTATCTCAGTTGGATGACGATGTTTCTGGAAAAGAAAGTCTCCCAGAGGAACAAGAAAACAATGAAGAGCAAATCAGGTTTCAGTCAGAACAGAAAAAAGAGGAACTGGAACCAACTTTTCAACAAGACAAAGAAAGTGAGAGTTACATCACATATACGCAACAAGAAATGTATACATTTCACGAGCAACTCACCAGTTCAGCCACTGAATCATCAAACACCCTCGTTTCTGAGGACGCAGAAATCCCAAATGATCAGGCAAACTTGACAAAAGAGCAACTTTTGACTGCTGGAAAATCAGAATCCATTACCTCAGCTTCGTCGTCACAGCCTGCAGACAAAGACACATCAGACAGGGATCAAGACCATTTCAAATCAGAAAATGGATCAGAAATAATGTTTCAGCAGCATGAAACAACAACACTGAAAGAACATCATGTACTGAAAACAGAAAAAGAACAGTTGGGTGAACATCCAGAGGAAGGCGAAGAAAGAACTCAAATACGAGAAGAAATCGAACAAAGAAGCCAAGAAATAGAAGACAAAGCAAGCATTTTACATACGGAAAAACAAGCAGAGGAGGCAGGAGAAAAGCCGTATGATGACCAAACTGACAAAGAAACATCACACGAAACACAGACAGAAACAGAAAAAGAAGAAAACAAAGAAATGCCAGAAGAACCATACAAAGAAACTGACAAAGAAACACTAACAGAAACACAAGAGGATAAAAACAAAGAAACACCCGAAGAAACCTACAAATGGCAAGAGTTAGCACAGCAAGAGACTGACAGAGACACAGGTACATGCCCAAGTTCTCCAGTACAATCTGACAGTTTCAAAGACTCTGGCATGGAAAGCTCCATTCCCAAATACAGAACTGTTGATACAGCCGACACAGTTCCCCCAACTGCATCTTCTTCTTCCTCA
>JAPXFY010000028.1:2532993-2535493 GCA_030674185.1 Monoplex corrugatus
GCCAAGCCAAAACAGCATTCAAGAAGATGACAAGCATTCTTACCAACAAATGACTATCAATTAACATCAGGGAAAGACAGTCCTTGAATATTATATAGAACCAATACTGTTGTACGGATGCGAGGCGTGGACAGTCAGCAAGCAAAGCCAGAGCAAGATTGAGGCAGCCGAGATGTCGTTTCTGAGAAGAATGTTGAGAGTTCCATGGACAGCAAAGAAAACAAACGAGGCAGTCTTGATGGAGGCAGACACAAGTACATCACTCATAAGGAAGATTAGGAAAAGACAAGCAACATTTATAGGCCATTTTATGAGGAAGGGGGATTTGTAGCACCTGGTCACAATGGGAAAGCTGAAGGGAAAGAGAGCACCAGGTAGACCCAGGGAGAGAATGCTGGACGGACTTGCAGAGTGGCTGGGGATGAGGAGGGTGGGGGAGATGCTAGGGGCAACGAGAGATAGAGATGGTTGGAAGTCCATGGTCGCCAACGCCATACGGCAGGGCACCTGATGATGATGATGAGCATGGTTGACCAACAGGATGCTGGTGGACAGGGTGCGGGAGTCAAAGGGTGGAGCAACGTCAGACCTGGCTAGTACATGGATGGGTGACCGCCTGGGAACACCGGGTGCTGCTGGCAATTTCTTCGGCTAGTTGGCAGAGCCATGGACTCGAGATCTGATATCTTGAGTTCAATCCCAGCCCGCAACATCAAAAACTGGCCTGTTAGCTGCCCATCTGAATGTTTCCATCATTGTGTTGGTGTCAGCTTACTGTTTGATAGGTCCACCGCCCTGTTGGCTGTCCATCTAAATGTTTCCGTCATTCTGGTGGTGTCAGCTTACTGTTTTATAGGTCCACTGGCCTGTTGGCTGCCCATCTTAATGTTTCCGTCATTCTGGTGGTGTCAGCTTACTGTTTCATAGGTCCATTGGCCTGTTGGCTGCCCATCTTAATGTTTCCGGCACTCTGGTGGTGTCAGCTTAGTGTTTCATAGGTCCACTGGCCTGTTGGCTGCCCATCTTAATGTTTCCATCATTCTGGTGGTGCCAGCTTACTGTTTCATAGGTCCACTGTCCTGTTGGCTGCCCATCTTAATGTTTCCATCATTCTTGTGGTGCCAGCTTACTGTTTCATAGGTCCACTGTCCTGTTGGCTGCCCATCTTAATGTTTCCATCATTCTTGTGGTGCCAGCTTACTGTTTCATAGGTCCACTGTCCTGTTGGCTGCCCATCTTAACGTGTCCATCATTCTGGTGGTGCCAGCTTACTGTTTCATAGGTCCACTGTCCTGTTGGCTGCCCATCTTAATGTTTCCATCATTCTGGTGGTGTCAGCTTACTGTTTGATAGATCTACTGGCCTCTTCGCTGCCCCTCTTAATGTTTCCATCATTCTGGTGGTGTCAGCTTACTGTTTCATAGGTCCACTGGCCTTTTGGCTGCCCATCTTAATGTTTCCGTCATTGTGGTGGTGTCAGCTTAGTGTTTTATAGGTCCACTGACCTGTTGGCTGCCCACCTTAATGTTTCCGTCATTGTGGTGGTGTCAGCTTACTGTTTCATAGGTCCACTGGCCTCTTCGCTGCCCATCTTAATGTTTCCATAATTCTGGTGGTGTCAGCTTACTGTTTCATAGATCCATTGGCCTGTTGGCTGCCCATCCTAATGTTTCCATCATTCTGTTGGTGTCAGCTTACTGTTTCATAGGTCTACTGGCCTCTTCGCAGCCCATCGTAATGTTTCGATCATTCTGGTGGTGTCAGCTTACTGTTTCATAGGTCCACTGGCCTGTTGGCTGCCCATCTTAATGTTTCCATCATTCTGGTGGTGTCAGCTCACTGTGTCATAGGTCCACTGTCCTGTTGGCTGCCCATCTTAATGTTTCCATCATTGTGGTGGTGTCCGCTTAGTGTTTCATAGGTCCACTGGCCTGTTCGCTGCCCATCTTAATGTTTCCATCATTTGGTGGTGCCAGCTTACTGTTTCATAGGTCCACTGGCCTGTTGGCTGCCCATCTTAATGTTTCCATCATTCTGGTGGTGCCAATTACTGTTTCATAGGCCAACTGGCCTGTTCGCTGCCCATCTTAATGTTTCCACCATTCTGGTGGTGCCAGCATACTGTTTGATAGGCCCCTTTTCCCCCTTTCCCTGTTTCAAGACCTTGCCAGTGCGTGGGGGTTTTGTGCAGGCTCAGGAAATCTGTCAGGTATTTGATGGCTGATTTGGGTGGAGCGCATATGGAGCTGTCTGACTTCAGACTTCAGATAGTTTATTCATATTAGGCCTTGGCCCCTTATGAAGGGGTATGTGAACAATACAATACCTTCTAAATAATGCACAAAAAGGTTTGAATTATACATGTCAATAACTCATCTTATGACAAGCATTTTCTCTAAATTTCATAGCTTTATATAAGAACACAAAAAATTTGCGGACAACTTCTATATTTGTTGATGACAACAACAAGCACAGTTTAAACAGACAAGGCTGTCTATAA
>JAPXFY010000028.1:2540493-2547993 GCA_030674185.1 Monoplex corrugatus
ACCATCACCATCATCATCATCATCATCATCATCATCATCATCATCATCATCATCATCACCACCATCATCATCATCATCATCATCACCATCATCATCACCATCACCGTCATCATCACCATCTTCATCATCACCATCTTCTTCATCATCACCATCATCATCATCACCATCACCATCACCATCTTCTTCATCATCATCATCATCATCATCATCATCACCATCACCATCACCATCATCATCACCATCATCATCATCATCACCACTCATCATCACCACTCATCATCATCATCATCATCATCACATCATCATCACCATCATCATCACCATCATCATCATCATCATCATCATCATCGTCGTCGTCGTCATCACCATCTCATCATCACCATCATCACCATCATCACCATCATCGTCATCACCATCATCATCATCACCATCATCACCATCATCACCATCACCATCACCATCATCATCATCATCACCACCATCATCATCATGTGCCCTGTGTCATACAAGTGTGCAAAATGTCCCACAGTCTGTGGCCATTCACGTTCTGATCTTGTGGTTGATTTATTGGTTGCTTTTGTGTTAAAAGATGAAATCAAAGAAGTGACCACTCCACAGTTTCGTATTGAACCGAATTGAAGTGACGTTAACCCTCTGGCTCCCGCATCCTATCTAACAGCTTCAAAATGTTACCCTATGACTACCTTAACCATGTTCACGAGCTTCATGCAAGACGCTGGTGGATAGGGTGAGGGAATCAAAGACTTAACTTTTTTGCTTTGCCATCACTGAGGACTGACAAGCATTCTTACCAATAAATGCCTATCAATTAACATCAGGAAGAGAGTCCTTGAGTGTTATATAGAATCAATACTGTTGTACGGATGCGAGGCGTGGACAGTCAGCAAGCAAAGCCAGAGCAGGATCGAGGCAGCCGAGATGTGGTTTCTAAGAAGAATGTTGAGAGTTCCATGGACAGCAAAGAAAACAAACGAGACAGTCTTGATGGAGGCAGACACAAGCAGATCATTCATAAGGAAGATTAGGAAAAGACAAGCAACATTTATAGGCCATTTTATGAGGAAGGGGAATTTGGAGCACCTGGTCACAACGGGGAAGCTGGAGGGAAAGAGAGCACCAGGTAGACCCAGGGAGAGAATGCTGGACGGACTTGCAGAGTGGCTGGGGACGAGGAGGGTGGGGGAGATGCTGGGGGCAACGAGAGAAAGAGATGGTTGGAAGTCCATGGTCGCCAACGCCATGCAGCAGGGCACCTGATGATGATGATCATCACTGAGGACGATGCAGGAAGCTGGTGGATATGGTGAGGGAATCAGAAGGTTAAACAGTAATCCTTTTCTTTCTCAAAAACAAATATGACTGCTAGCGTTCAAGCAAACAGGAACCAGAAAAAAAAACACGAAAAAAGAATAAGAACGCTTATTTAATACAAGACAAGACTCCTTCACCCAAATCACCAGCTTTCCTGCATCGTACTCAGTGATAGCAAAGCAAAACGTTAAGTCTTTGGTTCCCTCACCCTATCCACCAGCTTCCTGCATCGTCCTCAGTGATAGCAAAGCAAAACGTTAAGTCTTTGGTTCCCTCACCCTATCCACCAGCTTCCTGCATCGTCCTCAGTGATAGAAAGCAAAACGTTAAGTCTTTGGTTCCTCACCCTATCCACCAGCTTTCCTGCATCGTCCTCAGTGATAGCAAAGCAAAACGTTAAGTCTTTGGTTCCTCACCCTATCCACAGTTCCTGCATCGTCTCAGGATAGCAAAGCAAAACGTTAAGTCTTTGGTTCCTCACCCTATCCACCAGCTTCCTGCATCGTCCTCAGTGATAGCAAAGCAAAACGTTAAGTCTTTGGTTCCCTCACCCTATCCACCAGCTTCCTGCATCGTCCTCAGTGATAGCAAAGCAAAACGTTGTCTTTGGTTCCCTCACCCTATCCACCAGCTTCCTGCATCGTCCTCAGTGATAGCAAAGCAAAACGTTAAGTCTTTGGTTCCCTCACCCTATCCACCAGCGTCTTGTCTTGTTGTACTAAATACACGTTCTCATTCGTTTTTCGTGCTTGTTCTGGTTCCTTTTCTTTCTCGTTTGTTTTGTGCGGGAGATACGTTTGGAGGAAAAGACAAATCAAAGAAATTAAAAATTTATCAAAATTCATATTAGATTTGAAGTAAACTGATTTGAAATGAAGTGAACTGACGTTACTTTAATTTGCTATTTTACGTGTGTTTTGTACAGGTTTATACGTTCGGAGGAAAAGGAAATTGAAACAAGTAAAGAAGTCGGTCTGCCATCTTTGCTGACCATTATCACTCTGCCTAATTTGGATCCATGCTGACCATCTTCAGATCATCGTACAAGCTGGTTGGCTAGTTTGCATATCTGATCATAGATTTGAACCAGAAAAAAACACACACACACACAAAATGGGATCAGAAAGCGTATTGAACACGACAAAACAAAACAGGCGCGTTAATATAACAAAACATAAAATGTGCTTTAATCGTTTGAGTCTTGTACCCTATTTTAACCGTTTGACTCTTGCACCCTATCCACCAACTGCAAAAACTTAGCACTTTGACTCCCTCATCCTATCCGCCAGATTCCTGCAGGAAGCTGGTGGATAGGGTGAGGGAGTCAAAGGGTTAAGTTTTTGCTTTGTTAACATGGTTAATGATGCAGGGTGCTGGTGGACGGGTGCGGGAGTCAAAGGGTTAATATAACTAAACGAAACAGGCGTTTTAACCCTTTGACTTCCGCACCTTATCCACAACTGCAAAAAAAAAAAAAACCTTTTGACTCCCTCACCCTATCCACCACCAGCTTCCTGCAAGAAACTGGTGGATAGAGTAGGGAAGTCAAAGGGTTACGTTTTTGCTTTGTTAACACGGTTGATGATACAGGATCCTGGTGGACGGGTGCAGAAGTCAAAGGGTTAATATAACAAAACAAAACAGGCGCTTTGATATATAAAAAACACATAATAATAACAGTATTCAGATAGCGCCAAATCTTGATAATTCAAACCAAAACGCACTCACGCACCAGGCATACGCATGCAATCAACGCAGACTACATACAATCTACAAAAAAACAAAAACAAAAAACACACACACACACACAAACTGAGAAAGAGGTAAGTGTAGAACTCATTGTTGGGAAAAGAGCTAGGCTTTTACATGTAAATTGTATTTAATTTAAAAGCAGAAAGGGCAGCCCTGTGTTAGGTGACGGGAGAGTGGAAGTTTATTTGAGGCAAATGGTCCCGAAACAGCAAAAAGAACGGTGGCCAACAGTCGATAATTTAATTCTTTGGAGACGCGCCCTAAAATGGCTGCTGAAACTCTGGAGACGCACAGTTTTTTGGTACATTTTTAAAAAAAATATGGAGAATATCCAACGACAATAAACCTATCCTGTTATATATGTTTTAAAAGGTCATTTGTTTACTTTGTAACTGTGCAGACCGCTTGTTTATGAATGCTTTCATTTTTTTCTGATTTATCATTTAAAAAAAAAAGGATGCAAATAACAAAAAAAGAAAAGTTCCGGATGTGACACACACATGATTTATCAAACTGCTGCTTGTAATCCTTTAAATATCCATGTCACAAAACTGCACTTAACATGTCACAGGATATACATTCTTCATTAACAGTTCTACTTTTATGAATATTTTGTCCCAGAAATGATTAAATACAGGCCTAGAGTCTTTTGACTCTTTGAAATTCCTTTGTTTCGGATACCGCGAAAACAAGCCAAAAATAGAGTTCCAACAGTCTCCTACGGTTAAAGGGAAAGAAATCTACTTAGAAAAATGGTTAAACTCTGCTGTCAGTATAATCTCCCTTATTATAGTATGCAAGTAGTCTCGGTAAAAAAAAAATCTATAGCTGCGGAGCGTCGCCATCGAGTTAAATCTACAAACCTGAAGGGAAAGAGTGTCTGAAGCTGAGCATAAGGTGCGAGCTGGCGAATAACTATTGGTGAAGCATAATACAGACGATGAATGATTGCATGATATCATATGATTAGTTGTTATGAATACCGTAACTTTACAGACTGTTGGTTGAGATGTACAACTATCAACAATGGAAGGTATATGTTCCAGAGGAACAATCAGATTTTTTTGTAATTAAATGTACTGATACTTACAATGTGATATTTATTGTGTTCTGACATTAAGCAACAAACACACACAGAGCAAATAAACATACTGATACTTATAATGTGATATTTATTATGTTCTGAAATGTGATATTTGTTATGTTCTGACATTAAGCAACAAACATACACACAGCAAATAAACATACTGATACTTATAATGTGATATTTGTTATGTTCTGAAATATGATATTTGTTATGTTCTGACATTAAGCAACAAACACACACAGAGCAAATAAACATACTGATACTTATAATGTGATATTTATTATGTTCTGAAATGTGATATTTGTTATGACACTAAAAAAAACAAACACACACACAGAGCAAATAAACATACTGATGCTTATAATGTGATATTTGTTACGTCTGAAATGTGATTGTGCTGAACAGCAAAACATACACACAGCAAATTAACTCGTATTTTTAATGTGATATTTGTTATGTTCTGACACTAAGCAACAAACATACACACAGCAAATTAACATACCGTTACTTATAATGTCATATTTGTTATAATCTGAAATGGGGTATTTTGTCACTAAGCAACAAACACACACAAAAAGTTATTTTTGGCTCACTGCTGATTTCTCGTATCATTACACTAAGGAGTTGCACTTAGGAGGAAAGAATGTATTTATCAATACTAGGAGAGATCTTTACGATATGATGTGGGAAAACATAGACAAAGTAAAACATAGTCTAGGTAGGGCCTCAGGACCTGGCCAGCTCATAGGTTTATGTGCAGGCTTAAGGCTTGTGCCATGATCACCATACACGTGGCACCTGTGACGTTAGTGCATATGGAATTCGTTCCGAGCGTGGAGACGTCATCTTCAGATACTGAAACCGAAACTGAAACTTTGGGAGGGTTAGGAAGAAGGAAGATATTTGTCTATACTGGGAGAGATCTTTACAGTATGTGGAGAATTAGAAAGATATTTGTCTATACTGGGAGAGATTTTTACAGTATGTGGAATAGTTAGAAAGATATTTGTCTATACTGGGAGAGATTTTTACAGTATGTGGCATAGTTAGGAAGATATTTGTCTATACTGGGAGAGATCTTTACAGTATGTGGAGAATTATAAAGATATTTGTCTATACTGGGAGAGATCTTTACAGTATGTGGAGAATTATAAAGATATTTGTCTATACTGGGAAAGATTTTTACAGTATGTGGAATAGTTAGAAAGATATTTGTCTATACTATATATTTGTCTATTGTAATTATTATTAATTATTATTATTATTATTATTACTGGGAGAGATTTTTACAGTATGTGGAATAGTTAGAAAGATATTTGTCTATACAGGGAGAGATTTTTACAGTATGTGGAATAGTTAGAAAGATATTTGTCTATACTGGGAGAGAGCTTTACAGTATGTGGCAGAAATCCAAAACAAGTGTGACCGCAGAAACCAGAAAAAAACACGAAAGATGAATACGAACGCATATTTAATACATCAAGACAAGACAGGCGCAAATTTTCGGCCAACTGGCCTTTGTAAAGCGTAAGATCACAAACAAACAAACAAACAAACACCAGATACAAAAATTAGGAGAAAAAGACTGAAACTTCCCTGCTGCTGTGCCCTTTTCTCACATTGGACACAGCAGCAGGGAAGTTTCAATCTTTTTTTTTCATAATTTTTGTATCTGGTGTTTGTGATCTTACGCTTGGCAAAGGCCAGTTGGCCGAAAATGTGCGCCTGTCTTGTCTGGTTGTATTAAATACGTGTTCGTATTCTTCTTTCGTGTTTTTTCGTATGTGGAAGAGTTAGGAAGATATTTGTCTATACGGGGGGGGGGGGGGGGGGGGATCTTTACAGTATGAAGTGGGAGCTAAGAATGTCTGTGTGGCGGGAAAACAAGGACGAAAGACAGTAAGCGATGTTCCCTGTGGGTCAGAATCCATCCAGTACATTTGGCGGTACCGTGAGGTCTGGAACTACATAGGCACATGAATTATTTACCTTTGGGGTACTACTATTATGACAACAACTCATTACAATATTGAGAAAGAAAATGACAATATCACGAGTTGCATTTTCAGTATGATTATAATGTTGTGATAAAACTATATTACTATAGATTGCAGTAGATTCTTACGTTAAGATATCAATAAATTGTAAATCAGTTATTAGATATTATGAATGATTATCATAAATTAAGACACACTAACCATTAAATAAGAAAAAAATTGTATCCCAACCACTTTCGATTCAAATTGTGAAATGTTATCTTTTAATTTCATATTAATACTAACTCTATAGAGAATAAGAAATTACAATCAGATAAGATTGAATGAAATAAAATAAAACAATAATCTATAAAATAATCAATAAACAGATGTAAAGTCGACATATGAAATTGAAGTGATCAAAACTATACTGTTTCAGATATTTAACTGAAACAAAATAAGACATAATTATCACCATCATCATCATCATCATGATGTGCCTTGCCGCATGGCGTTGGCGATCATGGCCCTTCATACAAATCTATCCCTTGTCGCTGCAAGTACGTCTCCCACCCTCTCTGTCCTCAGCCACTCTTTAAGTTCATACAATATTTTCTCCCTGGGTCAACCTGGTGTTCTCTTTCCCTCCAGCTTTCCTGTTGTAACCAGGTGCTCTAATTTCTTTTTTCTCAAAAGATGTCCTAAAAATGTTGTTTATCTTTTCCTAATATTCTTTATTAATGATCTTCTTCTGTCTGCCTCCTTCAAGACTGTCTCATTTGTTTTCTTTGCTGTCCGTGGAACTATCAACATTCTTTTTAGAAACCAAATTTCGGTTGCCTCAATCTTGTTCTGGCTTTGCTTGTTGACTGTCCACGCTTCACAACCGTACAACAGTATCAGTTCTATATAACACTCAAGAACTCTCTTCCTGATATTGATTGATAGGCATGTGTTGGTAAGAACGCTATTTTGATAAGATATAACTAAAATACATTAAAATGATATATAAAATGATCAATACATATACACATTATACAAACTGAAAGTGATTGAAACTGGTGTTTTATATGATAATTCATAATACTCTGTGAACTCGCTCATTTACAGCGAATAATACTGATAATAAAGGTTTTCATTTTCTTGTAAAAACCCACTGTATTCGTTTAATACTTTCTCTTGTCTTGTTGTGTGTGTGTGTGTGTGTGTGTGTGTGTGTGTGTGTGTGTGTGTGTGTGGTGTGTGTGTGTGTGTGTGTGTGTGTGTGTGTGTGAGTGTGTGTATATGTGTATATATATATATGTATATATATATATATTATATATGTGTGTGTGTGTGTGTGTGTGTGTGTGT
>JAPXFY010000028.1:2552993-2570493 GCA_030674185.1 Monoplex corrugatus
GTTTTGCCAGGTAAGATTATGATCAATGAGAACTCCCAGTAGACGGTGTTCAGGTATTTGTGCAATAGAATTACCTCTCAAAGACAGATTGAGTGACAGAGGGCCAAGCTGCCGTTTTTGGCGTGTGCATATAACCATACATTCAGTTTTCGTAGGGTTCAAAGTCATGGCGTTTTTAGCACACCAATCAGAAATTTCATTTAGGCTCTTTTGTAAACGTGTGTTTACAGTCGCTATGCTTGTGTCTTGTGTATGGATTGTTCCGTCATCAGCGAACATATCACAGTGAACTGTGGGATCAGATATATGAAGTGGTAAGTCATTTATGAATACAGAAAACAGAATGGGTCCTAAGATTGATCCTTGAGGAACGCCACATTTCACATGACCCTCGGATGAATATGATCCATTAAGATGTACTTTTTGTTTGCGTTCATGAAAGTAGGAATTGAAAAATGAAACTGTTGAGTCGTTGGCAAGGTACGTTCGTAATTTAGCTAGTAAGATATCATGATCAACGAGATCAAAAGCCTTTTTAAAGTCTAGAAATACTGCTCCAGTTAATTTGCAGTCATTCATGGCTAATAACCAGGTGTCAGCAAGCCGTGTTAGGGCTGTATGACAAGAGTGGTTCTGACGGAAACCAGATTGCAGTGGGTGAAGAATACTTTTGGTTTCCAGGTAGTCTGAAAGATGTTTATGGATATGTTTTTCTAAAGGCTTTGACAGGACAGAGAGAAGAGAAATTGGCCTGTAATTATTTATTTGTGAAAGATCTTTTGTTTTTAGTAAGGGTACAATTTTGGCCTGTTTTAGAGCTCTGGGGAATACGTTGTCTTTTATGCTGATGTTGTAAATATATGTAAGTTGTTCCGCGATGTAGAGCAGAGACAGTTTTAGTATTTTGGGACTGATTTCATCTGGTCCTGATGATTTTTTATTATTCATTTTACTTATATACATTCCAGTTTCATGGACTGCTATACTGGGAATACTAAATGAACTTGTATTATTGGTCCTCACTTTGCAAAAGTTAATCAGATTTTCAGAGGGGACATATTGATCACAGTTAGAAATAGGACGGGTTAGTAGTTCTGATACTGACAGAAAATGATCATTGAATTTGTTTGCTGTGAAACTGAGAGGCGTGCCTGGGAGCTTTTTCCCACTTCCCTTAATAACTAAGTTCATTGCTCTCCATAGTGATGATACATCTTTACTGTTTTTTACCAGTCGATCAAAGAGAGACTTCTTGGCTTGACGGACCATTGATTTTACCTTATTACGCATCGTTTTGTATTCAATGAAGCGTTTTTCTTTCTTGAGTTTATCTCGTAATGACATCGCATTGATAATGTCTGTTGACAGCCATGGGGGCATTGTTGGATGCTTTACTCTTTTCCGTCGTAGTGGGGCATGTTTATTTAGGACAGTCGTGAACAAGTTGTACCAAATGTCTAGGGCTTCGTTAGGATTACTAGTACTAAACACACTACTGAACTCTACTCTACCAAGATCAGAGAGGAATGCATCCTCATCAAAGTGTTTGAATGATCTATATGTTATACATGTATGATTATTCTTTTTTATTTTTTTAACTTTGGCTGACCAGGTGCAGTTTACAGGTTGATGATCACTTATGCTTAAATCATCTACAGCTGCATTAATTATTGCCTCTGGTTTGTTTGTATAGATATGATCTAAGAGTGTTTCTGGTGTTGCTGTGATTCTTGTTGGATCTTTGATTAATTGTTTTAGGCCAACCAGGGTGGTCGTTGACTGCCATGCGGGTTGTGGAGTGAGTAGGTCAAAATTAAAGTCACCTAACATTAGAATGTCTGTATGTCGTTGACACAATTTGTCCATCATCTTTAGAAAGTGGTCATGCCATTCGTATGTGCTCCTGGGATTTCTATATAAAATACCGATAAGTAAAGGTGGAGTTGTTGCAGAAGGCTTTAGCTCCACCCAGATACATTCAACTTCTTTGGTTTCTAAGTCATAACGTCTGTTGGTTATTTGTTGAATATCTCGGTGGATGTAAAGCGCAACTCCAGTTTCTCCATGGCATGAGGGATCTCGCCTGATTACAGAATAGTCTGGGATTGCTATAGCTTCATCTGTAATATGAGGTGCTAGTCGTGTCTCGGTCACACCGTACAAATGGTAATAATTTTGTTTGTGTAGGAACACGCACAGGTCTGATACTTTGTTTTGGAGATGATAGACATTAACATGACCAACACGCAGATCCTGTTTTTTTCGAGTGAATGTGGTCATTGGTGATTTCAACACTGCGTCTGCATGCTGAAGTGAAATATATGAAGAGAGGGTAGAAAAATTGGTCTACCCCTAATACAAAGTGTGAACAATGATAATATTATACACTGATGAAAACAAAATGTAACAGTGCAGAGTCTGTTTTTTTTCTTGACAGTTCAGCCAAGACTGACTACAGGTATACACACTGTCAGTCTTCAGAGAAAAACAAAACAAAATCAGAACAAGGAGAGAGAGAGAGATGAGAGAGAGAGAGAGAGAGAGAGAGAGAGAGAGAGAGAGAGAGAGAGAGAGAGAGAGAAATTCAACAAATTTGCAATGATAAACATTTATATTTCATATTACTCTCTCTCTCTCTCTCTCTCTTTCTCTCTCTCGCACAGAAATGGAACGCACAAATCTGCAGTGATAACAGTTTATATTTCTGATTATGTCATGTTCAAGTCTTAGAGGAATGATCTATAAATAATGATCGTTATTACCGAACACCACAACAGCTACTGTGTAAAGAATAACCATCAATATCATAGCCAAAAATACTTACACTCTGAATAATGATCATTAACATTGTACCCCAAAACAGTTATAGTATTACTACAAAAGGCAATATCACAGGAGAATATTTGTCCCAAAAAAAAAAAAAATTATACTTCGCAATATTGCTGGTTCCAATACAACACACTCTCATGCCAGCATGATCACACACACTACATCATACCTGAAAACAAAAGCAAAAAAAAAAAAAAAAAGACCGGAACGCCATCCTGCATTGCTAACCATGCTAGCGAAGCAAAAACTTAACCCTTTGACTCCCTAGCATAGCAAAAACTTAACCCTTTGACTCCCTAGCATAGCAAAAACTTAACCCTTTGACTCCCTAGCACAGCAGAAACTTAACCCTTTGACTCCCTAGCATAGCAAAAACTTAACCCTTTGACTCCCTCACCCTATCCATCAGCATCCTGCATTGTCAAACATGCTAACATAGCAAAAACTTTACCCTTTAACTCCCGCAACCTGTCCATCAGCATCCTGTATCGTCAACCATGCTAGCATAGCAAAAACTTAACCCTTTGACTCCCTAGCATAGCAAAAACTTAACCCTTTGACTCCCTCACCCTATCCACCAGCATCCTGCATTGTCAACCATGCTAGCATAGCAAAAACTTAATCCTTTGACTCCCTAGCATAGCAAAAACTTAACCCTTTGACTCCCGTACCCTATCCATCAGCATCCTGCATTGTCAGCCATGCTACCATAGCAAAACCTTAACCCTTTGACTCCCTCACCCTATCCACCAGCATCCTGCATTGTCAACCATGCTAGCAAACCAAAACCTTAACCCTTTGACTCCCTCACCCTATCCACCAGCATCCTGCATTGTCAACCATGCTAGCATAGCAAAACCTTAACCCTTTGACTCCCTCACCCTGTCCACCAGCATCCTGCATTGTCAACCATGCTAGCAAACCAAAACCTTAACCCTATGACTCCCTCACCCTATCCACCAGCATCCTGCATTGTCTATCATGCTAGCAAACCAAAACTTTAACCCTTTGACTCCCTCACCCTATCCACCAGCATCCTGCATTGTCAACCATGCTAGCAAACCAAAACCTTAACCCTTTGACTCCCTCACCCTATCCACCAGCATCCTGCATTGTCTATCATGCTAGCAAACCAAAACCTTAACCCTTTGACTCCCTCACCCTATCCACCAGATCCTGCATTGTCTATCATGCTAGCAAACCAAAACCTTAACCCTTTGACTCCCTCACCCTATCCACCAGCATCCTGCATTGTCAACCATGCTAGCAAACCAAAACCTTAACCCTTTGACTCCCTCACCCTATCCACCAGATCCTGCATTGTCTATCATGCTAGCAAACCAAAACCTTAACCCTTTGACTCCCTCACCCTATCCACCAGCATCCTGCATTGTCTATCATGCTAGCTTATGTAAAGCTTGGTTATGTAATGTGCACATTTCAGAAACAAGAAGCAATACAACGCCTTAAAGTAAACAATAAATAAAATCGTGTATGTCTCTCATATCACACACACACACACACACACACACACACACACACACACACACACACACACACACACACACACACACACACACACACACACACACACACGTGTGTTCACAAACACACACACACACACAGACTATATATATATATATACACAAATAAATGGAGCATGGCATTTCAGAGAGCTTTTTAACAATATGGTTCAAAATTGGCAGATAATATCATTACAAAATAAACTGTTCAGTCCATATTCATTCTCATGTAGTCACTTCCACAGTTTTGGACATATTATGAGCGAACAAAATGTATAGGTGTGATTTTTCACTTTCTCTAGACATTTTCTCTGCATACATTGAAGCAAAAGCATTACCAGCGAAGAAGGAATAAGTCAAAATGTCATATTGAAGCATACAATGGTTAATATAGCAAAACAAGAAGGAATTAATGTTGAACTCATCATACACCGTGAATTCGATGAATAATCAAATCAATCTACATGACTAACTACATTTATGTCTGAACACAATGTCAATTTGAAGACAAAAACTACTTAATTATATAAAATACTGAACAAAAAAGGGAAAAAAGAAAAATAGTCTGTGACTATTTCTTTCTTTTTTTTTTACAATTTTTATTTAGGATCATTGCACTCTGGAAGATTACCTTCGTGCTCACCTACAATGCGATGATGATGATGTCCATGAGGATGACAATCATGACGCTGTGGAGTTCCATCTAGGACTGTAACTATGTGACAGGGTTGTACTCTACGCTTACTAACATAATATATCCTGGTGTTAACCAGGCTCGAGATATACAGACACCTGCGGTGCTGGTCAGAAGATTTGAGCAACACCCTCAATGATGCATCCGTGAAGTGGATGAGACTCGACTGTGTGGTCCCAGTCTTCCCAATGAGCCCATAGCACGCCCAACTCTGGGTAGGTGCCGGTTAGAGCCGAAAAATCCCACAATGATTTTTGAAGGGACTTATGGGGATTTGAACTCACAACCTTCCAGTTGGTAGTCCGTTACGCTAACCACTACACCACGGCGACTGGTTCTCTGTGACTGTAAATTAGACATACTCCCTAAGCAGTTAACACTGTTTCAACATGTCATCGTGATATCAACTAACAATATGGGTGATGATGCACTGTGGCGATATGCGACCCCTCACCATGAAAGCAGTCTTAACTAGCATTTTGGGCATTTTGAGATATACATATCACTAGAAAATGTACATTCTGCTGATTATTTTGGTACTTGAATAAAGCTTGTTCTAAAAAAAATTGTAGAAGTTATGTATGTTTAAAGTCATTAAGTTGTATGACGGCCATTTTGAGAAAACGGCTTCTAAAGTTTTTGTGTGCTCTCCTACACATTTTCCTTTAATTTCTTTATTTGGTGGCTTTGACCCAGTTTGTTTCTAATTTTAGCTGTCATTATCTGAAAGGTGCACCGAAGAGCTTTCTGTCCAGTATATTACATGTGCGGGTACTGTACAGGTTACAGTTCATAATAAGAGAAAAAAATAGATACTTTTGGTAGGAAATTGCGTTCTTTCTGCTGCGATCAGCGCATTCAAATACCGATTTAAATTGATTAATATTTTTTCAAGAAAAAAAATTTTCTGTGGGGGATAGATTATAGTCTACAGAAATCAATGTTGAGAAAAAGTCAAAAAACCCCAGATAGACCCTCAGTCACCTTTTCAGCTCTTAGTGCTGTTCGACTGACTGCGAGTTAAGACTGATTTCGTGGTGGGAGGTTACATATGGATAACAGCCTGAATTTCACACGGTAAATCCACTGGCACCAAACAAACAACAACAACAACAACAACAACAGAAAGAAAGAAAAAATACACATACAAATATCTTGCATAGTAATAAAGACATTTTCAGACTCCAAATACAAGTAAAGATAATCATACAGACAATCTGGTAAAAAGATAATCATACGATCTGGTAAAAAGATAATCATACAATTTGGTAAAAAGATAATCATAGACTATTTGATAAAAGGATAATCATACAACTTGGTAAAAAGATAATCATACAATTTGGTAAAAGATAATCATACAATTTGGTAAAAAGATAATCATAGACTATTTGATAAAAGGATAATCATACAACTTGGTAAAAAGATAATCATACAATTTGGTAAAAAGATAATCATAGACTATTTGATAAAAGGATAATCATACAATTGGTAAAAGATAATCATACAATTTGGTAAAAAGATAATCATACAATTTGGTAAAAAGATAATCATAGACTATTGATAAAAGGATAATCATACAATTTGGTAAAAAGATAATCATACAACTTGGTAAAAAGATAATCATAATATTTGGTAAAAGGATAATCATACAATTGGTAAAAAGATAATCATAATATTGATAAAAGATAATCATACAATTGGTAAAAAGATAACATACAATTTGGTAAAAAGATAATCATACAATTTGGTAAAAAGATAATCCCTAGACTATTTGATAAAAGATAATCATACAATTTGGTAAAAAGATAATCATAGACTATTTGGTATAAAAGATAATCATACAATTTGGTAAAAAGATAATCATAGACTATTTGATAAAAGGATAATCATACAACTTAGTTAAAAAGATAATCATACAATTTGGTAAAAAAGTAATCATAGACTATTGATAAAGGTTATCAGGTAACTTGGTAAAAGATAATCATACAATTTGGTAAAAAGACAATCATGCAGACAATTTGTAAAGGATATCATACATTGGTAAAAGATACTACAATCTGGTAGAAAGATAATCATACAGACAATTTGGTAAAAGGATAATCATACAATGTGGTAAAAAGATAAATCATACAATGTGGTAAAAAGATACATACAATCTGGTATGTCATGTACATAAAGTCATCATTTCGTGTCAAAAAAAGGGGGAGGGGTGGGGAGGTGAATGTATGGGGTAGGTGGGGAAGAAAGAAAAGAAAATGATTTAAAGAAAACAGAAAAAAAAAATAGATTGCAAAACAACTGAGGGACCTTGTGAAGCACCAAAACAACAAGAACAACAAAAACATGTGCTCACACACATCCATAAACATAACAACAACAAAGATCGCATTCTTTCACATCGCCATTTGAGTCGGAAGATGAAACGACAATTTCAAAAAAAAACTCTTCGAGATGAGACAGTTTCCCATGACAAATGCACGCAAATCCTTCATTCTTTTCTATCTGGTTACAACTAAAATCAAAACATTACCTGAACAAACAAAAAAACCCCAGGTATAACACAGGTATACTGTAACAACTGAGCTGAATGTCATCAGGTAAGACACCTGCAGTGCTGGTCAGGAGGTATCAAAAACGTTCGTCAACGATACATCCGTGAAGTGGATGACACTCAACTGTGTGTGGTCCTAGTCTTCCCAAAGATCCCAAAGCACGCCCAACTCTGGATAGTCCCTGTCAGGGCCAGAAAATCCCACAATAATTTTTTGAACCAATGGAGGTTAGAACCTACGACCTCTTATTCTTATTGTTGCTTAAAGCCCAGCCGACTGCGAAGAGCCATATCAGGGCTGTAACTGTCTCAATACACACACAGCACTTCAACAGGGTGAAAAAAAAGGAAAAGAAAATTAAGTACATGTATATCAATACATTCGCACACATAATCTAAGACGATGCCCCTGGAGCTGACCACTCCGTCCAATTTATCACACATGGGATTTAAAAAACATACCTGAATATTGATTTAAACATAAATATGGACACTAAAGCATACACAAAAACAGGCCTAAATTACCTAAAATTGCTTCCACATATCTCATTTCCCTAGAGCCAAAAATGTACTTAATGTATGTACCTAATCATCAATCCTAAGAGAAACTATGCAAGATTTTATTGAACACATACTGGTGAATGTACCAGCAAGGCAGAAAATGAAGGAAGAAATGACAGAAAGCAAAGGAACAAAGCAAAAACAAAGCAAAAACAAGGCAGAAACAAAGGGAGTGACAGAAAAGAGGAAATTTCTAGCAGCGAATTTCCAGGAGATACTCTTTATACTGAAAGAGCCCACCCATCCCGACAAAGGGGGGTGGGGGGGTACCTACAACATCCACGTCAGTGATTCATTGCAATAACCGTTTCCCCATGGTGACTGGCCCCTACTTTCTATTTCAACAGCATGGGTTCAAGCCCATTTCAATTAACCACATGCATGTAGCCTCCAGTCTATGAGGCTGTGAGTGGACACTGGAGCTTCTTCAGATAACAGAAAGTCAAAAATAAAGAAACAAAATGGGACCTTATTCACCACTACAGACAGTCAAAAATAAAGAAACAAAATGGGACCTTATTCACCACTACAGACAGTCAAAAATAAACAACCAAAATGGACCTTATTCACCACTACAGACAGTCAAAAATAAAGAAACAAAATGGGACCTTATTCACCACTACAATCAAAACTAAACAACCAAAATGGACCTTATTCACCACTACAGACAGTCATAAAGAACCAAAATGGACCTTATTCACCACTACAGACAGTCAAAAATAAAGAACCAAAATGGACCTTATTCACCACTACAGACAGTCAAAAATAAAGAAACAAAATGGACCTTATTCACAACTACAGACGGTCAAAAATAAACAAAATGGACCTTATTCACCACTACAGACAGTCAAAAATAAATAAACAAAATGGACCTTATTCACCACTACAGTCTAAAATAAAGAAACAAAATGGACCTTATTCACCACTACAGACAGTCAAAAATAAAGAAACAAAATGGACCTTATTCACCACTACAGACAGTCAAAAATAAAGAACCAAAATGGACCTTATTCACCACTACAGACAGTCAAAAATAAAGAACCAAAATGGACCTTATTCACCACTACTCATCAGTCCTGTACTCTGGTTGACCGTTGGGGCACCACCGAAGATTTTGCAACCAACTTCCTCCACTCCTCACGGTCCTCAGCTTTCCGCACAATAATGATTCACCACTACAGACAGTCAAAAATAAAGAAACAAAATGGACCTTATTCACCATTACAGACAGTCAAAAATAAAGAACCAAAATGGACCTTATTCACCACTACAGACAGTCAAAAATAAAGAACCAAAATGGACCTTATTCACCACTACAGACAGTCAAAAATAAAGAACCAAAATGGACCTTATTCACCACTACAGACAGTCATAAAGAACCAAAATGGACCTTATTCACCACTACAGACAGTCAAAAATAAAGAACCAAAATGGACCTTATTCACCACTACAGACAGTTAAAAATAAAGAACCAAAATGGACCTTATTCACCACTACAGACAGTCAAAAATAAAGAACCAAAATGGAACTTATTCACCACTACAGACAGTCAAAAATAAAGAAACAAAATGGACCTTATTTAGGACTACATCATCATCATCATCACGATCATCATCATCATCAAACGCCCTGCCACATGGTGTTGGCGATCATGGCCCTCCATATGCATCTATCCCTGTCACCGCAAGCACATCTTCCACCTTCTCTGTCCTCAGCCACTCTGAAAGTCCGTCCAATTTTTTTTTTCAAAACTATAGAAAAAATGCAGCTGGAGTTTGGTCAAGAGGGATTCACTGTACACAAACAGTTCCATTAACATGGTCAACCCAAATCTGTGAGCAATTATCTGCAGATTCCTTCTATTTATCTATCTTTCAGCCATCGAAAGTCCACTATAACCTGTCCAATTGTAAGTACAACAGTAAAATATTAATGGCAATATAACACGTCCATATGTAATATGTAAACACAACAGTAAAATAGTAATGACAATATAACCTGTCCATATGTAAACACGTTGACAGTTCCATGGACAGCAAAGAAAACAAACGAGACAGTCTTGATGGAGGCAGACACAAGTAGATCACTCATAAGGAAGATTAGAAAAAGACAGGCAACATTTATAGGCCATTTTATGAGGAAGGGGGATTTGGAGCACCTGGTCACAATGGGAAAGCTGGAGGGAAAGACAGCACCAGGTGGACCCAGGGAGAGAATGCTGGACGGACTTGCAGAGTGGCTGGGGATGAGGAGGGTGGGGGAGATGCTAGGGGCAACGACTGAACGAGAGATAGAGATGGTTGGAAGCCCATGGTCGTCAACGCCATGCGGCAGGGCACCTGATGATGATGATGATGGTATGTAAACACAATAGTAAAACCTTAATGACAACATAAACTGTCAAAATATGTTAACAACAGTAAAACCTTAACGACAACATAAACTGTCATAATATGTTAACACAACAGTAAAACTTTAACGACAACACAAACTGTCATAATATGTTAACACAACAGTAAAACTTTAACGACAACATAAACTGTCATAATATGTAAACACAATAGTAAAACATTACTGACAACATAAACTGTCATAATATGTTAACACAACAGTAAAACTTTAATGACAACATAAACTGTCATAATATGTTAACACAACAGTAAAACTTTCTGCCAACATAAACTGTCATAATATGTTAACACAACAGTAAAACCTTAATGACAACATAAACTGTCATAATATGTTAACACAACAGTAAAACCTTAATGACAACATAAACTGTCATAATATGTTAACACAACAGTAAAACTTTACTGACAACATAAACTGTCATAATATGTTAACACAACAGTAAAACTTTACTGACAACATAAACTGTCATAATATGTTAACACAACAGTAAAACTTTAACGACAACATAAACTGTCATAATATGTTAATACAACAGTAAAACTTTACTGACAACATAAACTGTCATAATATGTTAACACAACAGTAAAACTTTACTGACAACATAAACTGTCATAATATGTTAACACAACAGTAAAACTTTACTGACAACATAAACTGTCATAATATGTTAACACAACAGTAAAACTTTAACGACAACATAAACTGCCATAATATGTTAACACAACAGTAAAACCTTAATGACAACATAAACTGTCATAATATGTTAACACAACAGTAAAACTTTAACGACAACATAAACTGTCATAATATGTTAACACAACAGTAAAACTTTAACGACAACATAAACTGTCATAATATGTTAACACAACAGTAAAACTTTACTGACAACATAAACTGTCATAATATGTTAACACAACAGTAAAACTTTAATGACAACATAAACTGTCATAATATGTTAACACAACAGTAAAACTTTCTGCCAACATAAACTGTCATAATATGTTAACACAACAGTAAAACCTTAATGACAACATAAACTGTCATAATATGTTAACACAACAGTAAAACCTTAATGACAACATAAACTGTCATAATATGTTAACACAACAGTAAAACTTTACTGACAACATAAACTGTCATAATATGTTAACACAACAGTAAAACTTTACTGACAACATAAACTGTCATAATATGTTAACACAACAGTAAAACCTTAATGACAACATAAACTGTCATAATATGTTAACACAACAGTAAAACCTTAATGACAACATAAACTGTCATAATATGTTAACACAACAGTAAAACTTTACTGACAACATAAACTGTCATAATATGTTAACACAACAGTAAAACTTTACTGACAACATAAACTGTCATAATATGTTAACACAACAGTAAAACTTTAACGACAACATAAACTGTCATAATATGTTAATACAACAGTAAAACTTTACTGACAACATAAACTGTCATAATATGTTAACACAACAGTAAAACTTTACTGACAACATAAACTGTCATAATATGTTAACACAACAGTAAAACTTTACTGACAACATAAACTGTCATAATATGTTAACACAACAGTAAAACTTTAACGACAACATAAACTGCCATAATATGTTAACACAACAGTAAAACCTTAATGACAACATAAACTGTCATAATATGTTAACACAACAGTAAAACTTTAACGACAACATAAACTGTCATAATATGTTAACACAACAGTAAAACTTTAACGACAACATAAACTGTCATAATATGTTAACACAACAGTAAAACTTTACTGACAACATAAACTGTCATAATATGTTAACACAACAGTAAAACTTTAATGACAACATAAACTGTCATAATATGTTAACACAACAGTAAAACTTTCTGCCAACATAAACTGTCATAATATGTTAACACAACAGTAAAACCTTAATGACAACATAAACTGTCATAATATGTTAACACAACAGTAAAACCTTAATGACAACATAAACTGTCATAATATGTTAACACAACAGTAAAACTTTACTGACAACATAAACTGTCATAATATGTTAACACAACAGTAAAACTTTACTGACAACATAAACTGTCATAATATGTTAACACAACAGTAAAACTTTAATGACAACATAAACTGTCATAATATGTTAACACAACAGGAAAACATTCCTGACAATATAAACTGCCCGTCGTCAACATAACCCAATCAGTAAATACAGTCTACGCAACAGCCATTTTGTTACACAAAAAGGAAAGACCAATGAAGGACATGTGTATCACTAACAAAAAAAGTCTGCGGCCTGCATACAACTGAGGTCTTACCAAAATTCTTTTGTAGTATCTTGCTTCCTTATGTTGTTTTAACATAATGCAGATTTTCTCAAATCCAACACAGCTAGCATAGAAGCAGATACAAAGCACAAAAACCGTCAGCTTTGGATTTGAGAAGTTCTGCAATATGGGAGATAATTCCTACGTGACTCTCAAGACTTATGTTCTTTGATTAATATCATAAAAATTCTCCCTGCTTCCCTCTTATTTCTTTGATATTATAATGTAGATTAGCAACGGCAGACATACATATATATTGACCTGTGAGCTAATGTCTATACCGTTGAAAAATAAAAGATTCATTT
The DNA here is from genome assembly GCA_030674185.1 of Monoplex corrugatus. NCBI lineage: Eukaryota > Metazoa > Mollusca > Gastropoda > Littorinimorpha > Ranellidae > Monoplex > Monoplex corrugatus. The sequence continues at coordinate 2,566,206 of JAPXFY010000028.1, forward strand.
AATTTCTATTGGAAAGAAAAGTTCCAGTTCACCTATTCCTGTTTCACCTACTCTTTGATGGCACAGCCATCCTCAATGACCTCTTGAAAGTTTGACTGTTCCGTTTTGCCTATTTACCCTCTCTCTCTCTCTCTTTCTCTCTGTCTCTCTCCTTCACTCAAGCGGACTAGTTGGTAGAACCATAGACTCAAGATCTGATACCTTGAGGTCAATCCCAGCCCACAACATTCAAAACTGGCCTGCTGGTTGTCCATCTTAGTGTTTCCATCATTCTGGTGGTGTCAGCTTAGTGTTTCATAGGTCTCTGGCCTGTTGCTGCCCATCTTATTCTTAATGTTTCCATCATTCTGGTGGTGTCAGCTTAGTGTTTGATAGGTCCACTGGCCTGTTTGCTGCCCATCTTAATATCTTAATGTTTCCATCATTCTGGCGCTGTCAGCTTAGTGTTTGATAGGTCCACTGGCCTGTTGGCTGCCCATCTTAATGTTTCCATCATTGTGGTGCTGTCAGCTTAGTGTTTCACAGGTCCACTGGCCTGTTGGCTGCCGATCTTAATGTTTCCATCATTCTGGTGGTGTCGAGCTTAGTGTTTCGTAGGTCCACTGGCCTGTTCGTTGCCCATCTTAATGTTTCCATCATAGTGGTGGTGTCAGCTTGGTGTTTGATAGGTCCTTTCTTCCCTTTCCCCGTTTCAAGACCTTGCCGGTGCATAGGGTTTTGTGCAGGCCTACGACATCTGTCATACATATTGATGGCAGATTTGGGTGGAGTGCATATGGAGTAGTATGAGCATGGTGAAACCATCTTGAAATAACTCCCATAACTCTTTCTCTCTCTCTCTCACTCACACACAGACACACACACACAGACACACACACATACATGCACACACAATCCGCACATGCATAAGGTAAAATATATCTGACACACCACGCCTAAACCAGGCCAAGGTGCTAACGTTTCATTTCTGACATTTTTGCATTTTCTTTAAATACAATAATTGTACGCCAAAATGAAAAAAAAAAAAAATAGAACTAATATCTGTGATACTTGTACTTTTTCTATACATGAGCAAAGTGGGAAAAGGTCACTAGGAGCATAAAATTAGGGATATGTGAATCAGGAATAGACAAATCAGGATGACACCTCGAGGCCCCCCTCATCTTCACTTAGTGAGCGTTCACTTGGTGAGTGTTCATGTAGTGTTCGCTCAGTGTGTGTTCAGTTAGTTTCACTTAGAGTTAGAGAGTGTTCATTTAGAGAGTGTTCACGAGTGAGTGTTCAATGAGTGTTGTTAGTGAGTGTTCATTTAGTGAGTGCTCGTTTGGTGAGTGCTCATTTGGTGAGTGTTCAATTAGTGAGTGTTCAGTTAGTGAGTTTTCACTTAGTGAGTGTTCAGTTAGTGAGTGCTCACTTGGTGAGTGTTCACTCATTGAGTGTTCAGTTAGTGAGTGTTCAGTTAGTGAGTGCTCACTTGGTGAGTGTTCACTTAGAGAGTTTCAATTAGTGAGTGTTCAGTTAGTGAGTGCTCACTTGGTGAGTGTTCACTTAGTGAGTTTCAATTAGTGAATGTTCAGTTAGTGAGTGTTCACTTGGTGAGTGTTCACTTGGTGAGCTTCACTCAATTAGTGAGTGTTCACTCGGTGACAGCACTCGCCTCTGCTTGCAGAGGACCTGCCTTCAGTAGGTTCCAGTTCTTCACTAGTGTTTTACTGTCTTGAAGTGTAATTATAATCATCATCATCATCATCATCATCATCATCACCATCATCATCATGTTCCCTGCCACATGGCAAAGGCGATCATGGCCCTCCATATAAATCTCTCTCTTGTTCCTACAGGTACATCTCCCACCCTCTCTGTCCTCAGCCACCCTGCAAGTACATCCAATATTTTCTCCCTGGCTCTACCTGGTGTTCTCTTTTTCCCTTCCAGCTTTCCTGTTGTGACCAGGTGATCTAATGTCTCTTGCCGCATAAACTGTCCTACGAATGTTGCTTGTTTTTTCCTAATATTCTTTGTTAATGATCGTCTTGTGTCTGCCTCCTTCAAGACTTTCTGGTTTGTTTTCTTTGCTGTCCATGGACCTCTCAACATTCTTCTTAGAAACCACTTTTCAGTTGCCGCAATTTTGTTCTGATTTTGCGTGTTGACTGTTCACAACTCACAACTATACAACAGTATTGGTTTTACATAACACTGAAGAACTCTCTTCCTCATGCTAACTGATGTGTTGGTAAGAACGCTTCTCATCTTCTTGAATGCTGATTTGGCGGTAGTCATCACTTTCTATCTGTGGCTTAAACAGTGATCTACCAGTGATCATTCTCTTCTTGTTGTAGCTGATGCTGTTTTCTGGCTAATCTTACCGGATTCCTAGTTTTGTTGGCTTATCTATCATTACGTACACTCAAGAACTCTCTTCCTGACGTTAAGTGATATGCATTTGTTGGAAAGAACCCAGACAACAAAATTCTGATGTTTTCTTTTCATGAGAATTGGCGTTGCGCTTTTTTTTTTTTTTTTTGCAGGGTTTTCTCACTGCTGTTGATGAGGCACATCGTGCACCTGGTTCTCCTTGTCTCTGGTGCCAAGAGTTCTTGCAGTTTCTCAAAGTGTCTCCAGCCCCTTGGGTTTCACTTTGCAGGCACAATTATTGTTTTGGCGTTATTTGTGCGGCGGTTGTGCTGAACTCTGTAGATATTGGAGACAATCATCAGCACGCCTGCCATGGCCATGGCTCCTCCGCCAAGGAAGAACGCTTCATGGAACCGCCCGAAGATGTCCTTGAGGAGACCTGCAGACAGATTATTGTACATCAGCCTTTAGTAAACATCAGACTTCCAATCGGAACCACCCAAAGATGTCCTTGAGGAGACCTGCAGACACATTATGTACATCAGCCTTTAGTAAACATCAGACTTCCAATCGGAACCACCCAAAGATGTCCTTGAGGAGACCTGCAGACACATTATTGTACATCAGCCTTTAGTAAACATCAGACTTCCAATCGGAACAACCCACAGATGTCCTTGAGGAGACCTGCAGACAATTATTGTACATCAGCCTTTAGTAGGATAATCAGACTTCCTTTTCGTATTTCTTTTCTCTCTTTAGATCATTGCACTTAGGAGACCTGAGGGCACCTTTTATTTGTACCATTTCTATGCCCTTTAATGGCACCAGAAGCTGTAATCGTTTACAATGCACGATGATGATGCTGTGAGGAGGATGAACAGATGTATTGTTCATCAGGATTTAGTGTGACAGGCTGTACTCTACGCTTACTATCAAATTCTGGAACCAACCCAAGATGTCCTTGTGGAGACTGCAGAAGATTGAGTAACATCATGACTTTAGTAAACATCGACTGTTCCAGTCTGCAATAGCCCACAAGCATGTCCTTGGAGGAGCCTGCAGCCGAATAATTCCACTCATGATATTGTTTTAGGACGATGAATAAACTCAGACTTCCTTTTCATTTTTTTTACTTCTTTTTTTTTTTTTTTTAGGATCTGTTAGGAGGTTACTTTGTGTTACCTTTTAATTTTCGCTTTTCTTGCACCTTATGCCAGAGCGAAAGTTTTTTACATGCAATGTGATGACTGATGAGGAGGATATTGATGCTAATGTTCATTAGGATTGACTGCGTGACGGGCTGTACTTACTCTTCTATTCTGGGTCACAGCCGAGGATACTACACTGTGGTGGGTCAATGAGCACACTCTGAGTATCAGTAATGGAGAGATGATGTGTGTCCCGTTTCAATAGCAGCTGCCCACTGTTAGGGTTGAGCGAAAATCCATATGTATTGTTTGAAGGATGATGGAGATAACCAACTTCATCGTGTTGCGGTTGACCACTACACCACAGCGACTGGTAACATCAGACTTCCAATTGGAAATCCTGGGTTCGATCCGCCCAGATACCTAAACGGTAAAGGTAAAGGGAGGAAACTGTTCTGATCTCCCTTGGTCAATACATCATGTGCAGACCTTTCAGTGTCTAAAGCCCCTTTGTGTGTATCTATAGATATACATGTATGCAAAATATCCAGTATTAAAGATCCTATAAGTCATGTCAGACTGTTGTACGGATGCGAGGCGTGGACAGTCAACAAACAAAGCCAGAACAAGTTAAGGCAGCCGAGATGTGGTTTCTAAGAAGAAAGTTGAGAGTTCCATGGACGGCAAAGAAAACAAATGAGACAGTCTTGATGGAGGCAGACACAAGTAAATCACTCATAAGGAAGATTGGGAGAAGACGGCCAACATTTGTAGGCCATTTT
>JAPXFY010000028.1:2575493-2597993 GCA_030674185.1 Monoplex corrugatus
GCCTATAAATGTTACTTGACTCTGTGATGAGTAACATACCAAGCAAAGCCAGAACGAGACTGAGGCAGTCAAAATGTGGTCTCAAAGAAGAATGTTGAGAGTTCCATGGACAGCAAAGAAAACAAACGAGACAGTCTTGATGGAGGCAGACACAAGAAGATCATTCATAAAGAAGATTATGAAAAGACAGGCAACATTTATATGTCATTTTATGAGGAAAGGGGAATTGGAGCACCTGGTCACAACAGGAAAGCTGGAGGGAAAGAGAGCACCAGGTAGACCCTGGGAGAAATATCAGATGGACTTGCAGAGTGGATGAGGACAGAGAGGGTGGAAGAGGTGCCTGCGGCAACAAGGGATAGAAACAGATGGAAGGCCATCATCGCCAACGCCATGTGGCAAGGCATTTGATGATGATAATGATGAATATACCAAGATAAATTCAAGGGTTTTCCCATAATCAGGACAGTCTTAAGGGAGCAAGCCATGACAACCTGCATAGTCTGCACAGTCTGCTTAGCCTGCGCAGTTTCAAAGGTGCAACTTAGAAAAAGTTTTTTAAAAAAACTGAAAGGGGTCCGGGGGCCGGCATGCCCCCCAGCCGGTATGCCCCCCAGTCGCTGAAGCTTTTTCAAAAAACGGATTTTCCGTTTCTGATTCTTTTGAAAAAACGGATTCCGTCATCAAACGAAAAAAGTTGCACCCATGCAGTTTGCTTAGTGTGTATACTGCATGTGGTATGTGAAAGCTGAAGGGAAAGAGAAGATCAGGTAGACAATTAAGAGGAAAGAGAAATCAGAGCACCTGGTCACAACAGGAAAGCTGGAGGGAAAGAGAACACCAGGTAGACATTTTAAGAGGAAAGAGGAATCAGAGCACCTGGTCACAACAAGAAAGCTGGAGGGAAAGAGAACACCAGGTAGACCCAGGAGAAAATATTGGACGGACTTGCAGGGTGGCTGGGGACAGAGAGGGTGGGAGATGTACTTGCAGCGACAAGGGATAGATTCGTATGGAGGACCATTATCGCCAACGCCATTCAGCAGGGCACATGATGATGATGATGATGATGATGATTATGATGATGATTATGATGATAAAATGATTAATGGTGAATAGGTAACAAATACGTATCAAAACAGTATATGGACATAATAGTTTATGGTGAACGAGGTAATACAAACAAAAACAATATGTGGACATAATGATTTATGGTGAAACAGTAACAAAAACATACAAAAACAGTATGTTGACATTATGATTTATGGTGATGAGGAATAATGATGAAGAATATGTGCACAAATGATTTATGGTGAAAACAACAAAAACATATAAAAACAGTATGTGAGACATAATAATTTATGGTGAAACAGTAACAAAACATAAAACAGTATGTGGCATAATATTTATGGTGAAACAGTAAAAAAACATACATAAACAGTATGTGGCATAATGATTTATGGTGAAAACAGTAACAAAAACATACAAAAACAGTATGTGACATAATAATTTATGGTGAAACAGTAACAAAACATACAAAAGAATATGTGAACATAATATTTATGGTGAAAACAATAACAAAAACATAAAAACAGATGTGAACATAATAATTTATGGTGAAAACAGTAACAAAAACATACATAAACAGTATTGGGCATAATGATTTATGGTGAAAACAGTAACAAAAACATACATAAACAGTAATGTAGTAACATAATAATTTTAATGTGTGAAAACAGTAACAAAAACATACATAAACAGTATATGGGCATAATGATTTATGGTGAAAACAGTAACAAAAACATACATAAACAGTATGTGGCATAATGATTTATGGTGAAAACAGTAACAAAAACATACAAAAACAGTCATCATCATCATCAGGTGCCCTGCCGCATGGTGTTGGCGACCATGGACCTTCCAACCATCTCTATCTCTCGTTGCCCCCAGCATCTCCCCCACCCTCTTCATCCCCAGCCACTCTGCAAGTCCGTCCAGCATTCTCTCACTGGATCTACTGGTGCTCTCTTTCCCTACAGCTTTCCCGTTGTGACCAGATGCTCCAAATCCCCCTTCCTCATAAAATGGCCTATAAATGTTGCTTGTCTTTTCCTAATCTTCCTTATGAGTGATCTACTTGTGTCTGCCTCCATCAAGACTGTCTCGTTTGTTTTCCTTGCTGTTCATGCAACACTCAACATTCTTCTGAGAAACCACATCTCGGCTGCCTCGATCCTGCTTGGCTTTGCTTGCTGACTGTCCACGCCTCGCATCCGTACAACAGTATTGGTTCTATATAACACCCAAGGACTCTCTTTCTGATGTTAATTGATAGGCATTTGTTGGTAAGAATGCTTGTCATCTTCTTGAATGCTGTTTTGGCTTGGCTGATTCTGCCAGCTATTTCCGATGTGCACCTGCCGTCTGATGAAATGACCGTTCCCAGATATTTGAACTTATTAACCTGTGTCAAGGTTGTGCCATTTGCTGTTATTTTGCAGGAGGGGATTTCATGTCTTTTACTGATCACCATGACTTCAGTCTTCCTGCTGTTTAGCTCCAACCCCCCACCCTTGCTTTCTGTTTCCAGTATACCCACAAGGTTTTGTAGGTCCCTTTCATTTTCTGCAATTAGCACGGTGTCATCTGCGTACCGAATATTGTTTATCATTTTCCCTCCAACCTTTAAATCCAGAGTCTTCTTCTAGGTTTCTCATGATTTTTCGCTATATAGATCTGGTGAAAAAACACAACCCTGTCTGACTCCTCTTTTGAAGTTTTGAAAAGAGCTTATATTGTTTTCTATTCTCATTGCAGCTGTTTGTTCCCAGTACATATTCCTGATTATTCGTAGATCTTTTCCATCGACATTGAGTCTCTCCAGTTGGTTGATCAATTCATCATGTCGTACCTGATCGAAAGCCTTGGTATAGTCAACAAAGCATAAATACAAATCCTTATTCATCTCAATTGACCTCTCTATGATAGTTCTTAGGATGTACATGGCATTAATAGTTCCTTTCCCCTCCACAAATCCACACTGTTCTTCTGCTATTTCTCTTTTGATTCTATTCCTTGTCCTCATCATGATTATTCTTAACAGGATTTTTGTTACATGACTCATCAAACTGATTGTGCGATGGAGTTCGCATTCTATAGCCCCTGTCTTCTTTGGAAGTGCAATGAAAATTGATTTTGACATATCTTTGGGAATTTTTCCAGTGTCATAAATTTCATTTAGGAGGACTGTTATTTTTTCTATGGCAAATTCCTCCAGGGCTTCAATCATCTCTGTAGTAATGATGTCTGGTCCTGGGGCTTTTCCTGGTTTCATCTTTTTCAGTGCTGCTCTAACTTCATCTTTCATTATGGGTGGTCCTTCAAAGTTCTTTTTTATAATGTGTTCTTCGTTTCTGTCATCCTCAAAAAGGTCTTTAATGTACTCTCCCCATCTGTCTAATATTTTGTCTTTTTCCATGATAAGCGAGCCATCTTTTGATTTTAACCCTTTGAATCAATGGGTTAAGTTTTTGCTTTGCTAGCATGGTTGACAATGCAGGATGCTGGTGGACAGAGTGCAGGAGTCAAAGGGTTAAGCAACCAGTTGATGTGCATGTATTTTTCCTGTGGACAATTTCTTCAATTCGTCTGTACATACCCTGAGGATCCATTCTGTGTCGTTCCTCTATTTCTTTGCATTTTGTGTTCAGCCAAGCTTCCTTAGCTTCATTGCACCTATACTGATTTCTTTGTTTATCTTCCTGTATATCTCCTCATTTCTCTTTGCCTTCCTCCTTTCCTCCATCAAGCCCAAAATGTCATTAGTCATCCAGCTCTTTTTTGCTTTTCTATTTGCCTTAGGGATTTCTTCACAAGCTTCATTTATAGAACTTCTCAACTTTGTCCATTGTTCCTCACTGTCACCAACGTCTTCCAGAGCACTGAATTTGTTTTGAACATGTACATTAAATTTTTGACGTATCATTTCATCTGACTTTAAGAGTCCAAGGTTTAGTTTGATGTTGCTTTTGGTCTGTTTCCTTTTCCTCAATTTCAGCCTAAACCTTCCCACTACAGGATTGTGGTCACTGTTGCAGTCTGCGCCTGGTAGTGTTTTTGCTGACGGTAAAGAATATATAAATCTTGTTGATCAGGATGTAGTCAATTTGATTTTTGGTATTATCTCCTGGACTCATCCAAGTCCATTTCCTTCTGTTTGGCTGAGCAGCTTAATAGAAGAAAATGGACAAAAACAGTAGTGCACATAATAACTTATGGTGTTAACAATAACAAAAACATACATAAACAGTATGTGCACATAATAACTTATGGTGTTAACAATAACAAAAACATACATAAACAGTATGTGCACATAATAACTTATGGTGTTAACAATAACAAAAACATACATAAACAGTATGTGCACATAATGATTTATGTGTGTTGAAAATACAGTTAACAATAAACATACATACAATACAATATCGTGCGTACATAATGATTATTATGGTGAAAACAGTAACAAAAACATACATAAACAGTATGTGGACATAATATTATGGTGAACATAACAAAAACATACATAAACGTATGTGACATAATGATTTATGGTGAAAACAGTAACAAAAACATACAAAAACAGTATTGGACATAATGATTTATGGTGACTTAGGTTCATAAAATGGCAATGACGATCATGACCCTCCATACGAATCTACCCCATGTGACTGCAAGTACATCTTCCACCCTCTCTGTCCTCAGCCACCCTGCAAGTCCGTCCAATATTTTCTCCCTGGTGTTCATTTTCCTCCAGCTTTCCTGTAGTGACTAGGTGCTTTAATTTCTCTTCCCTCATAAAATGGCCTGTAAATGATTCTCGTCTTTTTCTACTCTTCTTTATTGATGATTTTCTTGTGTCTGCCTCCTTCAAGACTGTCTCGTTTGTTTCCTTTGCTGTCCACGGACTCGCAACATTCTTCTTAGAAACCACATCTCAGCTGCCTTAATCTTGTTCTGGCTTTCAGGGTGCCTTTCTCATCCTATCAGCTGTGGCCTTCAACTCTTGTTCCTCACTGTCACCAATGTCTTCCAGAGCACTGAATTTGTTTTGAACATGTACAAGCATCTAGCATTATCGATTCTATATAACATTCAAGAACTCTCTCCCTTTCATCATCATCATCAGGTGCCCTGCCGCATGGCGTTTGTGATCATGGACTTCCACCTGTCTCTATCTCTTGTTGCCGCAAGCATCTTTTCCACCCTCCTTGTCTTCAGCCACTCTGCAAGTCCGTCTAGCATCTTCTCCCTGGTGCTCTCTTTCCCTCCAGCTTTCCCATTGTGACCAGGTGCTCCAATTCCCCTTTTTTCATAAAATGGCCTGTAAATGTTGCCTGTCTTTTCCTAATCTTCCTTATGAATGACCCACTTGTGTCTGCCTCCTGCAAGACTGTCTTATTTGTTTTCTTTGCTGTCCATGGAACTCTCAACATTCTATTTAGAAACCACATCTCGGCTGCCTCAATCTTGTTCTGGCTTTGAGTATTGACTGTCCATGCCTCACAACCGTCTAGCATTATCGGTTCTTTATAACATTCAAGAACTCTCTCCCTTTACTCCACGAAAAGTCATTGGGGCACCACACTAAAAACAATTCTTTACCAGATCCAAAACAAGTGCGACTGCAAGCGTTCAAGCAAACAAGAACCAGAAAAAAACACGAAAAAAGAATAAGAATGCGTATTTAATACAACAAGACAAGACAGGCACAAATTTTAGGCCAAATGGCCTTTGTCAAGCATACGGTCACAAACACCAGACACAAAAATTAGGAGAAAAAGACTGAAACTTCCCTGCTGCTCTGTCCAGAGTGAGAAAAGGAACGTCCACACTATGTTTATGTATTTTTGGTACCATAAATCATTGTGTCCACATACTGTTTTGGTATGTATTTCTTACCTATTGACCATAAAAGAAATTCTATTCTTTTGTGTTTTTTTCTAACGGAGCAGCAGGGAAGTTTCAGTCTTTTTCTCCAAATTTTGTATCTGGTGTTTGCTTGTTTGTGGTCTTACACTTGACAAAGGCCAGTTGGCCGAAAATTTGCGCCTGTCTTGTCTGGTTGTGTTAAATACGCGTTCTTATCTTTTTTTCGTGTTTTTTTGTTTTTTCCTTAACTCTTTACGGTATACCAGACTCTGCCACTCTGCAAGTCCATCCAATATTTTCTCCCTGGGTCTACCTGCAGCGACAAGGGATAGAGATATTCATATGGAGGGCCATGATCGCCAATGCCATAAGGCAGGGCACATGATGATGATGATGATGATGATGATGATGATGATAATGATGATGATAATGATGGTGATGATAATGATGATGATAATGATCATGATGGTGATGATGATAATGATGATAATAATGATGATGATGATGGTGATAATGATATGGTGATGATGATGATAATGATGATGATGATAATGATAATGATGATGATGATGATGTTTGCACATACCTTCTGCCAAGGACAATATTACGATGAACAAAGAGAGGGCGATACAGAGCAGCCACCACACAAGAGTTCAAGGCCACAGCTGACAGGATGAGAAAGGCACCCTGAAAGCCAAATTCCTGGAACAGCCATTCCACGAGAGGGGGGATAACGAAGGTGCCTGCCCCCACCCCTGCCGTCCCCAGCCCCACGCCAAGGCCGCGGTAACGATTGAAGTAGTTACCAACGATGATCAGGCCTGGGGCGTAGATAAGGCCTCGGCCTATACCTGTAGAGGATAATCTGAATTTGGATCATTGGTTCAGTTCAGTTCATATTGCTTATAGCCCAGCCGACCACTAGAGCCATATCAGGGCTAACACCACGTCAAAAAGAAAAGAACAACCCGTTAAGATGAAAGACAACAGTTGAAAACCATGCTCACCGTCAACCTTGCAAATCTAAAATGCCTTTAAAGAAAAACACGTAAAATCACATCAGATAAAATCTATTGATCTCTTGTAAAAACTGGAAAATTGCATCAGGAGGGACGTCTCCGAAGAGGTTCTTTACGGAGTCCACCGTGAAGTGCTTATCTCTCACATCGTACAAGTCCCAGCAATCGACTTCACCTGATGTGATTTTATATGTTTTTTCTTTAATCGCATTTTAGATTTGCAAGGTTGACGGTGAGCATGGTTTTTAACTGTTGTCTTTTATCTTAACGGGTAGTTCTTTTGGAGTCAGCCATGTAGTGCTTTTGTCTCACATCGTACAAGTTTTGGATTGTTAAGCTTTGAAAGGACTGGAATGGACTGGTTTGGATTAATTTACTTCATTATCACAATTTATTTTATTATCACAACAGATTTTTCCACATGAAATTCAGGTTGCTCTCTGTTAGGAAGACATGTGACAATAGACCATGACTCCTTTTTTCGTTCCAGAAAGCAGATATTTCAGTTTACCTGACTCTTTTTTTTTTCATCCAGAAAGCAGTATTTCAGTTTACCTGACTCTTTTTTTTCATCCAGAAAGCAGGTATTTCAGTTTACCTGACTTTTTTTTCATCCAGAAAGCAGGTATTTCAGTTTACCTGACTCTTTTTTTTCATCCAGAAAGCAGATATTTCAGTTTATCTGACTTCCTTTCTCGTTCCAGAAAGCAGATATTTCAGTTTATCTGACTTCCTTTCTCGTTCCAGAAAGCAGATATTTCAGTTTACCTGACTCCTTTTTTCATCCAGAAAGCAGATATTTCAGTTTATCTGACTTTTTTTTCATTCCAGAAAGCAGATATTCAGTTTATCTGACTCTTTTTTCATCCAGAAAGCAGATATATCAGTTTATCTGACTCTTTTTCATTCCAGAAAGCAGATATATCAGTTTATCTGACTCTTTTTCATTCCAGAAAGCAGATATTTCGTTTACCTGACTCTTTTTTTCATTCCAGAAAGCAGATATTTCAGTTTACCTGTAATAAAAGAGGATTTGTCTGCAAAATGTCGCCAGGGGCAACCCCTTTATATCCTCAATACTTTCAGAGACAACTTTTTGTAGCTATGGAATTTTGTATGTGTATATATATGTATCGCAACGAATGCTTGTTTTTCTATATTTTGTCAGATCTGTTGATTATGCATTGTATACATTTCAAGATGTTTGTAAATGCTTTATTTGAAAATGAATAAAACAAGTTAAAAAAAAACTTGCTAACACAATTTCGTCAACCCACACACCACACACACACACACACACACACACCACACACACACAACACACTACACACTCATACACACAGCGAACACAACACACACACATACACACACATAAACACACACACATGCGAACACACATAACACGCACACACATGCGAACACACACACATGTGAAAAAAAAACACACACACACACACACATATGTGAAAAACACACACACACACACACACACACACACACACACACAACACACACACACACACACACACACACACATGTGAACACACACACACATGTGAACACACACACACACACAACACATGTGAACACACGCACACACACACACACACACACATGTGAACACACGCGCACACACACACACACACACACACACACACACACACACACACACACACACACACACACACACAAACATGCGAACACACACACATATATAAACATCGCTTTCAAATCATTGAATTTATCATCTTTTTTGTTGTTGTTAAAAGGAAAGAACATAAGAGCCAAGGCAGATTATAGTAGCAGCATCAACAGTAATGAAAAAAATATATGTTTGCATACGTACACACACACACACACACACACACAAACAGACATAATATATATATATATATATATATATATATATATATATATATATATATTGTAGTCAGGTCGGATAGATGTATCCGCTACTGGTAACCTGGAACCCAGTACTACCTGTCACAGGGTCGAATTGCTGGCGACTAAACCAGCAACCCCACCAGTCCTCTCAGGAGGATGGTGAGGAAGGTGGCTAGAAACCCTGGTGGAAATAAATTAGATCCATCAAAGGGCGCCAGCTCTGGAGAGCTACCCGCGGCCATCTAGCTAAGGGAGTAAACCCTGACAGTAAATCCGGTGTGGGGCCCCTAAGGCGGTTGGATGGCAAACTTTGTCACTTTCCGGCAGCTCCTGCGGCCGCGTTGGCACCAAAACGTAACAGCCCTGCTGTTCCTTTGGATCTGTCAGCGAGGTGGAGAGGGGGGACAAGTTGCATGGGCAACAGCCTGTCTTCCATATTACACTGCCCAGGCTTACATCCGTCCATTCATCTTCAAACACTCTGCACCTACGACCTGGAGAGGACACTCCAGCCTCGCTACTAACACTAGTGTCGGCACAACACGGGAAGCAACAGATACCGGTGATAAGTCATTGCTCAACTGGCGTAGAGCTGACGCCAGGGGTTGCTTTTGACGGTGGGAGAGACCTTCGTGTCTTACTGGACAGCTACCGCCCGCCTAAGCTGGGCAGTCCCCAGCCAGTTAGGTGCTGTCCCGCCACGACCTGCCTTCTTCATTGGGTGCATGAAGATTAGGAGAAAATCTGACAAGCAGGTCGTTAATTACCGCACCAAACAAAAAGCAAAATTCAAATTCAAGAAACGGATCAGGAAAAGGATCAGCAGTGAAACTGGGCTGTTGGAATGTCCGAACAATGATGCCTGGGCTCTCCCAAGATCTGCAAGACATCAGCGACGCCAGAAAAACCGCCGTCATAAACAGCGAACTAAAGAGGCTCAATGTGGACATTGCCACTCTGCAGGAAACACGGCTGGCTGACTCAGGAACACTAAAGGAAAGGGACTACACCTTCTTCTGGCAAGGAAAGAGTTCTGATGCCCCAAGAGAGCACGGAGTAGGCTTTGCAGTAAGGAACAGCCTGCTGAACATGATTGAACCAGGCAGCGGCGGTTCAGAACGACTCTTGACTCTCCGCCTCAACACCACCGAAGGCTATGTCACTCTCATCAGCGTTTATGCCCCAACTCTGTCCGCCTCTCCAGACGCCAAGGATGAGTTCTACGAAAATCTTCATCAACCATAAGGAACATCCCCAGGACAGAACAACTTGTTCTTCCCTGGGCGACTTCAACGCCAGAGCGGGTGCAGACAATGACTCATGGCTCTTCTGCCTCGGTTCCTTTGGAGTGAGGAAAATGAATGAGAATGGACAGCGACTGCTTGAGTTTTGCGCCTGCCATGAACTGTGCATCGCCAACTCCTTCTTCAAGACGAAGCCTCAGCACAAAGTCTCCTGGAGGCATCCCCGCTCAAAACATTGGCACCAACTGGATTTGATCTTAGTAAGACGTGCCGCTATCAAAAACGTTCTCCACACTCGCTCTTATCACAGCGCAGACTGCGACATAGACCACTCTCTGGTATGTTGCAAGATCAGGCTACAATCAAAGAAGTTCCACTGCTCAAAGAAACAAGGGAACCCTCGCATTGACGTCAGCAAGATGTCTCAGCCAGATCTTGTAGAACAGTTCGCAGAGGCCTTTCAGAGAGAATACGATGCATTGCAGCCCAGAGACTCTGCCACTGAGAGATGGGAAACGCTACGAGACACCATGCACCGCATTGCTATGGCCACCTTTGGGAAGAAAACTGTGAAGTCCCACGACTGGTTTGAGGCTAAATCATCAGAGATGACTCCCACTGTTGAGGCCAAGAATGCCGCACTCACCAAGTATAAGCGGTCACCCAATGAGAAGAACCTGCAAATCCTCAGGGCTGCCAGAAGTAAGGTTCAGCTTAACGCCAGGCGCTGCGCAAACGAGTACTGGACAGAGCTCAGCGAAGAGATACAGAGTGCTGCTGAAAGAGGCAACATCCGAGGAATGTATGATGGCATCAAGAAGGCACTGGGACCAACACAGAGCAAGATCGCCCCCCTCAAATCCTCCACTGGGGAAGTAATCAACAATCCTAGCCAACAGATGGAAAGATGGGCGGAACACTACTCCGACCTCTACTCCACACAGAACATGGTGTCCCCCTTAGCCCTCGATGCCATCAAGTGCATGCCGGTAATGGAAGAACTTGACGCAGAGCCAACTGCGGACGAACTCAGCAAGGCCATTGATAGCCTGGCATCAGGGAAGGCACCTGGCAACGACGGAATTCCCCCAGACCTCATCAAGCACTGCAAGACTTCTCTTCTGCACCCTTTGCATGCAGTTCTCTGTCAGTGTTGGAATGAGGGAGCTGTACCACAGGACATGAGGGACGTCAAGATCGTCACCCTGTACAAAAACAAGTGCGAAAGGAGCGACTGCAACTACTACAGAGGTATCTCGCTCCTCAGCATTGTTGGCAAAGTCTATGCTCGGATCCTCCTAATCCGCCTGCAGAAACTGGCTGAACGCGTCTACCCGGAATCACAGTGTGGTTTTCAAGCAGAGAGATCCACGGTAGACATGGTCTTCTCCTTTCGCCAAATCCAGGAGAAGTGCAGAGAGCAGCGGATGCCCCTGTATGTGGCATTCATTGACCTCACCAAGGCCTTTGACCTAGTCAGCAGAGATGGCCTTTTCAGGGCTCTCCGAAAAATCGGCTGCCCCCCCAAACTGCACAGCTTAATTGAGTCCTTCCACTCAAACATGAAAGGGATGGTGCAGTTCAACGGAAACCTCTCCAAGCCCTTCGACGTACGCAGCGGTGTGAAACAAGGCAGCGTCCTGGCCCCAACCCTCTTTGGAATCTTCTTCGCTCTCCTCCTGAGGCATGCGTTCAGCACAGCGCAAGAAGGGATCCACCTGCGGACCAGATCAGATGGCAGGCTCTTCAACCTCGCCCGCCTCAGAGCAAGGACAAAGGTCCGTGAAGCCCTCATCAGAGACATGCTATTTGCCGACGATGCCGCAGTTGTGACCCATACTCAGCGGGACTTGCAGTCACTAACGGACCGCTTCTCCCTGGCCTGCAAAGATTTTGGTCTGACCATCAGTCTTAAGAAGACAAACGTCCTGGGCCAAGACACGCCTATCTCCACCAGCCATCACCATTGATGACTACGAGCTTGAAGCCATCCATCAATTCACATATCTTGGGTCCACCATCACCGATAACCTCTCCCTTGACACAGAGGTCGACAAGAGGATCGGGAAGGCAGCCACAACACTAGCCCGCCTCACACAAAGGGTGTGGACAAATCCCAAGCTGACCACAAAGACAAAGATGGCTGTATACAACGCCTGTGTCCTCAGCACCTTGCTGTATGGCAGCGAGGCATGGACCACGCATGCTCATCAGGAGAAAAGGCTCAATACCTTCCACCTGAGAAGCCTATGGCGCATACTTGGCATTTCCTGGCAAGACAAGGTGACCAACACCGAAGTCCTAACCTGCGCTGGCCTCCCAACCATGATACCATGCTGAGACAGCGTCGGCTGCGCTGGTTGGGCCACGTTCGCCGCATGGAAGATGGTGCATCCCAAAAGACATCCTTTATGGTGAGCTTGCCACAGGGCAGAGAAACATTGGCCGCCCACAGCTGAGATACAAAGACGTTTGCAAGCGTGACATGAAGGCAGCTTGAGATCAACACTGAGTCCTGGGAGGACCTCGCAGACGACCGCAACAGCTGGAGAACTACTCTCAAGAAACAGCTGCAGATTGGTGAGGACAAACTGTCAGCTGCTGCAGCAGAAAAGCGAGTTCGCAGAAAAGGGATGACAGCCAACAGACCAGCATCAGCATACATACACATGCGACCACTGCGACAGAGACTGCCTCTCTCGCATTGGTCTGTACAGTCACAGGCGACGCTGCTTGGACCAAGCAGACAGCCCATCTAGACATTAGAACGGATGTACTTTGTCCATGGTCAGTCATGACCGAGGAGGCCTACTATACTATACATATATATATATAATATACACACACACACACACACATATATATTATATATTGTGTGTGTGTGTGTGTGTGTGGTGTGTGTGTGTGTGTGTGTGTGTGTGTGTGGTGTGTGTGTGGATATACAATATATGTATATGTATACACACACACATAAGTACACATAGTCCCCAACCATGAAATTATACGGGGAGGGGGGGGGGGGATGTGTGAGGAGATACAGACCTCGCCATTATCAGGTGGGTTCTAATGCTCTCCTCTTTCTGTGCCTCTCACATCCTGGGAAGGGGGGAGGGGGGGGGACAGTGAGTTAATCTTTGCACTCCTCACCCTATCCACCACCTTTGTGCATGATTATAAGCCATGACAGCAAAGCACAATTAAACTTATCACTCTTACCCTATCCACCAGCTGTAAACATTATAAGTTATGACAGCAAAAGCACAACGTTAAACTTATCACTCTTACCCTTTCCACCAGCTGTAAACATTATAAGTCATGACAGCAAAGCACAACGTTAAACTTATCACTCTTACCCCTATCCACCAGCTTCTGGCATTTTCTATCATGACAGAAAAACAAAAGTTTAACCCCTTCTCCCCTCATCCAATCCATCAGTTTTCCGCATTATCAACCATAATTGCAAGGTAAAATTTTAGTAACCTTTTCACGCTATCACCAACTTCCTACAAAGTTAATGAAATTGTTGGGAAGACTGGGACCACACAGTCAAGTCTCATCCACTTCACGGATGCGTCATTGAGGGTGTTGCTCAAATCTTCTGACCAGCACCACAGTGTCTGTATCTCTCGGGCCTGGATGACGCCAGGATATATTATGATAGTAAGCATAGAGTATAGCCCTGTCACGCAGTCTCAATCCTAGAAAGAACTCCACAGCATCATGATCATCATCCTCATCGACATCATCATCGTCGCAATGTAAGAAAACTGCCCCCCAGCCCCTGTGGCCATTAAAGTGGCGTAGAAAAAAAGGCAAAGAAAAAAAAAAGGAGAGCACAAAGACAACCTCCGCTCCCTGAGTGCGATAACAAAAACCAAAAAGTTAACAAGAAACACCACGAGGGCACAGATGAGACCCAGAGCACCGATGCCTCACCACTCTCAGGACACTCACCGCTCAAGCTCCCGATGCCAATCAACAAGTCATTTCTTCTAGCAAAGCCACAATAGCAAAGTAAAACTTTTAGTCCACCTTTTCACTCTCATCATCACCTGTCACCATTTTCCTACATAAACTTTACCTCCTTATCCTATCCACCAGCTTCCTGCGCATGACATATGTGGCAGAATATTAATATAGCATGACCATCTTATGCCTTCATGTTTAACCCTTTGATTCCCGCACCTGTCCACGAGCATCATGCATTGCCAACCATGCTAGCGAAGCAAAAACTTAATCCTCTGACTCTCTCACCCTCTCCACCAGCTTCCTGCAGGAAGCTGGTGGAGAAGGTGAGAGACTCAAAGGGTTAAGTTTTTGCAGTTGCTGGATAGGGTGCGGGAGCCAAAGGGTTAACCAAACCAAACTCATCTGTTTTCTAATTTTTTACCTTTCTGAGTATTTCTCTTCGTTTTTTTTTGTTTTTGTTTTTTTTCATATTACCCAAGATGGAATCACGTCTGTGTATGTGTCAGTGTGTGTCTGTCTATTTGGACCTATCAGAGAAAGACAGAGAGACGGACAGACAGACGGACAGACAAGACAAGATGGACAGACAGAGACAGAAACAGAGAGACACAGAGACACAAACGGACAGACAGAGAGAGAGACACAGAGAGAGACAGACAGACAGACAGACAGAAAAAGGCACACAGAGAAACAGAGAAACACAGAGACAGAGAGAGACAAATAGAGACAGGAGGACAAACAGTCAGAGAGACAGAGAGAGAGAGAGACTGACAGAGACAGACAGAGACAGACAGACAGACAGACAGACAGAAACTATGTGTGTGTGTGTGTGTGTGTGTGTGTGTGTGTGTGTGTGTGTGTGTGTGTGTGTGTGTGTGTGTGTGTGTGTGTGTGTGTGTGTGTGGTGCTTGTGTGCTCGGTGCATTTGTTTTCACATGCCTGGAACGAAGAACCTAAACGTGAGTGCCTGTCACTGTGTTTGTCACAGAAATCGTTGATCCAGTATCACATGCATTAATAATAATATACTCCCATTCATCTAAACAAGTGATTCTAATCGAGCTAACTAACTGTACCACACGAAAGTAGAATGGAGGAAGCCCACATCTACAAGACTGAAAATTATTCCAGTCTAGCCAGCAACTTGAGGACATCTCACTTTCAAGCCAAAGTCCTCGCCGTAGAGATTAGAGCAAGGGGGTTGATAGACACATCGGCTTATAATCTCATGAAGCAGCTCTCAATTTCGGGGAGAGAGAGGACGAGAGCCTAAAGGCAATGGCAGAAGCAGCAGAAAAGAACTCCAGCTGGATCTGGACCAGGAGGAACAAAAGTGAACTTCATAAGGCTTAAAATTCCCCCATATGTTGTTGCTGGTGACTGATAGCCAAGTGGTTAAGACATCCGTCACAAGGGTGACTTTGCCTTGAGAAACCTGACCACATAAGATGCGCAGGTTCGATTCTCTGAGGAGGTCAAATTTCTTTAAATAAAAAAAAAAGATGGTGACAGCAGAGGGGCCTCCAGGAGTCATGACCTGGATGTGGCCCGGCCCCCTTAGAGTTAGAGTGTCAGGAGTTAAGGGCCGAAACACTTGCTTGACGGGGGTTTCTCCTTTGAGGACCTTCTGTTGTCCAGATCTCCTCAGAGTTTCTTATTACATGAGTGATTTCGAAAAACAATGCTTTCTCTTT
Source organism: Monoplex corrugatus (assembly GCA_030674185.1). Taxonomy (NCBI): domain Eukaryota; kingdom Metazoa; phylum Mollusca; class Gastropoda; order Littorinimorpha; family Ranellidae; genus Monoplex; species Monoplex corrugatus. Next base: position 2,591,232 of record JAPXFY010000028.1, read on the forward strand.
GCTGTCATAAACTTACCGAGTCCCTGCAGCAGAAAAACAAGGAAGTCCACAGGACAAAAGAAAGAAAGAAGTCCACAGGACAAAACAAGGAAGTCCACAGGACAAAAGAAAGAAGTCCACAGGACAAAACAAGGAAGTCCACAGGACAAAGAAAGAAAGAAGTCCACAGGACAAAACAAGGAAGTCCACAGGACAAAGAAAGAAGTCCACAGGACAAAACAAGGAAGTCCACAGGACAAAGAAAAAGAAGTCCACAGACAAAGAAAGAAGAAGTCCACAGGACAAAAGAAAGAAAGAAGTCCACAGGACAAAAGAAAGAAGGAAGTCCACAGGACAAAAGAAAGAAAGAAGTCCACAGGACAAAAGAAAGAAGGAAGTCCACGGACAAAAGAAGAAGGAAGTCCACAGGACAAAAGAAAGAAGGAAGTCCACAGGACAAAAGAAAGAAGGAAGTCCACAGGACAAAAGAAAGAAGGAAGTCACAGGACAAAAGAAGAAGTCAAAGGACAAAAGAAAGAAGTCCACAGGACAAAACAAGGAAGTCCACAGGACAAAAGAAAGAAAAAAGTCCACAGGACAAAAGAAAGAAGGAAGTCCACAGGACAAAAGAAAGAAGTCCAAAGGACAAAAGAAAGAAGTCCACAGGACAAAAGAAAGAAGTCCACAGGACAAAAGAAGGAAATCCAAAGGACAAAAGAAGGAAATCCAAAGGACAAAAGAAGTCCACAGGACAAAAGAAAGAAGTCCACAGGACAAAAGAAAGAAGTCCACAGGACAAAAGAAGGAAATCCAAAGGACAAAAGGAAATCCAAAGGACAAAAGAAAGAAAGAAATCCACAGGACAAAAGAAGGAAATCCAAAGGACAAAAGAAGTCCACAGGACAAAAGAAGGAAATCCAAAGGACAAAAGAAGTCCACAGGACAAAAGAAAGAAGTCCAAAGGACAAAAGAAGGAAATCCACAGGACAAAAGAAGGAAATCCAAAGGACAAAACAAGGAAATCCAAAGGACAAAAGAAGTCCACAGGACAAAAGAAAGAAGTCCACAGGACAAAAGAAGGAAATCCAAAGGACAAAAGAAGTCCACAGGACAAAAGAAGGAAATCCAAAGGACAAAAGGAAATCCAAAGGATAAAAGAAGGAAGTCCACAAGACAAAAGAAGGAAATCCAAAGGACAAAAGAAGGAAGTCCACAGGACAAAAGAAGGAAGTCCACAGAACAAAAGAAGGAAGTCCACAGGACAAAAGAAGGAAATCCAAAGGACAAAAGAAGGAAATCCAAAGGACAAAAGAAGGAAGTCCACAGGATAAAAGAAGGAAATCCAAAGGACAAAAGAAGGAAGTCCACAGGATAAAAGAAGGAAGTCCAAAGGACAAAAGAAGGAAGTCCACAGGATAAAAGAAGGAAGTCCACAGGACAAAAGAAGGAAGTCCACAGGACAAAAGAAGGAAGTCCACAGGACAAAAGAAGGAAGTCCAAAGGACAAAAGAAGGAAAGTCCACAGGACAAAAGAAGGAAGTCCACAGGACAAAAGAAGGAAGTCCACAAAGAAGGAAGTCCACAGGACAAAAGAAAGAAGTCCACAGGACAAAAGAAGGAAGTCCACAGACAAAAAAGAAGGAAATCCTAAAGTATTCACACAAGGACACCATCTTGAAACTCATTTTAAAGAAGTAACATCAGATCAAGTTTTGTTAGCTGAAATTTCAGAATCACTGGTTCACAGTCCTGTTAATGCATTACTCTTTTAAGTTTACGAAATCTGTATTTTAGTGTTAATCAATTTTCTCTTCATATTGTTGAAGTTAGCGTGCAGTTTCAGTTCCATTTTTCTACTCTCCCACATGCTCCTTGTCTTCTACTGTCTTTCCTCAATCCAACCCGCCCCACTCTGATCCTCGATGCTTTCTCTTTTCTTCGTCTAATATCACTGATAGAGAAATGACGTGAAATCAAAGAAGGAAGGAAGTGTTTGACACTGGTTCCACTGTAAGCTACAACTGACCTTGCAGCACGCCGTAACTAAACAAAAGAAAGATGACGTTGGGGGCGAAACCGCTGATGAGAAGTGCAGCACTGAAGATGAATGTGCCCATCATGGTCGCCGTACGGACGCTGTAACGATTGCTGACCGCTGTAGCAAAAGGTCCTGCAACAACACAGAAAAAAAATGTCTATAACAACTTGATCCAACATTCTGGTGTTTGGGCTTTTGTTTTATCTGGTTATATACAATTAGGCTGCTGGGCCACAGAAACTCATGCCTCACGTCTCAAGCCTCATGCTTCACGCCTCACATCTCATTGCACTGGGCCACATCAGCTCACACCTCACATTTCACTGCACTGGGCAGCTCACGCCTCACATCTCATTGCACTGGGCCACAACAGCTCACACCTCACATCTCATTGCACTGGGCCACAACAGCTCACGCCTCACTCTCATTGCACTGGGCCACAACAGCTCACACTCACATCTCATTGCACTGGGCCACAGCAGCTCACACCTCACATCTCACTGCACTGGGCCACAACAGCTCACACCTCACATCTCACTGCACTGGGCCACAACAGCTCACACCTCACATCTCACTGCACTGGGCCACAGCAGCTCACACCTCAAATCTCATTGCACTGGGCCACAACAGCTCACACCTCACATCTCACTGCACTGGGCCACAGCAGCTCACACCTCACATCTCATTGCACTGGGCCACAACAGCTCACACCTCACATCTCATTGCACTGGGCCACAAGCTCCACCTCAATCTATGCATGGGCCACAACAGCTCACACCTCACATCTCATTGCATGGGCCACAACAGCTCACACCTCACATCTCATTGCACTGGGCAGCTCACACACTCACATCTCACTGCACTGGGCCACAGCAGCTCACACCTCACATCTCACTGCACTGGGCCACAACAGCTCACACCTCACATCTCATTGCACTGGGCAGCTCACACCTCACATCTCATGCACTGGGCCACAACAGCTCACCACTCACATCTCATTGCACTGGGCCACAACAGCTCACACCTCACATCTCATTGCACTGGGCCACAGCAGCTCACGCCTCACATCTCATTGCACTGGGCCACAACAGCTCACGCCTCACATCTCATTGCACTGGGCAGCTCACATACACTCATACGCACTCACATCTTCATTGCACTGGGCCACAACAGCTCACGCCTCACATCTCATTGCACTGGGCCAACAGCTCACACCTCACATCTCATTGCACTGGGCCACACAGCTCACACCTCACATCTCATTGCACTGGGCCACAACAGCTCACCCTCACATCTCATTGCACTGGGCCACAACAGCTCACGCCTCACATCTCATTGCACTGGGCCACAACAGCTCACACCTCACATCTCATTGCACTGGGCCACAACAGCTCACGCCTCACATCTCATTGCACTGGGCCACAACAGCTCACACCTCACATCTCATTGCACTGGGCCACAACAGCTCACGCCTCACATCTCATTGCACTGGGCCACAACAGCTCACGCCTCACATCTCATTGCACTGGGCCACAACAGCTCACACCTCAACATCTCATTGCACTGGGCCACAGCTCACACCTCACATCTCATTGCACTGGGCCACAACAGCTCACGCTCACATCTCATTGCACTGGGCCACAAAGCTCACCCTCACATCTCATTGCACTGGGCACAACAGCTCACACCTCACATCTCATTGCACTGGGCAGCTCACACCTCACATCTCATTGCACTGGGCCACAGCAGCTCAGCACTCACACGCTCACAATCTCATTGCACTGGGCAGCTCACACCTCACATCTCATTGCACTGGGCCACAACAGCTCACACCTCACATCTCATTGCACTGGGCCACAACAGCTCACACCTCACATCTCATTGCACTGGGCAGCTCACACCTCACATCTCATTGCACTGGGCCACAACAGCTCACACCTCACATCTCATTGCACTGGGCCACAACAGCTCACGCCTCACATCTCATTGCACTGGGCCACAACAGCTCACACCTCACATCTCATTGCACTGGGCCACAACAGCTCACACCTCACATCTCATTGCACTGGGCCACAACAGCTCACGCCTCACATCTCATTGCACTGGGCCACAACAGCTCACACCTCACATCTCATTGCACTGGGCCACAACAGCTCACACCTCACATCTCATTGCACTGGGCCACAACAGCTCACACCTCACATCTCATTGCACTGGGCCACAGCAGCTCACGCCTCACATCTCATTGCACTGGGCCACAACAGCTCACGCCTCACATCTCATTGCACTGGGCCACAACAGCTCACACCTCACATCTCATTGCACTGGGCCACAACAGCTCACGCCTCACATCTCATTGCACTGGGCAGCTCACACCTCACATCTCATTGCACTGGGCCACAACAGCTCACACCTCACATCTCATTGCACTGGGCCACAACAGCTCACATCTCATTGCACTGGGCCACAACAGCTCACACCTCACATCTCATTGCACTGGGCCACAACAGCTCACACCTCACATCTCATTGCACTGGGCAGCTCACACCTCACATCTCATTGCACTGGGCCACAGCAGCTCACACCTCACATCTCATTGCACTGGGCAGCTCACACCTCACATCTCATTGCACTGGGCCACAACAGCTCACGCCTCACATCTCATTGCACTGGGCCACAACAGCTCACACCTCACATCTCATTGCACTGGGCCACAACAGCTCACGCCTCACATCTCATTGCACTGGGCCACAACAGCTCACACCTCACATCTCATTGCACTGGGCCACAACAGCTCACGCCTCACATCTCATTGCACTGGGCCACAACAGCTCACACCTCACATCTCATTGCACTGGGCCACAGCAGCTCACGCCTCACCGCTAACGCGCGTGTTCTGTGCTGACAGTGCCAGAATACAGTGCTGTTTGCTCAATTGATCAGAACAATATTCGTGGTTTGTTTCGTTTTTCAAAGATGGATTCTTCCGACGAAGAAGACCCCCTGATTTTGCTCTTGCTCAGGAGGAGGAAGCGAAAGAGACAAAGCATATGGTGCCGAGAACATTTCTTCCTTAGAGAATCACGAGGAGAATTCCACCGTACATTCCATCGTCTCCTTTTTGGGTTCGTTCAGAATCTTTGCCAAGTCTTCCCAAACTTGGGTTTTTTTGTTTTTAATTTTGTCCTTGTAGTCAGGCACACGCTGATTCCAGAGCAGGGGCCTTGCCCGGACCACCTCGAATAATGTTTGTTTGTAGTCATCCATCCTGCATGTGAGGAGAATTGAAATGGCCAATGGTAACCAGGAACTTCAACTTCACGCATCAAAAAAAGTGGACAGTCCCACTTCTCCGCTCACGCGTGAACCGTGAACCATGAACCATGAAGCGTGATGCGTGAGTGGAGGTGTATGGTCCCGCGCAAGAGAGACCTCATCTGTTCAGTTTTCTATTCACGCGTGAGGCGTGAAGTATGAGGTGTGAGGCATGAAGTGTGAGGCGTGAGTTTCTATGGCCCAGCAGCCTTATGGGTAGCGTGGGGAGACCAAGATTGTTCTAATGATAGACTGATACAATACCAGTATTCTTTTTCTTACTTACTTCTTATACACCTACTCACTCACTCGCTTGCTTGCTTGCTTGCTTATTTGCTTGCTTACCTATCTACTTACTTACTTACTTACCTATCGATGATTAAGAAAATATTGGCTTCATCTTGTTGATAGATGGCTGAGCATTTGGGCACTGACTGGGGGGGGGGGGGGCTGGTTCTGCCATGTGAGACGAATTCACACTGAATAGCTGGTTGTGTTGTGAGTCAGACCTTTAATTATTTGCTTATTTACTTTATGTATATATATGTTCCTTTTTTTTAAGGTGAGATACACATACACATGTACCAGGATTGTTCCAGGGTTAAGGCTCATGCCATGATCACCATACACGTGGCACCTGTGACGTTAATGCATGGAATTCATTCCGAGCGCAGAGACGTCATTTTGAGAAATTGAAACTGAAACTGAAACTGGTGTTCTTTTTCAGTAACCAAGATTGTTCCAATGAGAGACATACAATACCAGTATTCTTTTACACGCCGTAACCAAGATTGTACCAATGATAGACTGATACAAAACCAGTATTCTTTTACACGCTGTAACCAAGACTATTCCAATGATAGACTGATACAATACCAGTATTCTTTTACACGCTGTAACCAAGATTGTACCAATGATAGACTGATACAAAACCAGTATTCTTTTACACGCCGTAACCAAGATTGTAACAATGATAGACTGATACAAAACCAGTATTCTTTTACATGCCGTAACCAAGACTATTCCGATGATAGACTGATACAATACCAGTATTCTTTTACACGCTGTAACCAAGACTATTCCAATGATAGACTGATACAATACCAGTATTCTTTTACACGCCGTAACCAAGATTGTAACAATGATAGACTGATACAATACCAGTATTCTTTTACACGCCGTAACCAAGATTGTAACAATGATAGACTGGTACAAAACCAGTATTCTTTTACACGCTGTAACCAAGATTGTAACAATGATAGACTAATACAATACCAGTATTCTTTTACACGCTGTAACCAAGATTGTAACAATGATAGACTGATACAATACCAGTATTCTTTTACACGCTGTAACCAAGATTGTAACAATGATAGACTGATACAATACCAGTATTCTTTTACACGCTGTAACCAAGATTGTAACAATGA
>JAPXFY010000028.1:2600493-2605493 GCA_030674185.1 Monoplex corrugatus
CAGCCCCAACACAAAACACACACCCCACACACACACACACACACACACACACACACACACACACAGAGAATACCTACCTGTGATGAAGTGAGAAAAACAACAGCCCCAACACACCAACCACGCCCAGCCCTGATCCTGAAGTTTGGATTCATTGTTCGCCGTCCTCTCTTCGTTGTCATCATCACCATTATCACCACTCATGTCTTCTTTAGCATTCAATTTTACCTGGAACATAACCATACATGTGATCATTCTGCTGTAGTAGTATTAAGCAGATCGATATCCCTTTACATGCTCATTTGCATACATAATATATGCATACATTGCAGCGAATGATTGTTTATTATATCTACTGACTATGCATTGCATGCATTTCATGATGCTTGTAAATGTCTTATATTATGAATTTGGAAATGATAAAAAAAAAATTGCTTGTAAATGTTTTGCAGTAAGTATTTGGAAATACTAAAAAAAAATCTTGTTCACAAATGTTTTGCAGTATGTATTTGGAAATGATAAAAAAAAAATGCTTGAAAACGTTTTGTACTATGTATTTGGAAATACTAAAAAATGCTTCTAAATGTTTTGAATTATGCATTTGGAAATGATCAAAATATGCTTGTAAATATTTTGCGGTATTATTTGGAAATACTTAAAAAAAATACTTATAAATGTTTTGTGTTATGTATTTGGAAATGATAAAAAAAAAAAATCTTATAAATGTTTTGTATTATGCATTTGGAAATGATAAAAAAAATGCTTGTAAATATTTTGCAGGATGTATTTGGAAATAATTTTAAAAATACTTATAAATGTTTTGTATCATGTGTTTCGAAATGATCAAAAAATGCTTGTAAATGATTTGTATTATGTATTTGGAAATGATCAAAAACCAACTTTAACCAAGAATTATTCATACATATATCATGGTGTATATATATGCAAAACTGGGCTGCACAGATGAGTCTCATCTACATCTACTTCAGAGAGACGCATCATTGAGGGTGTTGCTGGAATTTTCCTACCAACACCGCAAGTGTCTGTATCTCTCGGGCCTGGTTCAGATCAGGATAATATCCTAGGAAAGCAAGGTGTGTGATAATGTTTACATTTTGTTGTCACTGTTGTGACATTTTACCGTTGTCCTCACTTCATGTCAAATTTTATTTATCCGATACTCCTTCAAGGTCATTGTTATCTTGTTGTCATTGCCATTTAAAGCCCAGACGACTGCATACATATGATACAGCCATATCAGGGCTATACTCGCTTCAAAACACATAATACTTCAACAAGAAAAACAAAAGAAAAGAAAATTAAGTACACATAGCAATGCATTTGTGCGCATAATCTAGGGACAGACAGATAGACAGATAGATAGATAGATATTTTGACCATTCAGTCTGATTTATCTTGAGGAGTACAAAATCTCGATTTTCTGCAATATTTTTTGTACACAAATGGCGACTGCTAAAATGGCTTGACTATCTTTGCTTTTTGTTTGTGTGTTTGTTTGTGTGTTTGTTTGTGTGTTGTTTGTGTGTTTGTGGGTTTGTTTGTTTGTGTGTTTGTTTGTTTGTTTCTTTTCTTTCTTTGTGCTTTTTGTTTGCTTCTTTCTTTCTTTCTTTTCTTTTCTTTGTGTTTTTTGTTTGCTTGTTTGTGTGTTTGTTTCTTTTCTTCTTTTCTTTCTTTGTGCTTTTTGTCTGTGTGTTTGTTTCTTTTCTTTTCTTTGTTTGTGCTTTTGTTTGTGTGTTTGTTTGTGTTTGTTTCTTTTCTTCTTTTCTTTCTTTGTGCTTTTTGTTTGTGTGTTTGTTTCTTTTCTTTTCTTTGTTTGTGCTTTTTGTTTGTGTGTTTGTTTGTGTGTTTGTTTCTTTTCTTCTTTTCTTTTCTTTGTGTTTTTGTTTGCTTCTTTCTTTCTTTCTTTTCTTTTCTTTGTGTTTTTTGTTTGCTTCTTTCTTTCTTTCTTTTCTTTTCTTTGTGTTTTTTGTTTGCTTGTTTGTTTGTGTGTTTGTTTCTTTCTTCTTTTCTTTCTTTGTGCTTTTTGTTTGTGTGTTTGTTTCTTTTCTTTTCTTTGTTTGTGCTTTTTGTTTGTGTGTTTGTTTGTGTGTTTGTTTCTTTTCTTCTTTTCTTTCTTTGTGCTTTTTGTTTGCTTCTTTCTTTCTTTCTTTTCTTTTCTTTGTGTTTTTGTTTGCTTGTTTGTTTGTGTGTTTGTTTCTTTTCTTCTTTTCTTTCTTTGTGCTTTTTGTTTGTGTGTTTGTTTCTTTTCTTTTCTTTGTTTGTGCTTTTTGTTTGTGTGTTTGTTTGTGTGTTTGTTTCTTTCTTCTTTTCTTTCTTTGTGCTTTTTGTTTGTTGTGTTTTTTCTTTTCTTTTCTTTGTTTGTGCTTTTTGTTTGTTCTTTGTTTGTTTGTGTGTTTTGTTTCTTTTCTTTCTTTTTTTTCTTTGTGCTTTTTGTTTGCTTCTTTCTTTCTTTCTTTTCTTTTCTTTGTGCTTTTGTTTGTTCTTTCTTCTTTCCTTTCTTTGTCTTTTCTTTTTGTTTTTGTTTCTTGTTTTTTTTTCTTTCTTTTCTTTTCTTTGTGCTTTTTGTTTGCTTCTTTCTTTCTTTCTTTTCTTTCTTTGTGCTTTTTGTTGCTTTTTTTTGTTGCTTTGTTTCTTTGTCTTTCTTTCTTTCTTTCTTTGTGCTTTTGTTGCTTTTTTTTGTTTCTTCTTTTCTTTCTTTCCTTTTTTCTTTTCTTTGTGCTTTTTGTTTGCTTCTTTCTTTCTTTCTTTCTTTTCTTTTCTTTGTGCTTTTTGTCTGCTTGTTTGTTTGTGTGTTTTTTCTTTTCTTTCTTTGTGCTTTTTGTTTGCTTTGTTGCTTTTTGTCTTTCTTTTTTTTGTGTGTTTGTTTGCTTTTCTTTCTTTCTTTTCTTTTCTTTGTGCTTTTTGTTGCTTGTTTGTTTGTGTGTTTGTTTCTTTTTCTTTCTTTTTTCTTTTCTTTGTGCTTTTTGTTTCTTTTTTTTGTGTGTTTGTTTCTTCTTTCTTTCTTTCTTTCTTTTCTTTTCTTTGTGCTTTGTTTGTGTGTTTGTTTCTTTCTTTCTTTCTTTTCTTTTCTTTGTGCTTTTTGTTGCTTTTTGTTTGTGTGTTTTTCTTTTCTTTCTTCTTTTCTTTTCTTTGTGCTTTTTGTTTGTTTCTTTTCTTTCTTTCTTTTCTTTTCTTTGTGCTTTTTGTTTGTTCTTTTTTCTTTCTTTCTTTTTCTTTTCTTTTCTTTTCTTTGTTTGTTTTTTCTTTCTTTCTTTCTTTTCTTTGTGCTTTTGTTTGTTTCTTTCTTTCTTCTTTCTTTCTTTGTGCTTTTTGTTTGCTTCTTCTTTCTTTTTTCTTCTTTTCTTTGTGCTTTTGTGCTTGTTTGTTTGTGTGTTGTTTCTTTCTTCTTTCTTTTCTTTGTGCTTTTTGTTTGTGTGTTTGTGTTTGTTTCTTTTCTTTGTTTGTGCTTATTGTTTGTGTATTTGTTTGTTTGTTTCTTTCTTTTCTTCTCTTTCTTTGTGCTTTTTTTTGTTGTTTGTTTTCTTTGTTTGTTTCTTTCTTTTCTTTTCTTTGCGCCTTTTGTTTGTTTGTTTTTTGTTGTTGTTTTTTTGGGGTGTTGTTGTTGTTGTTGTTATTGTTTTCTTCTGTGCGCTAGACTATACCTCAAAACTACCTTTAAAGATCTCACCTTCTCCCCTTGTGTCGACGATTCCAAGACCAACGGTTTCCCCTCTATTTCACAAGCGTCCTCTGTGTCCATGTCAGCAACGTCATTATTCTCCCGTCCCGAATTCAACGCCACGAGCTTTCGCGGGTCGTCACAAACATCGTCATTGCACTGTCCTAACCCGGGTGTCCTCAACCCTTGCCAGTCTTCCACAGAGTGGTCACGTGATTCTTTGACGGTTCTGTCGTCTGCCACACTGTCTCCGCTGCAGGAATGCGATCTGTCTTCCGGTATCTCGTCTTTGTTCCTCATGGCTGTGAGGAGGTGGTGAGTTCAGCGTCTTCTTTCTTTACTGGTGGCTCTGCAAGTTGAAAAACAGAACAGACGATTGCGACTTACGAGAAGAAGAAGAAGAAAAGAAAGAAATAATCATATCGATGACAGCCACACTTTCACACTACAGATTTGCTCAGTGTCACCTCAGCACCAGGAGATCCAGTGCCGCTCACTGAGCAGCAGAACTTGTCTACAGTCTTGATCTCCTGGTTGCTGAAGATGACGGCTGGAGGGTCGTGAAGCACCAGAAGTCTCTGACAGGGTGTTGGCAGAAACATACCCTCTGTCATCGTCATCATCATCATCACCCTACGACCTGTCTGGCCTGGGTGGCTCCATCACTACCTGAAGGTATTACCAGCACTGCTCCAGAGATCTCTGAGACAATCAGACATGCATATGTACCAACCATGGCAAGGAGTTAGTTGGTTTGGTTCGGTTTTTACGTCGACATCCACCGCAGGTGATATGGCCGACCGGTTTAACCATCCCAGGGAAGTGTTGGGGGGGGGGGGGGAAGGGGGGGACTTATCTAATCCTATACTGACATCGCCAAAAAAACAATGATGCTAAGATGGGACAGTGTGAAGGGCAGTTTTAATGTAGCGCACCCCTGGGATTCGAACCCACAACCATTAGTTTGTGAATCCGACTCTCAACCAACTGAGCTACAGAGGCCCGCTTATGACAAGGAGGCCAGTAATCAGACGTTTATTTCACAGGCGATCCAGGAAGAACGGTATTTGTTATCTGTGGTTCAAATCCATCGATAAATGACTGAAAATATCATTGCTAACACTTGTAAAGTTATACGGTTGCGAGGCGTGGACAGTCAACAAGCAAAGCCAGAACAAGATTGAGGCATCCGAGATGTTGTTTCTGAGAAGCATGTTGAGAGTTCCATGGACAGCAAAGAAAACAAACGAGACAGTCTTGATGGAGGCAGACACAAGTAGATCATTCATAAGGAAGATTAGGAAAAGACAGGCAACATTTATTG
>JAPXFY010000028.1:2610493-2617993 GCA_030674185.1 Monoplex corrugatus
GCTTGTAAATGTTTACAACATTTGGGGTTTATACTTCTATAGTTAAGTTTTCCTTTTGCTTGTAAATGTTTACATATATTTGGGGGGTTATTCTTCTAATATTTGAGTTTTCCTTTTGGTTGTAAATGTTTACACACATTTGGGCGTTTATACTTCTACAGGTTACAGTTTTCCTTTTGCTTGTAAATGTTTACACATATTTGGGGGGGGGGGGGGGGTAATTCTATACGTTTGAGTTTTCCTTTTGGCCGTAAATGTTTACACACATTTGGGCGTTTATACTTCTACAGGTTACAGTTTTCCTTTTGCTTGTAATGTTTACACATATTTGGGGGGATATATTTCTACACGTTTGAGTTTTCTTTTTGCTTGTAAATGTTTACAAATAGTTGGGGGTGGTTATACTAAGGTTCTATACGTTTGAGTTTTCCTTTTCCTTGTAAATGTTTACAAATATTTGGAGGGTTTATACTTTTACATTTGAGTTATCCTTTTGCTTGTAAAGATATTGCTAATAGGGCTCAGAACGCAGTGCTGTGTGTAATGAAGCAATTACATGTCATCATCATGTGCCCTGACGCATGGCGTTGGGATCATGGCCCTCCATACGAATCTATCCCCTGTCCCTGCAAGTACATCCCCACCCTTTATTCCTTTTCTCACACTGGACCCAGCAGCAGGGAAGTTTCAGTCTTTCTCTCCTAATTTTTGTATCTGGTGTCTGTTTGTAATCTTACGCTTAACAAAGGCCAGTTGGCCGAAAATTTGCGCCTGTCCTGTCTTGTATTATATACGCGTTCTTATTCTTCTTTCGTGGTTTTTGTTTTGTTTTGTTTTTGTTTGTTTGTTTGTTTTGTTTTTGTTTTTGTTTTTGTTTGTTGTTTGTTTGTTTGTTGTGTGCTATCCATGGAACTCTGAATATTCTTCTCAGAAACCATACTGATCAGTTGCCTCAATTTTGTTCTGACGTTGCGTGTTGACTGTCCACGCCTCAAAACCGTACAACAGTATCGGCTCTATTAACATTCAAGAACTCTCTTCCTGGTGTTAACTGATAGGCATTTGTTGGTAAGAACGCATCTCATCTTCTTCAATGCTGTTTTGGCCAGCCAAAACACGAAAAGAACGGATCTTTTCATGTACTGAATAATGATTCGAATGACTTTTTTATTCTTTTTTATTTAAAAAAACTGATTTGCAGATTCACACATTATGGTATAGAGAGACAGAGACAGAGAGAGGTAGAGAGACAGACAGACAGACCGACAGACAGAAAGACAGGGAGAGAGAGAGAGACAGACAGACAGACAGAGCGAGAGACAGAAGAGAGAGAGAGAGAGAGGCAGACAGACAGAGACAGACAAAAAGACAGAGACAGATAGACTGAGAGAGACAGAGAAGAGACAGACAGACAGACAGAGCAAGAGAGACAGACAGATAGAGAGAGAGACAGAGACAGAGAGCAGAGGAGACACACACACACACACACACACACACACACACACACACACACACACCACACACACACACACACACACACACACACACACACACACACTGAATTTGTAGGCCTTGAAAAAGTTTTGGGGGTCAAGAAAAGTGCTGACAAGTGCTTAGATCTTGATGTTCATTTTAAAATTTCCAGCGAACAAAATATCATCATGTATATTCCGTATGCTGTTTGGAGTTCATGTATCAACAACGTCTTTTCATATGTGCATGATTTTGTGTGTGTGTGTGTGTGTGTGTGTGTGTGTGTGTGTGTGTGTGTGTGTGTGTGTGTGTGTGTGTGTGTGTGTGTGTGTCTGTGTGTGTGCGTGTGTCTGTATGTGTGTGTGTGCGTGTGTCTGTATGTGTGGCTGTGTGTGTGTGTGTGTGTGTGTGTTTGTGTGTGTGTGTGTGTGTGTGTGTTGTGTGTGTGTGTGTGTGTGTGTTGTGTGTGTGTGTGTGTGTGGCTGTGTGTGTGTATGTGTGTGTGTGTACGTCTGTCTACATCTGTCTGTCTATGTCTGTCTGTCTGTCTATGTCTGTCTGTCTGTCCCTGTCTATGTCTGTCTGTCTATGTCTGTCTGTCTGTCTGTGTGTGTGTGTGTGTGTGTTGTGTGTGCGTGCGCACGTGTCTCTCTCTGTGTCTCTCTCTGTCTTTCTGTCTGTCTCTCTATCTCTCTATCTGTCGCTGTCTGTCTGTCTCTCTCTCTCTCTCTTTCTTTCTCTTACGCATACATACACTCGTGCACACACAAAGGGTAACAAACACATCCACGCTAGCGCACAATATAAAAGTCCTTCTGAATATCTCAATGTGTTTTCAGTTTACATTACATTTACAGATAGCCAACTGTAAAAAATTGTATTCTGACCACATTATTAAACGCGCGACACATAGAAAGGTGTGAATGAGAGGGGAGGGATGCTCTTAAAACCATTTTGCTTTTTTTTTTTTTTTTTTTTTTAAGCACTAAAGTGTTACAAGCAATTATCAGGTTGGTTGGTTTCACTATATTTCGAACATCCAAGAATTATGAGGGGACAAAAACCAAGATGAGATAGTGAAGCCATTTTAAGCCCTTTTAACAATCTCCCTTTAAAAAAAAAAAAAAAAAAGAAGAAAAAAAAACAATATGCAATTACAGGAAATCCAGATTGTGTACTTTTTTTCCTCAAACTTTTTTTTTAATTCTTTTTTGACAAAACACAAATAAATACAATGTTTGCTGAACATTATTACAATGTCATAGAAGAAGAAGAAAAAGAACAAGATGTGTATACAAAAGACTGAGCAAAAATCATATACATGCGCCATATCTATTAGTCTGTTATGTTTTCTTAAACTAGTATAAGGTCGTTTAATTTATACAGTTTTAGATTTTAGTTGTTGTTGGTGGTGTTTGCTTTTGTTTGTTTGTTTGTTTGTTTGTTTGTTTGTTTGTATTTTCATTTGTATTCCCTCTCAGTAAAAGGTCAAAGATAAACGCATTAGCAAAGCAAGATTATCTGCATGAGCCCAAAGTTCAAAACACACACACACAAAAACGCCTACATCTTCATCAAATGTTCTACGTGCATGAATTTACAGTCATTTACAATTAAGCTACGCACAAAAAGTTAAGGATCACTATGAGAAAACAGGTGCGTAATAAACTCAGCTCGCTACTGTTATTTATTTCTCAGTCCAGCCAAATTGTTGTGAATTCTTGTTCAGCTGTAAGTGGGCGATGTTGTGTTAGTGCGAAAATTGCACGGGATTCTCTACTACTGAGCTTGGCCGCAAACGGAAAAGCAGAAACTTGCGAAAAAGGACCTTGTTTTGGACCATTCTGCCTGAACACATTGCACAAGCCAGATGGAAAAACCATTATGCACGTGCAAGCACTGCTGTTTATGTGTGAGATGCTGTATCTTGCTTGGCTTTATAAGAAGACATTCCACCAGTAGTAGGCCTGATCTGACAATGCCTCCACGACGAAAATTGAGCGAGTTTGAGAGGGGATGAGCTGTTGCATGGTTCCAAGATGGTTATGAGGGGACAAAAACCAAGATGAGATAGTGAAGCCATTTTAAGCCCTTTTAACAATCTCCCTTTAAAAAAAAAAAAAAGAAGAAGAAGAAAAAACCAATATGCAGACTGATTCAACGCTTCACAGCCACTGGGAGGGTCCATGAAAGACGCAGATCTGGTCGACCGAAGAAGACAAACCCACGTGAAGATCGTCTCATTGAACGACAAGCCCTGCAGACAAGAACAGCCTCTTCCAGCATCATTCGAAGGCAGCTGAGGATGGCTACTAACATCAACATCAGCCAGCAGACCATACGGAACCGCCTTCATGGGTTTAACTTCCGTTCTCGTCGCCCAGCTGTACGGCCACGCTTAACTCCAGCCCATAGGGCAGCACGCCGCGCCTTCTGCAGACGTCACGTGAGGTGGACACGTCAGCAATGGTCACAGGTCCTGTTCAGTGATGAATCATGCTTCACCATGAACACAACGACAGCCAACTGAGGGTCTGGAGGCGCCCAGGGCAACGCTTTATTGACACCACTGTCCAAGAAAAGGTGGCCTTTGGTGGAGGTTCTGTAATGGTCTGGGGGGGCCTTCAGCCTTCACCACAGAACACCCTTGTATCATGTACAGGGTAACCTGACTGGCCTCCGATACCGGGATGAGATCCTTCGACCGCTGGCTGTGCCTACACTGCAGCAGATGGCACCTCTACCAGGATGACAACGCTCCCCCCACAGGGCAAGGGTGGTCAACGACTTCCTGCAGCAGTCTGGAGTCAACAGAATGGAGTGGCCAGCATGCAGTCCCGATCTCAACCCGATTGAGAACCTCTGGGATGAGCTGGATCGCAAAGTGAGTAGCAACCACCCCCCTCCCAGGGATGCCCAACACCTCTACCAGATGCTGCAGGCTGAGTGGCAGGCGCTTCCACAGAGGATCTTCACCAACCTGGTCAACTCGATGAGGACTCGCTGCGTCGAGTGCCAGAATAGCCATGGCGGTTACACGCATTACTGAACTTTTGGGAGCATCAGAATGCCCTGTCTTGTGATTTCAATGACTTTGGGAAATCAAATTTCGATACGTACCCACTTTGATCAAATGTACACACCAAACGATTGCTCGAAATTGAAGGCAATTGTGTATCGTTATCACTAAAGCATGGAATTAAATGTTTGCCAAACTTCAACGCATTGGCTTTCTTATTTTGAAAGTTATGAATTTTTGTGCAAGTGATCCTTAACTTTTTGTGCGTAGTGTATATGTAAGACAAACATTCAAATATAAACAGGCAGGTCATATAGAAATCACACATACATCACATAAAGATTGTGTACTTTATTTTTAAGGATCATCGCACTCAGGGAGGTTACCTTTGTGCTAACCTTCCTCCCCACCCCCACCCCCATTCTCTACGCCAAGTTAATGGCCGCAGAAGCTGCCACAGGTTTTACAATGCGATAATGATGATGTTGATGAGGATGATAATCGCGATGCTATGGAGTTCCATCTAAGATTGAGACTGCGTGTCAGGGCTGTACTCTACGCTTACTATCATAATAACCTGGCGTCAACCAGGCCCGAGAGATACAGAAACCTGCGATGCTGGTCAGAAGATTTGAGCAATTCCCTCAATGACGCATCCATCAAGTGGATGAGACTTGACTGTGTGGTTCCAGTCTTCCCAATGAACCCACAGCACGCCCAACTCTGGGTAGGAGCCAGTTAGAGCCGAAAAAAAGAGACTTTGTACATGTCAAGACCACTAAACCATGCCATTGTCGGAAATCCAGATTTTGTACTTGTCAAGGCCACTAAAACATGCCATTACCGAAAATCCAAATTTTGTGCTTGTCAAGGCCACTAAAACATGTCATTATACATGTACTATTATAGGAAATCCAGATTTTGTACTTGTCGTGGTCACTAAAACACGTTATTATAGGAAATCCAGATTTTGTACTTTTCATGGCCACAAAAACATGCCATTACAAGAAATCCAGGTTTTGTACTTTTCATGGCCATCAAAACATGTCATTATAGGAAATCCAGATTTTCTACTTTTGTCAATGCTACTGTGACCTTGAAGACAATTCAGTTCAAATAAAAATCTGACGTGTATCAAGGACAATGGTAGACTGTCACCACAGTCAAAAAGAATTTCAAACACTGAAACGTTCCAAGGAAAGTGCTGTTTACACGTCTTTTTCAACAAGTGCTCATTTTAGGCACTTTATTTTTTTTTTTTTTTTTTTTTTTTTTTGGTAGCCTGTGACTTTGACGTCGACACTTCAAAGTTGTTGCATTCTCAAAGTGCACTTCAATAGCCCATACATTTTTAAAAACAAAATTTGGTAAAGATCTATAGATCTAGAAACAGCTGAGAAAATGTTGCTAATATATTTTTGTCACAGACACACACACATACACACATACACGCGCGCGCGCGCGCGTTCACACACACGTGTTCACACACACACACATACACACACACAAACACGTGTTCACACACACACACACACACACACACGTGTTCACACACACACATACACACACACACATACACACACACACACACACACACACACACAAACACGTGTTCACACACACACACACACACACACACACACACACACATACACGCGCGCGCGCGCGTTCACACACACACACACACACACATACACACACACATACACACACACACACACACACACATACACACACACACAAACACGTGTTCACACACACATACACACACACACACACACACACACACACATACAGTGATACACACAGACAGACACACACACACACACACACACACACACACACACACACACACACACACACACACACACACCTCAAGTAACATGAATTATTCTCCTTTCTTTCCAAGCCTTTTAAAGGAAAACTACTCAAGTCCTCTCTATCATTTGGTACAAAGGTTTTTTTTTTAACACTATACACAATTCCCAGCAAATTATACAACATTTACCCTGCATACCCCTTTAGCTGTTTCATGGGCCTGAAGCCATGCATGAATAATAATTTATATCCTGCTACATTGATTTTATCACTATTTCATTTTTATTCACTATGTCACACCATGTTTATTGCTCACTCAAGTAGCACACACACACAAACATACACACACACACACAACACACACACACACACCACACACCCCACACACACACACAACACACACACATACACATACATACATCCACACACATACATACATACATACACTCACACACACACACATCACACTCACAGAGAGAGAGAAGAGAGAGAGAGAGAGAGAGAGAACAGAAGACAGACAGACAGAGAGACAAGAGAGAGAGACACAGAGAGAGAGACAGACAGAGAGACACAGAGAGAGAGGACAGAAGAGAACAAGAGAGAGAGACACATCACACCAGCGCGCGCACACACAAACACACACACACACACGTTAAACACACACACACGTTCACACACACACACACACAACACACACACACACAAACACACACGTGTTCATCACACACACAACACACACACACACACACAACACACACACAGTCAACACTGTTCACACACACACACACACACACACACACACACACAAACACACACGTGTTCATACACGTGTTCACACAACACACACACACACACACACACACACAAACACACACGTGTTCATACACGTGTTCACACACACACACACACACAACACACACACACACACACACACACACACACACACACAACGTGTTAACACTCACACACACATACACACACAAACACACACGTGTTCACAACAAACACACACACACCACACACACACACACACAACGTGTTAACACACACACACACACACATACACACACACACACACACACACACACACACACACACACACACACACACACACACCCAACTACATTCTGCAACCTACTTACGTACGTACGTAGTACTAAAGTAGATCATGCACACACACTACGCAGTCT
>JAPXFY010000028.1:2632993-2650493 GCA_030674185.1 Monoplex corrugatus
AAACAAACCTTGACCATAAACAAACCTTGACCATGTAAACAAACCTTGACCATAAACAAACCTTGACCACGTAAACAAACCTTGACCACGTAAACAAACCTTGACCACGTAAACAAACCTTGACCATAAACAAACCTTGACCATGTAAACAAGCCTTGACCATGTAAACAAACCTTGACCATGTAAACAAACCTTGACCATTAAACAAACCTTGACCATAAACAAACCTTGACCATGTAAACAAACCTTGACCATGTAAACAAACCTTGACCATGTAAACAAACCTTGACCACGTAAACAAACCTTGACCATGTAAACAAACCTTGACCATGAAACAAACCTTGACCATAAACAAACCTTGACCATGTAAACAAACCTTGACCATGTAAACAAACCTTGACCATGTAAACAAACCTTGACCATGTAAACAAACCTTGACCATGTAAACAAACCTTGACCACGTAAACAAACCTTGACCATGTAAACAAACCTTGACCATGTAAACAAACCTTGACCAGTAAACAAACCTTGACCATGTAAACAAACCTTGACCATGTATTGTAAACAAATTAAAAAGATAATGATTATAGAGTTGGTGTTTGTACGTTTGAGATCTTACATAATTTACGCTTTACAAATGCCAGTTGGCCAAAAATTTGCTGCCTGTCTTGTGTGGTTGTGTTAAAATGCGCATTCTGATTCTATTTTTGTGTTGTTTTTTTTCTGGTTCCTGCTTGTTTGAATGTGGGTGGGCACACTTTTTTTTTTGATAATTTATTTGATTGATGTTATGCAATTTGTCGGTGGTGTAACGAGCAGTAAGTAGGTTGATGTACAGACAGCACAAAGAAAGACAGGGCCAACATCGATAAACCTTTAACCCTTTGACTCCCGCACCCTGCCCACCAGCATCCTGCATTGTCAACCATGCTAGCAAAGCAAAAACTTAACCCTTTGACTCCCTCACCCTATCCACCAACTTCCTCTTGAGGGTGAGGGAGTCAAAGGGTTGTTTTTGCAGTTGGTGGACAGGGTGCAGGAGTCAAAGGGTTAAGTTTTTGCAGTTGATGGACAGAGTGCGGGAGTCAAGGGGCTAAGTTTCCATGGTGCGTGACCCGTCACTAACATTCAGGCTCACATTGATTTTGACAGGGCAGCCCAGTAAAAGACATCACCCTACCTGACAATGCTCCCAAGACACTGCTGTGCAGAAACATGCAGACTACATAGCAGCGTATGGAAACAAGAAAGATGACTATGTAAGTTTTTCACCTGGATGGTTCCCCTGTGGGGCTGCCGGGGGCTCTTTCAGTATAACTATAAATACATGGGTGCAGCTTTTTCCGTTTGACAATGGAATCTGTTTTATCAAAAGAGTCAGAAACGGAAAATCCGTTTTTTGAAAAATCTTCAGGATTGGGGGGGGGGGGGGGGCTACAAGTACAACCCCATACGGGGTGCTGCCGGCCCCCGGACCCCTTTCAGTTTTTTTTACTTTTTCTAAGTTGCACCCTTGTAAATAGTATCCCCACCTTCTGGAAATTCTGTGCTGGAAATTTCCTCTTTTCTGTCGCTCTCTTTGTTGTTTCTCACTTTCTGCCTTGTTCCTTTGCTTTCTGTCATTTCTACCCATCATTTTCTGCCTTAATGGTCCATTTACCTGTATGTGTTTGATAAAGTCTTATGTACATTTTCTTAGGATTGATAATTGGGTACATGTATTAAGTTCATTTTTGGCTCTAGGGAGGCTAGATATTTTAGCAATTTTAGGTAATTTATGCCTGTTTTTATATATATGCGTTGGTGTCCTTATGTATGCTTATAATTTATATTATATATAAATATTTGTATTCAGGTGTGTTTTTTAAATCTCCCCTGTGCGATAAATTGGACGGAGTGGTCAGCACCGGGGCATGCCCTTAGATTATGTGCATGAATGCATTGGTATGTGTACTTAATTTTCTTTTTTTTTTTTTTTTTTTTTCCCTTTTGAAGTTTTGTATGTTTTGGAGCGGTTATAGCCCTGGTATGGCTCTATGCAGTCGGCTGGGCTTAAAACAACAATAACAATAACAAGACCTTGATGGGTTAGTCCTCTTTTCCCACTGGATGAAGCAGCAGGAAGTTTCCAACTTTTTCTCCTAATTTTTGTATAATTTGGTGTTTGTTTGTTTGTGATCTTACATTCACACTTGGCGAAGGCCATGTGGCCAAATATTTGTGCCTGTCTTGTCTGGTTGTATTAAATACACATTCAGATTCCATTTTGTGTTTTTCTTGTTCCTGTTTGCTTGAACACGGGCAGTCACGTGTATTTTGGATTTTGTTGTTTGTTTTGTTTTGTTTTGTATTTTTATGGTTGTGAGGGTAACACTACTAGTACTACTACTACTACTACTACTACTGCTACTACTACTACTGCTACTACTGCTACTGCTACTAGTACTACTACTAGTACTAGTAGTACTACTACTTACCCCTGTGGGGATGCCAGGGGTTCTTTCAATATAAATAGTATCCACACACACACACACACACACACACACACACTCACAGACACACACCACACTCTCTCTCTCTCTCTCTCTCTCTCTTCACACACACACACACACACACACACACACACACACACACACACACACACACACACACACAGCATACACACATACTTGTAAACACACACGCTTGCACACACACACATGCAAAAACTGAACCCTTTGATGCCCTCACCCTGTCCACCAGCATCCTGCAGGAAGCTGGTGGATAAGGTGAGAGAGTCAAAGGGTTAAGTGTTTCGAGTTGTTGGATGGGGTGTGGGAGTCAAAAGGTTAATATGTAATGCAACATGGTGCGTGGTTGGACAGGAGTACATAATGACGGAATACCTACGCATGAACGGCATGTACTGGGGGCTAACGGCCATGGCACTGGCGGGGCAACTGGACAGGATGGAGAAAGAGGAAGTCATCACTTTTGTCAAGTCTTGTCAGACAGAGACAGGGGGTGTGGCCTGCAGCGTGGGTCATGACCCTCATATGCTGTCTACTTTGAGTGCAGTGCAGGTGGGATTATTCCAGTTTATTCCCCCTTAGTCTGCAAGTTCTCTTCTTTCAGATAATGTTATCATACACAATCATGTATAATGTGGAGTCCCCCTATAACTCCTTGGGGATGCTGGGGGCTCTTTCACTCAGTATAAATAGTATTCCCACCCTCTGGAAATTACGTCCTGGAAATTTCCTCTTTTCTGTCATGCTCTTTGTTTCTGCCTTGTCCCTTTGCTTTCTGTCATGTGTCCCTATCATTTTCTGCCTTGCTGATCCGTTCGCTTGTGTGTGTTCGATAAAATCTTACATACTTTCTCTTAGGATTGATAATTGGGTACATGTATTGGGTACATGTATTGGGTACATGTATTAACTGCGTTTTTGGTTTAAGAAACTGTGATGTGCAGTAGCAATTTTAGAATCATCGCACTTAAAGGGGTAACATCCGATCCAATGGATCAGGACGCATGCGCAGTAAGCATGGGCGGGGCTAAACCAAATAAAGAAAAGCACGTGGCTAAGGGTA
Source organism: Monoplex corrugatus (assembly GCA_030674185.1). Classification (NCBI taxonomy): domain Eukaryota; kingdom Metazoa; phylum Mollusca; class Gastropoda; order Littorinimorpha; family Ranellidae; genus Monoplex; species Monoplex corrugatus. Next base: position 2,636,567 of record JAPXFY010000028.1, read on the forward strand.
GTAAACAAACACGCTAACAGTGACGAACAAAACAGACACTTGCTTCTTAGTAACTGAGAAGAAAGTGAAGCAAATTCCGTCCACACAGCTCCCCAGAACTCGAACGTTTTCCTACGTAACACATTACGTGTATGAGGAAATGGGTTTTGTAAGTTCATTTTAGGGGGGAAGGTAGTCATCTTATGCTTTCCGTTGACTTTTCTTACAGGAAAAACATGATATAGTTTTAGAGAAATTATAGCTTGGTCCCCCTTCAATGGGAATCAGTACACCCCACACTATCTCCGCAGTCCTGGTTGTCTCCTGCCTGGAGCATAACCAAAGTTTGGACAGGGCACATCAGTTTCTGTTCAAGACTATTTATCAAATAGTATGAACACTTGATCAGAAGTCTTTGTATTTCTCGTCAGTTTGTCATACACACACGCTGCACTATTACTGTTGAGAGCCCCTGACTTCGTGCTCAGATCTAAATTACAGATTGATAACCTCATCCCTTCACCCCTAAACAGTTGATTACACTCCGGGCTGGCACGCAGTAACTGGGGCCTTGACTAGGAGATCCGGTAGATCTATGTAAGTTACTTGAACCTTGCTGAGAATGAGAACAAAAGATGAGAAGGAAAGCATGGTGCTAATGGAAACTGCATGACTGCTATCCCATGCTTGGCCTCTCTCACGGTGTGAAAGAAATAGCGCCAGAAATCTGTGGTCAGACCTATCATTGTCTGTAAGCAAATTTGCGCGCTCATTCTTTCTGGGTTCTACTGAAAACGCACACGTCTAGTTTGAGAGAGTTTGTCTTTGACGAAATAATGAATTTTAAATTATTATTGCTGGATATAAACGAAGAAAAGAAGGAGGCTGTAAGACAACTGTTTGAAAGCTGTGGTTGGGAGTGGAAATGTGAAGTGCTATCACAAGTTACAATCAGTGAAGCTGACAGTGTCAGTGAGAGTAGTTCTGTGTGTTGCCAACATCTCCTGTGTAGATACCACAGCATCTTGTACACCTACTTCAATGGCTACACTGTCCTCAGCAAGTTATAGATTTACGCCGGCGACAGATGTAGTGTGTTCCTCGTCTGGTGCTAGTGTCAGTGTAGGTGATAGATCTAGTGTTAGTTTACAGCATGCAGTTAGTCAGGGCAGATGCCAGTTTTGTTTTTGTGAGCCGTGTGTTACTGCAAACTGTCAGAGGTGGCTGGGTAATGGACAGTCAGCACAAGTTAGGAATTCAGGACTTAGGAAACAATAGAAAATTTTGGAACATACTAAATTCTAGGAATGCGTGGAGACATCCACAATATTTTTTAAAGAAATGGGTGACTATGGGGCGTGATGGTGTAGATGAATGTGTGGTGACAGTCCTTCGTGAGATAATGCCAGACTGTGTGCTGTCGCTTGTAAGACTTGTACCCTAACCCACCTGGTAAGCCGTACATGGGACATAAGTGGTGGTGACTACAGGTCAGTGTTGTGTTCATATTGTGCTCCGATGTGTGTGTGTGTGTGTGTGTGTGTGTCTGTGTGTGTATGTGTCTGTGTGTATATGAGTACGGTGTATGTGCGCACAGCTTGTGTGTGCAAATAGATCTGTTGCATGTGCTTGATTTCTTTTCATACACTACACAGTTTTAATTAAGCTGATCGTTTAATTCTCTGGACGTCTATATTGTAGGCCTTTCAGGTGTGTGTGTGTGTGTGTGTGTGTGTGTGTGTTGCGACAACATGCCTTCGTTGTTTTCTTTCCACGTGCTTTTCTATTTTTGGATGGCGTGCCTGTCAGATGTCTCGTCATGTTTTGCAGCCCCGCCTCTAATTTCGTCCAATTCAGATTTTAATTTCCTAATAAATGCATATACGCACATTTTTCGATAAAAATATAACAACAGTTTAAAAGCAGGGATTGAGATTGTACTGTGTGACAAATATGAGCCAGGTAGCTCTCTGACAGCGTCCGAAATCTGTAATTAACTCAGAGCAGACAGTCGGTGTTGCTTCGGCAAACGTTTGAATTCAAGTGACTTCCGATCTACTTCCCCGCCTTATACGAGGGTTGTTCAATTTAAGATGTCACCACCCCCTTAAAAAACGTACCTCTCATCTCAGCAACTTGAAACTTTTACATCCCCTCGAAGTATTCTCCGTTGGCTAGGATGCAAAGTTCAAGCCTCCTACGCCAATTCTCAAGCGCCCTCTGATAGTCGGTTTTAGGCAGACCAGACAACTCTGATCTTACGGCTTTGGCGAGGTCTTGTACCCGGTCAAACTTACGCCCAGCGAGCTTTTCCTTCAGAACAGGGAACAGCCAGAAGTCGCATGGGGCCAAGTCGGGGCTGTAGGGTGGGTGGTCCAAAACTTGGATCCCTTGCTCGCTCAGGAAGGTTGTGGTGACCTTCGCCTTATGGGCACTGGCATTGTCATGCAGAAGAAGGGTCCTCTGGGTGCCGACGGTTGGGCGCTGCTCATGGATTTTTCCTACAACTTTGGGGAGCACAACTTGGGTATAGTAGGAGGCAGTGATTGTTGATTTCTCAGGCAAAATGTCAATTGCCACAAGGCCTTGCGTGTTGAAAAAAATAGAAAACAGTCGCTTGCGACTCTGGAATCCTGGGCGAAGAACAACTGGTCGGTCTCCGTCAGGGCCAACCCACATGCGGTTGCAGCGTTTGTTGGGGATGCCGTAGAATGTGAGCCAACTCTCATCTCCCGTCACTAAGTCACACAGTCGTTTTGGCCCGTTGGGCTCAAACTCATCGAGCAGTTTGCGTGAACATGCCACCCGCTGCTGCTTCTGATCATCACTTAAGAGATGTGGCACCCATCTTGCAGCCAGTTTTCTCATGTGAAGGTCTTTGTGCAGAATGTTGTTAATGGTGCCAATTGAAAGCTCACATGCCTCGCTTAATTCCCGCACAGTCGAATGTGGATCCTCCTCTATCAGTCTTTTCACATATGCAATGTTTTGTTCGTTCCGAGCTGGTAAAGCTCGCTCTGCACGATTACCCCAATCAGATGGCACTCTACCTGCTCCTAATTGTTTGACCCACCTGCAAACTGTGCGGTAAGACACACAATCCGTTCCGTAAACAGCTTGCAAATCTGCGTGTATCTTCCTACAATCGTCACCAAGTTGTAGCCTTGTGAAAGTGTAGAAACGAAATTGCTCATTGGTGACGTCCATTTTTTTCAGGCTCAGCTATTTGAAACACATTTGTAATTACGTCATACTCCGAGTTGCGTCATGATGTCAACTTTATTTTCTGCATGCTAATCAGGTAAACTTTAAAGTTGTGTTTGGTATAAACATTTTTCTGTGCGTTGCTTCGTTTTCAAACGGCAAGCCTAGTGTCATCTTAAATTGAACAACCCTCGTATAGTCCTGCTGCCCCTTTAAGGTGGTTACCTTTGTGCTCACCTTTTTTTTTTACGTCCCATTTTCTGTGCCATCTTCAATGGCGACAGAAGTTGGCACAGTTTTTGTTTGTTTGTTTTGTTTGTTTTTTGTTTGTTTTTTGTTTGTTTGTTTGTTTGTTTTAGGATCATCACACTCAGGGAGGTTTTCGTTGTGCTCACCTTTTTTTTTTCCCGTCCCATTTTCTACGCCATCTTTAATGGCCACAGAAGCTGGCACAGGTTTGTTTCTTTTTTAAACAATGCAGTGATGATGATGTCGATGATGATGATAACCATGATGCTGTGAAGTTCCATCTAGGATTGAGACTGCGTGACAGAGCTGTACTCTATGCTTACTATCATAATATATATATCCTATCCTGATGTCAACCAGGCCTGAGAGATACTTACACCTGCGGTGCTGGTCAGAAGATTTGAGCAACATCCTCAATGACGCATCCGTGAAGTGAATGAGACTCGACTGTGTGGTCCCAGTCTTCCCAATGAGCCCATAGCATGCCCAGTTCTTGGTAGGAGCCAGTTAGAGCCGAAAACTCCCACAATGATTTTTGAAGGGACTGATGGGGATTCAAACCCACAACCTTCCAGTCAGAGTCCTTGCATTAACCACTACACCATGGTGATTGGTTAAATTTTTACAGCACTGATTGGATTCAAACCGACAACCTTCCAGTCGCTGTTTCTGGTCCACTCTCCTGGAACAAACTTCCTCTCTCAGTCAGTCAACAACCTACTTTCGTCTCCTTCAAGTCCACTCTCAAAACTCACCTTTTCTCCTCTGCATAAAATCCTGACCTCACTCAATCCCCTCTGCAGCCTGTCTCCACTCGGAGGGGAATCACGTTGTAATATATAATTGTATATAATATGCTCTCTATAATTTTCCATTGCTTTTATTCTTTTCCCCCATTTATAGCCATGTGTGTGTGTGTGTGTGTGTGTGTGTGTGTGTGTGTGTGTGTGTGTGTGTGTGTGTGTGTGTGTGTGTGTGTGCTTGCGTGCATATGTGTCTGTTCAGCGCTTAGATTTGATTTCTATCAAGATTTTGCGCTATATAAATATTGTAATTATTATTATTATTATTATTATTATTATTATTATTATTATTATTATTATTATTATTATTATGGGTGTGTTATGCTAACCACTGTGCCAAGGCGACTGGTGTTTGTATTTGTTAGCGTAAAAATCAGAAGCAGAAATATACCAGAAGAAGATCAGATGACTTCATTGAAATTATCAAATGAACTCATGCTGTGTTTCAGATCCTCACCTTGTACGATGCAGTGGATAACCTGAACATTGACACACTGGTGTCGTGGGTGGCTGGTCTGCAACAAGACGATGGCAGTTTTTGTGGCGATAAATGGGGTACATACCCTTGGTGTTTTTTGTTTTGTTTTGTTTTGTTTTTACATGGGGTAATGAAAGAGAGTCTCAAGCTGCTGCAAAATATGCTGAATGAACTGAATGAATGCAGTAAAAAAAAAAAAATAGGACTTACAGTAAACAGAAATTTATGGTCAACAACTACATTGAAGACCTAGATGGAAAAGTAAACAAAAATTATGGTCAACAATTACATCGAAGACCTAGATATTACAGTAACAATAAACAAAAATTATGGTCAACAATTACATCGAAGACCTAGATATTACAGTAACAATAAACAAAAATTATGGTCAACAATTACATCGAAGACCTAGATATTACAGTAACAATAAACAAAAATTATGGTCAACAACTACATCGAAGACCTAGATGGAAAAGTAAACAAAAATTATGGTCAACAATTACATCGAAGACCTAGATATTACAGTAACAGTAAACAAAAATTATGGTCAACAACTACATCGAAGACCTAGATGGAAAAGTAAAGATGGAAAATGAAGAGCTAGAGAGGGTCGACCATTACATCTACTTAGGACAAGGCATCTCAGCAAAATCCTCCTCCAAAGAGGAAGAAATCAAAGGTAAGATAACCCTTGGCTGGCAAACGTTTGGAGGAACAAGTTCAGTAATTAAGAATGACAAAATTCCAACTGTGCTGAAGCTAAAAGTCTACAACCAATGCATTCTGCCCACAGTCATCTACAGTGCAGAAATGTAGAATCTAATGAAAGAGCTCGCTTTGAAACTAAGAACCGTGCAGCAAGCACATGAAAGAATCATGTTTGGTATCACACAGAAAGATCACAAAACGGCTCAGTGGATCAGAGAAAGAACAAAAGTGCAAGCTATCATGGAAACCATCAACAAAAAATAGAACTGGGCAGGACATCTCACCCAGAGAACGGACCATCTTTGGACAACAGAAACCATGTTCTGGATACCAAAAGACGGCACTCGCAATAGAGGAAGACAGAAAACTAGATGGAGAGACGACCTAGATGGATTTGACAAGAACTGAAGAAGAAAAGCGCTGGAACGAAATGAATGGAAGAAGCTGGGGAAGGCTGACGTCCAACAACAGACTTTTGATGGCTCCAAGAAAGAAATGATAACCTTTTTCTTTTCTGTACCCACTTCTGTGCCATCTCACTGATGTTCATCCTACACGACTCATCTCGACTCCACAGCACAACACCAGTCTCCAAGTTTTTTCAGTTGGTATCCCAGTGTCATGAAGTCTATGGGAGTTAGAGATGTCAAGCTACCATGAGGCCACTCAGTAGAGGTGATCCTGCATTGCTGCTGAGTCATTTCAATGGAGATCTGACAGACACCTTTCCGTGCAATGCCTGTGGAAGATTATGTGCCTCCAGGATTAGTCTTGTATCCTACACGAAGGCTCACACCAGACGCTGAAGACGAGGATGCCTGCTCATCCCTCTGCCCCATACGCAGAGTCCAACAATAACACCTCTACAAGCAGGCAGATATAGGTAAACAAGAATGAAAAGCGTTCTGGAGGTAAACATAAAAGCGAAAAGTTCTGGAGGTAAACAAGAAAGAAAAAAATTCTGGAGATAAACAAGAAAGAAAAAAGTTCTGGAGATAAACAAGAAAGAAAAAAGTTCTGGAGGTAAACAAGAAACAAAAAAGTTCTGGAGGTAAACAAGAAAGAAAAACATTCTGGAGGTAAACAAGAAAGAAAAACATTCTGGAGATAAACAAGAAAGAAAAACATTCTGGAGGTAAACAAGAAAGAAAAAAGTTCTGGAGGTAAAAAAGAAAGAAAAAAAGTTCTGGAGGTAAACCGGAAAGAAAAAAGTTCTGGAGGTAAACAAGAAAGAAAAAAGTTCTGGAGGTAAACAAGAAAGAAAAAAGTTCTGGAGATAAACAAGAAAGAAAAAAGTTCTGGAGGTAAACAGGAAAGAAAAAAAGTTCTGGAGGTAAACAAGAAAGAAAAAAGTTCTGGAAGTAAACAAGAAAGAAAAAAGTTCTGGAGGTAAACAAGAAAGAAAAAAGTTCTGAAAGTAAACAAGAAAGAAACGCGCTCTGGCCATCTCTTTGTGTCTCATATGTATGTGTATACTGTATAAAATAAGTGTTTCTCCTGATCTTTGTGTGTTAACAGGTGATGTGGATACATACATGTTTCTCCTGATATGTGTGTGTTAACAGGTGATGTGGATTATATAAGTGTTTCTCCTGATCTTTGTGTTTTAACAGGTGATGTGGATATATAAGTGTTTCTCCTGATATGTGTGTGTTAACAGGTGATGTGGATATATAAGTGTTTCTCCTGATCTTTGTGTGTTAACAGGTGATGTGGATATATAAGTGTTTCTCCTGATATGTGTGTGTTAACAGGTGAAGTGGATATATAAGTGTTTCTCCTGATATGTGTGTTAACAGGTGATGTGGATATATAAGTGTTTCTCCTGATATGTGTGTTTTAACAGGTGAAGTGGATATATAAGTGTTTCTTCTGATATGTGTGTTAACAGGTGATGTGGATACATAAGTGTTTCTCCTGATAGTGTGTGTTAACAGGTGATGTGGATACATGTGTTTCTCTTGATATGTGTGTGTTAACAGGTGATGTGGATATATAAGTGTTTCTCCTGATATGTGTGTGTTAACAGGTGATGTGGATATATAAGTGTTTCTCCTGATATGTGTGTTAACAGGTGAAGTGGATATATAAGTGTTTCTCCTGATATGTGTGTTAACAGGTGATGTGGAATATAGTGTTTCTCCTGATATGTGTTTTAACAGGTGAAGTGGATATATAAGTGTTTCTCCTGATATGTGTGTGTTAACAGGTGATGTGGATAATATAAGTGTTTCTCCTGATATGTGTGTGTTAACAGGTGATGTGGATATATAAGTCTTTCTCCTGATATGTGTGTTTAACAGGTGATGTGGATACATAAGTGTTTCTCCTGATATGTGTGTGTTAACAGGTGATGTGGATATATAAGTGTTTCTCCTGATATGTGTTTGTTAACAGGTGATGTGGATATATAAGTGTTTCTCCTGATATGTGTGTTAACAGGTGATGTGGATATATAAGTGTTTCTCCTGATATGTGTGTTAACAGGTGATGTGGATATATAAGTGTTTCTCCTGATATGTGTGTGTTAACAGGTGATGTGGATATATAAGTGTTTCTCCTGATATGTGTGTTAACAGGTGATGTGGATATATAAGTGTTTCTCCTGATATGTGTGTTAACAGGTGATGTGGATATATAAGTGTTTCTCCTGATATGTGTGTTAACAGGTGATGTGGATATATGTGTTTCTCCTGATATGTGTGTGTTAACAGGTGATGTGGATATATAAGTGTTTCTCCTGATATGTGTGTTAACAGGTGAAGTGGATATATAAGTGTTTCTCCTGATATGTGTTTTAACAGGTGAAGTGGATATATAGTGTTTCTCCTGATATGTGTTTTAACAGGTGATGTGGATATATAAGTGTTTCTCCCTGATATGTGTTTTAACAGGTGATGTGGATATATAAGTGTTTCTCCTGATAGTGTGTGTTAACAGGTTATGTGGATATATAAGTGTTTCTCCTGATATGTGTGTGTTAACAGGTGATGTGGATATATAAGTGTTTCTCCTGATATGTGTTTTAACAGGTGATGTGGATATATAAGTGTTTCTCCTGATATGTGTTTTAACAGGTGATGTGGATATATAAGTGTTTCTCCTGATATGTGTGTGTTAACAGGTGATGTGGATATATAAGTGTTTCTCCTGATATGTGTGTGTTAACAGGTGATGTGGATATATAAGTGTTTCTCCTGATATGTGTTTTAACAGGTGAAGTGGATATATAAGTGTTTCTCCTGATATGTGTGTGTTAACAGGTGATGTGGATATATAAGTGTTTCTCCTGATATGTGTGTTTAACAGGTGATGTGGATATATAAGTGTTTCTCCTGATATGTGTGTGTTAACAGGTGATGTGGATATATAAGTGTTTCTCTGATATGTGTGTTAACAGGTGATGTGGATATATAAGTGTTTCTCCTGATATGTGTGTTAACAGGTGAAGTGGATATATAAGTGTTTCTCCTGATATGTGTGTTTAACAGGTGAAGTGGATATATAAGTGTTTCTCCTGATATGTGTTTTAACAGGTGAAGTGGATATATAAGTGTTTCTCCTGATATGTGTTTAACAGGTGAAGTGGATATATAAGTGTTTCTCCTGATATGTGTGTTTTAACAGGTGAAGTGGATATATATAAGTGTTTCTCCTGATAGTGTGTTTTAACAGGTGAAGTGGATATATAAGTGTTTCTCCTGATATGTGTTTTTAACAGGTGAAGTGGACACTCGATTCTCGTTTTGTGCAGTTGCCTGTCTCTCTTTGTTGGTAAGTTTTTTTTTATTTTCGTTGTGTATTTTTTTTTTTTTTTAAATGTTCTGAGCGATGATTTGTGAGATGCATGATGTATGCATGTGATTTTTTGACAGATTAGTTAGCTTCTTTTTTGTTTTTTTTTTTTTTTTTGTTGTCTTCTTCCTTTGAGTACATGTGTGTGGGTGTTTAGGGGTTTTTTGGTGGGGGTTTAGTTTGTGTTGGTTTATGTTTTAGCTGCCCTGTCTTCTGTAACATTCCTGTGTCACTTTCCCCAACACACTCATCATCATCATCATCACATGCCTTGCCACGTGGCATTGGCGATCATGGCCTTCCGTCTGTTTCTATCCCTTGTTGCCTCAAGCACCTCTTCCACCCTCTCTGTCTTCAACTACTCTGCAAGTCCGTCTAGCAGCTTCTCCCTGGGTCTTCCTGGTGCTGTCTTTCCCTTCAGCTTTCCTGTTGTGACCAGGTGCTCCAATTCCCCTTTCCTCATAAAATGGCCTATATGTGTTGCCTGTCTTTTCCTAATCTTCCTTATGAGTGATCTACTTGTGTCTGCCTCCATCAAGACTGTCTCATTTGTTTTCTTTGCTGTCCATGGAACTGTCAACATTCTTCTTAGAAACCACATCTTGGCTGCCTCAATATTGTTCTGGCTTTGCTTGTTGACTGTCCACACCTCACAACCGTATAACATTATCGGTTCTATATAACATTCAAGAACTCTCTTCCTAATGTTAATTGATGGGCATTTTCTTCTTGAATGTTGTTTTGGCTTGGCCAATTCTGCTGGCTATTTCTGATGTGTATCTGCCGTCTGGAGAGATGACCGTTCCCAGATATTTAAACTCATCAACCCAACACACTGCTCAGTTCAGTTCTGATTCATTCACCTTGTGGCTCATCGTGTTTGGATGGTAAAGCCATGATTGTGGCTCATGATTGTGGCTCATCGTGTTTGGATGGTAAAGCCATGATTGTGGCTCATGATTGTGCTCATCGTGTTTGGATGGCAAAGCCATGATTGTGCTCATCGTGTTTGGATGGCAAAGCCATGATTGTGGCTCATGATTGTGCTCATCGTGTTTGGATGGCAAAGCCATGATTGTGGCTCATGATTGTGCTCATCGTGTTTGGATGGCAAAGCCATGATTGTGGCTCATGATTGTGCTCATCGTGTTTGGATGGCAAAGCCATGATTGTGGCTCATGATTGTGCTCATCGTGTTTGGATGGCAAAGCCATGATTGTGGCTCATGATTGTGCTCATCGTGTTTGGATGGCAAAGCCATGATTGTGGCTCATCGTGTTTGGGTGGTAAAGCCATGATTGTGGCTCATGATTGTGGCTCATCGTGTTTGGGTGGTAAAGCCATGATTGTGGCTCATCATGTTTGGACAGTAAAGCCATGATTGTGGCTCATGATTGTGGCTCATCGTGTTTGGACAGTAAAGCCATGATTGTGGCTCATGATTGTGGCTCATCATGTTTGGATGATAAAGCCATGATTGTGGCTCATCGTGTTTGGACAGTAAAGCCATGATTGTGGCTCATGATTGTGGCTCATCATGTATGGACAGTAAAGCCACAGAGGCTTATTACGCCAGGTGGATTACATACTGTATGCCAGTTTTTGTACCTGTTCTTGTGTTGTTCATGCATTAGTGTTCAGGGATTTTTTTTTTTTTTTTCATTTCCCTGGTGATAAATTCAGTGGAAAGGCCAACGCCAAGAGCATATTCTTGGATTTCATGTATGAATGTAATCATATATTGAGGGTTGACAACCAGAACCAAGTATTTCCATTTTCTGATACTTTACAGGAGATGATTTTTAACTGGGTTTTCGGGGAGAGGCTACATCTACATTTTGAGATACTGGTTTTTGGTTTTATCGATAACTGATCAGAAATCAATATCATGGCAAAAACAAAGTCCACCGAGTGAAAGATCACATCAAAAACAACAGTTCAGTATAAAAAAGTGAAAATTGACAAAAAAGTGAGATACCGGGTTCTGGCTGTCAGCCCTCGATATGTACTTACTCATACAGTCTGTGTTGTATTGTTGTGTTTGTGTTGTTGTGTTTGTGTTGTTGTGTTTGTGCCACAGGTAACAGTGGTATCATTTGAGTCATATAGTCTGTGTTTGTGTTGTTGTGTTTGTGTTGTTGTGTTTGTGCCACAGGTAACAGTGGTATCATTTGAGTCATACAGTCTGTGTTTGTGTTGTTGTGTTTGTGCCACAGGTAACAGTGGTATCATTTGAGTCATACAGTCTGTGTTTGTGTTGTTGTGTTTGTGCCACAGGTAACAGTGGTATCATTTGAGTCATACAGTCTGTGTTTGTGTTGTTGTGTTTGTGCCACAGGTAACAGTGGTATCATTTGAGTCATATAGTCTGTGTTTGTGTTGTTGTGTTTGTGCCACAGGTAACAGTGGTATCATTTGAGTCATACAGTCTGTGTTTTTGTTGTACTGCTCATTTTTGCTGCATTGTGTGCAGGGCCGACTAGACGCCATCAAGGTGGACAAAGCAGTGGACTTTGTTCTGAATTGTATGAACTTTGATGGAGGCTTTGGCTGTCGTCCTGGTAGTGAAAGCCATAGTGGGCAGGTATGTGGTGTGTGGGGGGGGGGGGGGGGGAGGAGTGCAAGTGTGTGTGTGTGTGTATGTATTGTGTTTGTGTAAGTGTGTGTGTGTGTTGAGTAGTGTGTGTGTGTGTATATATTGTGTTTGTGTAAGTATGTGGTGGTGGTCTTTGATTTAATGTCTATTCACTAAAGTGATTTTAGACAAACAAAAACAAAAAAAGAAAAAAAGGATACATGAGGAGAAAAGAGGATTAACGATTGAAACAGCAAAACTGGCTAACCATAACATTGAACATGAGAAGTAACAGAACGTTAAAGATAATTCGCTATAGGACTTTTTGACAGGCTAACAAAAAATTCATATGTTAAGGATGAGGAGACAAATATGTCAGAAATTGTCTTCGTTAATAGCGTAGGTATAAGTCGTTTTACCCGAACACATGAAAGAATATGACTATGTGTTATCTTCTTTCCACACAGACACACTACATTCCTAGTGTATTTTGTTTTGAATGCATCAAGTTTCCACCTATACATAAGGGATTGTATACTTCTGCTGGCAGGAAACTGCTTCGGTGTTTTGCTAATTTCAAAGTTCATGTAACATTTTTCATACTTTTTCTGTTTATCTTGAAACTGCTTCCATACATAGGTGTCCACTAAGGTATAACACTCATGCAATGAGAGGGAAAGTTGTATATGATTTGAATCTGGTGAGCTCTTTGCCCCCGTTTGGCAGCCCTATCAACCATATCATTGTAATGAAAAGAACTATGAGATGGTATCCAGCAGAAAGTAATGTCAGTGCCTCTTAAGGATAAACTATTAATCAAGTGAGTAATTTCCAATATCATTTCAGATCTTGTTTGTAATTTTGATAATTCAAGAGCTTGAAGTACAGATTTTGATTCAACGCAAAAAAGTATCTGGGGTAAGTGTGTGAGTGTGCGCTCGCGAGCGGATGTGTTCATCTGTGTGTGGATATATGCTGAAGAAATCGCATGTTAGATAATTTCCCTATACTCTGCGTTGGACACTGTTGTTGTCTTTTCTTGTTGTATGTCTCATCCTGCTTGTATCACTGACTGATTGTTGTGGCGGGTGGGGAGGGTGTGGGTGTGTGTGTGGGGGGGTATGTTTGCAAGTGTGTGTGTGTGTGTGGGGGGGATGTTTGCAAGTGTGTGTGTGTGTGTGTGTTTACATGTGTGTGTGTGTGTGTTTACATGTGTGTGTGTGTGTGTTTACATGTGTGTGTGTGTGTGTGTGTGTGTTAGGTATTCTAGAATCTTTGATTTCTTTCTTTTTTTTTTTTTTGTGGCATGTGTGTGTGTGCTCTAGATCTATTGCTGTGTGGGGTTGCTGGCTATTACGGGTCATCTGCATAAAGTGAACGCTGACCAGCTAGGCTGGTGGTTGTGTGAACGTCAGCTGCCTTCTGGAGGATTGAATGGTAAATATAGTTTGAATTGGATTGGATTGGATTGGATTTCTCTGTGTGTGTGTGTGTGTGTGTGTGTGTGTGTGTGTGTGTGTGTGTTTGTGTGTGTGTGTTTTGAGGGAGGGTGTGTGTGTGTGTGTGTGTGTGTGTTTTGAGGGAGGGTGTTTGTGAGTGTGTGTGTTTTTTGTGTGTGTGTGTGTGTGTGCGTGTTTTTGAGGGGGGTTTGGTGTGTGTGTGTTTGTTTTGAGGGAGGGTGTGTGTGAGTGTGTGTTTGTTTTTTTGTTGTTTTGTGTTTTGTGTGTGTGTGTGTGTGTGTGTGTGTGTGTGTGTGTGTGTGTGTGTGTGTGTGTGTGTTTTGGGGAGGATGTGTGTGTGTGTTTTGAGGGAGGGTGTGTGTGTGTGTGTTTGTGTTTTGAGGGAGGTGTGTGTGTGGTGTGTGTGTTTTGAGGGAGGGTATGTTGTGTGTGTGTGTGTGTGTGTGTGTGTTGTTTTAAGGGCGGGGTGTGTGAGTGTGTGTGTGTGTGTGTGTGTGTGTGTGAGAGAGAGAGTGTGTGTGTGTGTGTTTTGAGGGAGGATGTGTGTGTGGTTTTTAACCCTTTGATCCTGCACCCTGTCCACCAGCTTCCTGCATTGTCAACTATGTTAGCAAAGCAAAAATTTTAACCCTTCGACTCCCTCATCCTATCCACCAGCTTCCCACAAGGGAGTCGA
>JAPXFY010000028.1:2660493-2751688 GCA_030674185.1 Monoplex corrugatus
CAATACTTTAGTCAGGGACCTCGTCATAATAATGACAATGATAAGAAGAAGATGATGAAGAAGAATTCCATTTATTTAGTACACAGTCAGTTTCAGAGCAGTGTTCATTGAGCCTTTATATATATAAAAAGTAATGTCTATGTATATATCATAATTCTGTTTTCAGTGTTGTATAATTACAATATTACAATATTTATATAGCGCATATATTTTAATTGTTTTCATTATTGGGCCCTGTGTTTTAATTCTGTTTACATTATACTATAGGCCTACATATATTTTAATTCTGTTTTCGTCATTGTATACATGTATTTTAATTCTGTTTTTATTTTCGTGTATATATATATTAATTATGCTTTCATTGTTTTATACATACATTTTAATTCTGTTTTAATTGTTATACAGGCCCTATTTTAATTTTGTTTTTACTTTTGTGTACATATATTTTGATTCTGTTTTCATTATTGTATGTATACACAAATTTTAGTTCTGTTTTCATCGTTGTATACATATATTTTAATTCTGTTTTCATTGTCGTATACATATATTTTAATTCTGTTTTTATTGTCGTATACATATATTTTAATTCTGTTTTCATTGTCGTATACATATATTTTAATTCTGTTTTCATTGTCGTATACATATATTTTAATTCTGTTTTCATTGTCGTATACATATATTTTAATTCTGTTTTCATTGTCGTATACATATATTTTAATTCTGTTTTCATTATTGTTTACATATTTTAATTCTGTTTTTACCATTGTAGGCTATATGTATATTTTAATTCTGTTTTTACCATTGTATACATATAGTTTAGTTCTGTTTTAACTGTTGTATATATATTTATTATTTTAATTCTGCTTTCATTGTTTTATATTACATGTATTTTGTTTTCATTGTTGTGTTCATATATTTTAATTCTGTTTTTACTGTTGTATACATATATTTTAATTCTGTTTTTACTGTTGTATACATATATTTTAATTGTTTTTACTGTTGTATACATATATTTTAATTCTGTTTTTACTGTTGTATACATATATTTTAATTGTTTTTACTGTTGTATACATATATTTTAATTGTTTTTACTGTTGTATACATATATTTTAATTGTTTTTACTGTTGTATACATATATTTTAATTCTGTTTTCATTGTTGTATACATATATTTTAATTCTGTTTTCATTGTTGTATACATATATTTTAATTGTTTTCATTGTTGTGTTCATATATTTTAATTGTTTTCATTGTTGTATACATATATTTTAATTGTTTTCATTGTTGTGTTCATATATTTTAATTGTTTTCATTGTTGTATACATATATTTTAATTGTTTTCATTGTTGTATACATATATTTTAATTGTTTTCATTGTTGTATACATATATTTTAATTGTTTTCATTGTTGTGTTCATATATTTTAATTGTTTTCATTGTTGTATACATATATTTTAATTGTTTTCATTGTTGTGTTCATATATTTTAATTTTCATTGTTGTGTACATATATTTTAATTGTTTTCATTGTTGTGTACATATATTTTAATTGTTTTCATTGTTGTGTATATATATTTTAATTGTTTTCATTGTTGTGTTCATATATTTTAATTGTTTTTACTGTTGTATACATATATTTTAATTGTTTTCATTGTTGTGTACATATATTTTAATTGTTTTCATTGTTGTGTATATATATATTTTAATTGTTTTCATTGTTGTGTTCATATATTTTAATTGTTTTCATTGTTGTGTACATATATTTTAATTGTTTTTACTGTTGTATACATATATTTTAATTGTTTTCATTGTTGTGTACATATATTTTAATTGTTTTTACTGTTGTATACATATATTTTAATTGTTTTCATTGTTGTGTTCATATATTTTAATTGTTTTTACTGTTGTATACATATATTTTAGTTGTTTTTATTGTTGTATACATATATTTTAATTGTTTTTACTGTTGTATACATATATTTTAATTGTTTTTACTGTTGTGTTCATATATTTTAATTGTTTTCATTGTTGTATACATATATTTTAATTGTTTTCATTGTTGTGTTCATATATTTTAATTCTGTTTTCATCGTTGTACACATAAGTTTTAATTATGTTTATCTTTACCAAGACAAATAGTTCTGCTTTCATCACTCTGTGCCACGGGCTACCACCTGAAGTTTCTCATTGTTTTTTTTGTTTTTTTGTTTCGTTTTTTTTTTTTAACGACTGAATGTATGTGTTGGCAGGTGGACCCTTTCCACACTTTGTTTGGGTTGGCCGGCCTGTCGCTGTTGGGAGACTCCTCGGTACAACCCGTCAATCCTGTCTACTGTATGCCCGACAGCATCATACGTCGTCTCAACCTGGCTAAGGACACCGACTGTTTGTGATGACATTTGGACTGGATTGGACTTTTTCTGTTTTAGAATTTGGGAGGGGAGGGGGTTTGTTTCAGGTCATTTAATTGTTTTTTTGTTTGTTTGTTTTTTGGACAATTTGGGAGGGGAGGGGGGGTGGTTGTTTCAGGTCAGTTGGTTTTGTTTTTGTTTTGTTTTTTACAATTTGGGAGGGGAGGGGGGATTGTTTCAAGTCATTTGGGTTTTTTGTTTTTGTTTTCTTTTTGTATTTTGTTTTTTAACAATTTGGGAGGGGAGGGGGGTTGTTTCAGGTCATTTGTTTGTTTGTTTGTATTTTTCCTGATGTAGGCTAAAGTATATCGGCATCGTGAAGATTGTTTTTGAGACCAGCTCTTATAATGAGGACGAATTCAGAGTGTATATTTGTCTGTTTTGCTTTGGCAGACTTGGGGAACACAGCCCAAAGTTGCTTGTGATAATACTGCACATTGGAGTGGTTTCATTTTGCATGTGTTGAACTGAAAACAACTCCAACGGGTTCATGGTTTTGCCCAGATTGTGAACTACAAAAAGACTCTAATCACAAGAAGCAGAAAGAGTAATTTGTCAATATGACCAGATACCTAAGCATGTGTGTGTGTGTGTGTGTGTGTGTGTGTGCACGCGCATGCATCTGTGTGTGTGTGTGCGTACATGGTGTTGAATCTTTCACTCAGATAACAACTTACAGCTCGTGTCAGAATTAAATCATTTACTTCACTAGAAGAACATCAGAGTTGAAGGGCCAGCAGATGTTGGACGTCATGCATATTTTTGAAGTGACGTAAACATCACATGATGCTTAAAGAGAGATCATGCAGATAACAGATTACTTATTTACTTTCGATACAACATCCTTCTCCATCTTAGAATAAAAATTTCACCCATAAACTAGATGGAAAAGATGTTTCTGGAAATAATCAAGTAAATGGATGTAAGATTACATCAATTCTGTTTATACATGCAATACGAATTTTGGAGAAGATAACAAGTGTCTTTGTGTTCTTCACTTTACGTTTGTGTCCGTTTCTGTCTTGGCCTAGTCTTACATACAATAACTATTGAATAACAAGTGTTCACTGAATATTGTGTTCATTTGGTTTTCATGACTGTTCTTACATTTCCAGGGTCTTTCACTTCGCATGTATTCCAGAATTTCTTTGTTTTTCCAGTAATGTAATATTGAAACTAGCTGTTACAAGCTTAACAATACATGCATTTAGTGTTAACATGCAGTTCTAAACTTCTTCATTTCAGGATGAATGTCATTTCAGGATGTAATCTTGAAGGTATGGACGTGGTTTTCTTGTGTGAGTGGGCCTTTGCTTTGAAATAGATGTTGATGGTTGTCATCTGAAGTATTGAATTCACGGATCTTCGTTTCGTCTTTCCCTTGGCTACCGCTTTCATCATTGTGAAGATTCTGTAGACTATAAGGGGGGTCTGCATGCAGTTTTAAGTTTCCTGAGGTTGAGTATGCTGGGCCGGGGGATGTTGGGGGGTGGGGACAGGGTGTGGGATCAGATTTGAGATTTGAAGCCTTCCAGGGTTGGGCTGAAGGCAACTTCAGCAGGAAGGCTGTTCCAGTCGGTTATGGTCCTGGGAAGAAAGACTGTTGTCTGTATAGCGTCCTGCAGTTGGAAAGGTGGTATATTGCTGGGTGCGACCGTCGGATTCCTTTGGATGCAGAAGGATTTAGAGAGGGTTTGTGGCACATGTTGATGATGAGGCTTCCATTGTGGAACTTATAGAAGTTTGTCAGCCTCGCCTTTCTCCTTCGCTCTGTGAGGGGGGACCACTGGAGGGTCTCCAGCATGTCTTGAACACTGGACGTTTTCCGGTATCGATTGGTGACCCAGAGAGCAGCCCGGCGTTGGACCACTTCCAGTGTCTTGACATCCTTCTCCAGCATGTCTTGAACACAGAAAGCAATCCAACGCCGGGCTGCTCGCTGGGTCACCCATCGACACCGGAAAACGTCCAGTGTTCAAGACATGCTGGAGACTCTCCAGTGGTCCCCCCTCACAGAAATGATGCTGACATTGGGGTTCGCATCAGTGTTGTGGAAGTTGATGACTGAAATCCGTCAGGTGTTGAGATCGGTGTCTTTTGTCCATGTTCAGGTATTGGGAGGATACGATCTGGGACGTGGAGTCAAAGTTTTCATTCTCGATCACGTCTGGTTTTCTTCTTCATTTTTCTCCTCCTCCTCCTCGTCCTCAGAAGAAGGTGGTTGAATCACTTTGAAACCAACGAGTTTCGTGTGATTTCTTTCTGGCCTTGTTCTGCAGTGATCATTGAACCTTTCTTCTTAGTGATGATGTATGGCTTGGGATTGTATGAGTGTGTGAATTTGTTCACCTTTGGTTGTTTCACTAACACTTCATCACCGACACTGAAATCAGTAGGGCGGCTGTGACTTTTATTTAAACTGACACACATTACCAGTACAATGTACTGTCAGACCTGACACACATTACCAGTACAATATACTGTCAGACCTGACACACATTACCAGTACAATATACTGTCAGACCTGACACACATTACCAGTACAATGTACTGTCAGACCTGACACACATTATCAATACAATAAATTTCAAGAGATGCCTACCAGTACAGTGTATGTCTTCTTTATTCTTTTAGCGCTAACACCATTGTGCTAGGTCACCTTCATTATGTACACCAACATTATAATAATAAGATACTACACAACAGACAAACCCACAATTAACACGCCATAACCAAGTTTATTAAAGCAAAACAAAAGAAAATCAACCAAAAGTAAAAACTTGCATAAGTTGCAATAATTCACACAAAATGTCAATTTCAGTACAATCCTCCATCATTATGTCAGACCATAAAAAATTCAAACACTAATCAGTCGATATTTTCTAACCAGAAAAAACAACAAACCTGTACATATGAAGACTGAATTTTTTAACAAAGTGAAAAATAACCTCTCACTGGTTATCAAACAATGTTCAGCATAACAATGAACTGGAAGGTTGTGGGTTCCAACCCCCTCAGTCCTGTCAAAATCATTGTGGTAGGAGTTTTAAACCCCAAACGGCTCCTACACACAGTTGATTGTGCTACAGGCCCATTGGGAAGACTGGGATCACATGGTCGTATCTCATCCACTTCAAAGATGTTTCATTGAGGGTGTTCTTTGAATAGCTCTGCTGTCCAACACCACAGGTGTCTGCAACTCTTGTGCCTGGTAGATGCCAGGATAAATCATAAAAAGTAAGTGTATGGTAAAGCCCTGTCACAGTCTCAATCCTAGATAGAACTACTTAGCATCATGACTATCATCACCATTATCATCATTATCATCATTTTTATAAATGTCTATTGTTACTGATCTAAACTTGAATATCACTCTATTACCATAAAGTGCAGCAAAGCATGCTTTTGACATGGACCTTTTGCACTACATAAACAAAATTCTTATTAACAGCTAGACCTTCAAGATCCCACTATTATAGTGCAGATGAAATGTCAAGCACTGTGATTCCGGGCATGCATCGTAACAGACACAGACAATGTACTGTCAGACCTGTCACACATTACCAGTACAATATACTGTCAGACCTGCCACACATTACCAGTACAATATACTGTCAGACCTGACACACATTATTAATACAGTAAATTTCATGAGATACCTGCCAGTGCAGTGTATGTCTTCTTTATTCTTTTAGCACTAACACCATTCTGGTAGGTCACCTTCATTATGTACACCAATATTATAATAATAACATACTACACAACAGACAAACCCACAATTAACATGCCAGAACCAAGGTTATTAACACAAAACAAAATAAAATCAACCAAAAAAGAAAATTGCATAAGTTGCAATGATTCACACAAAATGTCAATTTCAGTACAATCCTCCATCATTATGTCAGAACATGAAAAATTCAAACACTAATCAGTCGATATTTTCTAACCAGAAAAAACAACAAACCTGTACACATGAAGACTGAATTTTTTAACAAAGTGAAAAATAACCTGTCACTGGTTATCAAACAATGTTCAGCATAACAATGAACTGGAAGGTTGTGGGTTCCAACCCCCTCAGTCCTGTCAAAATCATTGTGGTGGGAGTTTTAAACCCCAAACGGCTCCTACACACAGTTGATTGTGCTACAGGCCCATTGGGAAGACTGGGATCACATGGTTGTATCTCATCCACTTCAGAGATGTTTCACCAGGAGTGTTCTTTGTATCTGTTATCCAACTCTACCAATGTCCGTATCTCTTGTGTGTGGTAGATGCCAGGATAAATCGTACAAAATAAATGTACAGTAAAGCCTTGTCACACAGTCTCCATCTCTTGTGTCTGGTAGATGCCAGGATAAATCGTACAAAATAAATGTAGAGTAAAGCCTTGTCACACAGTCTCAATCCTAGATGGAACTAAACGACCTATCAAACAAAGAGTTATTTATAACAACACTGGAAACTAGGAATAGATACGGCACCCAATTTTCACCAACAGCGAACAAATTCCACCTAAGTTTCACATCACATTTTTTTCCTATCTGTATTTTGTGATAAATCATCTTGAAAACAAACGGTGTTTGGTCAGATTTTTTTACATACATTTTGTTGTTGTTGCTAGAATTATGACATGCCATCCATAGAGGAGTAGCACCTGTATCTGTCTTCACATTTACTTCTGCCTTTTCATCAACAACAGCTGTGCGATGTCTGTATGATGATTATGGCGTGCCACCCGTAGAGGAGTAGCACCTCCATCTGTCTTCACATTTACTTCTGCCTTTTCTTCAACAACAGCTGTACAATGTCTGTATGACCTTTTTGACATGCCATCCATAGAGGAGTAGAACCTGCATCTGTCTTCATATTTATGTCTGCCTTGTTCTTCAACAACAGACCTACAATGTCTGTATGACCTTTTTGACATGCCATCCATAGAGGAGTAACACCTGTATCTGTCTTCATATTTATGTCTGCCTTGTTCTTCAACAACAGACCTACAATGTCTGTATGACCATTTTGACATGCCATCAGTACAGGAGTAACACCTGTATCTGCCTTCATATTTATGTCTGCCTTGTTCTTCAACAACAGCTCTACAATGTCTGTATGACCTTTTTGACATGCAATCCATAGAGGAGTAACACCTGTATCTGCCTTCATATTTATGTCTGCCTTGTTCTTCAACAACAGATGTACAATGTCTGTATGACCTTCTTGACATGCCATCCATAGAGGAGTCTCACCTGTATCTGCCTTCATATTTATGTCTGCCTTGTTCTTCAACAACAGATGTACAATGTCTGTATGACCATTTTGACATGCCATCCATAGAGGAGTAGAACCTGTATCTGCCTTCACATTTATGTCTGCCTTGTTCTTCAACAAGAGATGTACAATGTCTGTATGACCATTTTGACATGCCATCCATAGAGGAGTAACACCTGTATCTGTCTTCATATTTATGTCTGCCTTGTTCTTCAACAACAGACCTACAATGTCTGTATGACCTTTGTGACATGCCATCCATAGAGGAGTCTCACCTGAATCTGCCTTCACATTTATGTCTGCCTTGTTCTTCAACAACAGATGTACAATGTCTGTATGACCATTTTCACATGCCATCCATAGAGGAGTAACACTTGTATCTGTCTTCACATTTATGTCTGCCTTGTTCTTCAACAACAGCTCTACAATGTCTGTATGACCATTTTCACATGCCATTAGTAGAGGAGTAACACCTGTATCTGCCTTCATATTATAGTCTGCCTTGTTCTTCAACAACAGCTGTACAATGTCTGTATGACCATTTTCACATGCCATTCAGAAGAGGAGTAACACACTGTATCTGCCTTCATATTTATGTCTGCCTTGTTCTTCAACAACAGTGTACAATGTCTGTATGACATTTTACATGCCATCCATAGAGGAGTAGAACCCTGTATCTGTCTTCATATTTATGTCTGCCTTGTTCTTCAACAACAGACTACATGTCTGTATGACCTTTTTGACATGCCATCCATAGAGGAGTACACCTGTATCTGTCTTCATATTTATGTCTGCCTTGTTCTTCAACAACAGCTTACAATGTCTGTATGACCATTTTGACATGCCATCAGTACAGGAGTAACACCTGTATCTGCCTTCATATTTATGTCTGCCTTGTTCTTCAACAACAGCTCTACAATGTCTGTATGACCTTTTTGACATGCACATCCATAGAGGAGTAACACCTGTATCTGCCTTCATATTTATGTCTGCCTTGTTCTTCAACAACAATGTACAATGTCTGTATGACCTTTTGACATGCCATCCATAGAGGAGTTCACCTGTATCTGCCTTCATATTTATGTCTGCCTTGTTCTTCAACAACAGACTTACAATGTCTGTATGACCATTTTGACATGCCATCCATAGAGGAGTAAACCTGTATCTGCCTTCATATTTATGTCTGCCTTGTTCTTCAACAACAGCTGTACAATGTCTGTATGACCATTTTGACATGCCATCCATAGAGGAGTAATACCTGTATCTGCCTTCATATTTATGTCTGCCTTGTTCTTCAACAACAGCTTACAATGTCTGTATGACCATTTTCACATGCCTTCCATAGAGGAGTCTCACCTGTATCTGCCTTCACATTTATGTCTGCCTTGTTCTTCAACAACAGCTGTACAATGTCTGTATGACCATTTTGACATGCCATCCATAGAGGAGTAGCACCTGTATCTGCCTTCAATTTATGTCTGCCTTGTTCTTCAACAACAGACCTACAATGTCTGTATGACCTTTTGACATGCCATCCATAGAGGAGTAACACCTGTATCTGTCTTCAATTTATGTCTGCCTTGTTCTTCAACAACAGCTTACAATGTCTGTATGACAATTTTGACATGCCATCATACAGGAGTAAAACCTGTATCTGCCTTCATATTTATGTCTGCCTTGTTCTTCAACAACAGCTCTACAATGTCTGTATGACCATTTTGACATGCCATCAGTACAGGAGTAACACCTGTATCTGTCTTCACATTTATGTCTGCCTTGTTCTTCAACAACAGCTCTACAATGTCTGTATGACCATTTTGACATGCCTTCCATAGAGGAGTAACACCTGTATCTGTCTTCACATTTATGTCTGCCTTGTTCTTCAACAACAGCTGTACAATGTCTGTATGACCATTTTGACATGCCTTCCATAGAGGAGTAGCACCTGTATCTGCCTTCATATTTATGTCTGCCTTGTTCTTCAACAACAGCTGTACAATGTCTGTATGACCATTTTGACATGCCTTCCATAGAGGAGTAACACCTGTATCTGTCTTCATATTTATGTCTGCCTTGTTCTTCAACAACAGCTCTACAATGTCTGTATGACCTTTTTGACATGCCTTCCATAGAGGAGTAGAACCTGTATCTGCCTTCATATTTATGTCTGCCTTGTTCTTCAACAACAGCTGTACAATGTCTGTATGACCATTTTGACATGCCTTCCATAGAGGAGTAACACCTGTATCTGTCTTCACATTTATGTCTGCCTTGTTCTTCAACAACAGTGTACAATGTCTGTATGACCATTTTGACATGCCATCCATAGAGGAGTAACACCTGTATCTGCCTTCATATTTATGTCTGCCTTGTTCTTCAACAACAGCTGTACAATGTCTGTATGACCATTTTGACATGCCTTCCATAGAGGAGTAACACCTCTATCTGCCTTCACATTTATGTCTGCCTTGTTCTTCAACAACAGCTGTACAATGTCTGTATGACCATTTTGACATGCCTTCCATAGAGGAGTAACACCTGTATCTGTCTTCACATTTATGTCTGCCTTGTTCTTCAACAACAGCTGTACAATGTCTGTATGACCATCTTGACATGCCATCCATAGAGGAGTAACACCTGTATCTCCCTTCATATTTATGTCTGCCTTGTTCTTCAACAACAGCTCTACAATGTCTGTATGACCATTTTGACATGCCATCAGTAGAGGAGTAACACCTGTATCTGTCTTCATATTTATGTCTGCCTTGTTCTTCAACAACAGACCTACAATGTCTGTATGACCATTTTGACATGCCTTCCATAGAGGAGTAACACCTCTATCTGCCTTCACATTTATGTCTGCCTTGTTCTTCAACAACAGCTGTACAATGTCTGTATGACCATTTTGACATGCCTTCCATAGAGGAGTAACACCTGTATCTGCCTTCACATTTACGTCTGCCTTGTTCTTCAACAACAGCTGTACAATGTCTGTATGACCTTCACGGCACGCCATCAGTAGAGGAGTAATGTGTGTCTCAGTCTTCATATTTAGATCTGCCATGTTGTGTGGCAACTCTTGCATGATATCTGTATCACTTTTCACTTTCAGACAAGGAAGGTGAGCAGTCACAGTTCTATCAGTGTAACAGTCAACCTGTGCATGATGTTGGAGAAGGAAGGTAACAAGTTCTGCATGTCCCTTGTAGCATGCCCAGTGCAGAATTGTGGCACGTGTGTTTTCTATCAGTCCATACAAATGTTGATTTATGTCAGCACTATTCTGAAACAACAAGTCAGCCGTATCCCAGTGACGTTTCTGGCAGGCCAGTATAAAAGGTGTCAGCCCTGCACGAGAACACACACTGATGTCAGCACCATGCTGCAGGAGAACATCAGCGATGTCTCTCTTTCCTCTGTCACACACCATGAGCAGGGCAGTGTTACCTTCTCTATCTACAAGGTTGACATCACACCCTCTCTCAGCCAGCAGTCTTGCTATGTCAAGGTGACCTTCTTGGCAAGCTAGGTGAAGTGGGGTTTGTTCCCAGCTGTTCACACAGTTCAATGGAGCATCCAGGTCCACAAGAAGAGAGGCGATACCAGTGTCACCCTTCTGACAGGCCAGGTGTAATGGAGTCATCCCGTCTGGTCCCTTATCACATACTGTGAGACTGACACACAGTAGTTCTTTGACTGTGGCCCTGTCCCCTTCAGCACACGCTGTTAGAAAACGTGTCCATGACTCCCTGCATGGTGCCCTCCCCTCTCCCTGCTCATCATTCCGTCTGGCTGCCAGCTGGGGAGCTGTCTGTCCTCTGCTGTTTTTCACCAATAAGCAAGCTCCACTGTGGACTGCCATCCTGACTCCGTGAATCTGTGAGGTGTGTACTGCTACGTGGAGCAAGCTGTTTCCCTCAGTGTCCACCTCATCCACTTCACTGTCCCCCAGTGCTCTCACAGCCAGGTAGGGCTGTTGACATGGTAATGCTACCTGTATGATGTCATCTATCAGGATCACAGTCAACAGTTCGTGAGGAATATGTACAGCTGCATCTCCAAGATAAAACAGACCACCTGTCTTTAAGTGCTCAGTGACCTTGTCACACAGGTTTACTACACTGTCTGTCAGTCTGCTATCCATGGAGGGCAATGGAAGTGTCACTGCTGTAAGTGTCATCGCTGAGAAAGGTAACAACTGATCACGGAGACGTCTCACCAGTCCTGCAAGATCCGCTTGCCCACAATTTCTCAGCAACGCTGCCAGAAACGCTGTGCGCAGGAGACAGTGTGACAGAAAGCTACCGTCTGCGTGCTGGTCTTTCATCAGCTGGAGACACCAGTCAGTCAGGCGTGGGGACTGTGCCCATACAGACCAGTAGAGCAGGGGAAGACTGTGCTGTGAATCCACTGCACTAATAACAGCACACAGCTGGCCCTCCTTCCTACAGAAAGCCTCAAATTCCTGCAGGAAGTTGGGATCATGCAGACAGGGATGTTGACATATCTCTGGCACCTGTCCTGTCACTATGGCCTGTACTCTCTTCATCAGCAGGTCGCTCTTATCTGGTTCTACCAGGATCTGACAGTCCACAGCTGTGCTCTCAGTTCGCACATGTTGTACAAGGAATCTGACATCTGTGAAGCGTAGCGGCCATATGTTAGAAAAAAACTTCGCCAAGGGCAAGTGCAGCAGCATCATACACATCTCGACTAATGAATCGACTTTCATACTTATGCAGCAGGAATCCTTTCAGCAGGCTGCAGAACTCTTGCACTTTGTCTTTAGGGTATGGCTCCAAATCATGAACGCAATCTCTTTGCCTAACATCACTCTGACCTTGCATGGTTAGACACAGCATGGCTCTAACCATCAGACCATGACTGTTGTCGCGGAGCAAGCGCACAAAAAAGGATAGATAATCTTGGACAGAAACATAGGGGTCGTGACCCAGACTGACGATACTCAGATGATCCTCGCTCTTAAAGAAAGAGCCAGCATCATAGGTCTGCAACTCTGACAATATATGGGGGAAGAGTAGAAAGACAATCTTTAGGCTAGAACTGTGGATTCTACCTCTACCATATTCAGTAAATTTACAATACATCTCCTCGTCAAACCGTACCAGCCCAAAGGCAGTGTCAACAAAAATCAAACTTTTACTGTCCGTACGAAGCAACGAATCCCAGTCACTGACTGACTTCAAGACCTGCACTGTGTAACCTTCCTGCTTGAATTTATGTCCCAGTGTTGACACAAAGCGTTTGTATTTTGGTCCCAGAAACGTTGAAACCAAGACAAACCCATACTGAGTCAGTGCTCTCATGGTGTCCACAAACTCCGCACTGTTGATGTCAAAACCTTCGTCATCCTCATCAATGGGCATTGAAGGTCCAGGCGCCATGTAGTCTGTTGACAAGAAAAGATGACAGTGTTTACCATTTTTAACCATCAACACAGGACATTAGAATCAAACGCTTTGCAAAACCTTAATCATGACATTTTATGCCGTTCTGATTTTTTTTCTGACACTGTCATTTCCTTTCCATGCACTACTGAGTCTGAGCGTAAACACAGGTATAGTAGATATTAATGACACTTCATGTATGCCACTGCTTAATATCATCAGGGGGTCTGAAAGAAGGAGGAAATTTATTGGTGCCTGGTGCCAAGCCCCAGAACATTTTTTAGAATTCAATTGAAATTTGTGTAATCTAGCACATTCTCAGGCAGAAAAACACACATAAGTGTAACTCTTTAACTACAATTCATGAAGCAGATTCAACTTTCACTAGGTCCAGGAATTTTGTTCTTTACTACACATTACATTTTTACTAAATTATTTAGTGCCTACACTCATGTAAATGCAATATGCTAAGGGGGATGACAGCAGAGGATACGTCACAAATGTAAAAACCAACTGTCAAAAGACTCTAGAACATGAAGAAACCATGATGAGTGGTTTGCTATGTCATGACTGTGTGATGTGGTTTGCTATGTCATGACTGTGTGATGTGGTTTGTTATGTCATGACTGTGTGATGTGGTTTGTTATGTCATGACTGTGTGATGTGGTTTATGTCATGACTGTGTGATGTGGTTTGTTATGTCATGACTGTGTGATGTGGTTTGTTATGTCATGACTGTGTGATGTGGTTTGTTATGTCATGACTGTGTGATGTGGTTTATGTCATGACTGTGTGATGTGGTTTGTTATGTCATGACTGTGTGATGTGGTTTGTTACGTCATGACTGTGTGATGTGGTTTGTTATGTCATGACTGTGTGATGTGGTTTGTTATGTCTTGACTGTGTGATGTGGTTTATGTCATGACTGTGATGTGGTTTATGTCATGACTGTGTGATGTGGTTTGTTATGTCATGACTGTGTGATGTGGTTTGTTATGTCATGACTGTGTGATGTGGTTTGTTATGTCATGACTGTGTGATGTGGTTTATGTCATGACTGTGTGATGTGGTTTGCTATGTCATGACTGTGTGATGTGGTTTGTTATGTCATGACTGTGTGATGTGGTTTGTTATGTCATGACTGTGTGATGTGGTTTGTTATGTCATGACTGTGTGATGTGGTTTGTTATGTCATGACTGTGTGATGTGGTTTGTTATGTCATGACTGTGTGATGTGGTTTGTTATGTCATGACTGTGTGATGTGGTTTGTTATGTCATGACTGTGTGATGTGGTTTGTTGTGTCATGACTGTGTGATGTGGTTTGTTATGTCATGACTGTGTGATGTGGTTTGTTATGTCATGACTGTGTGATGTGGTTTGCTATGCCATGACTGTGTGATGTGGTTTGCTATGTCATGACTCTGTGATGTGGTTTGTTATGTCATGACTCTGTGATGTGGTTTGCTATGTCATGACTCTGTGATGTGGTTTGCTATGTCATGACTCTGTGATGTGGTTTGCTATGTCATGACTGTGTAATGTGCTTTGCTGATCATGACGATTATCTTCCAGTCTAGTCGAGCAGTTCAATATCTACTGTTCTTCTGATTGTGCAATTTATTTTTGAGTAACAGAGGAGGTAATAAGCAAGCCCTAAAGTTTTAACTTTTCTTATGAATCGACCGAAAGTGTCTTCTCTTATAACATGCTCTGTGGACCAATACCACCTCCATATATTTTATTTTTCATTTCTTTTTCCTGAAAAGTTTCTCCACGCTCAATAATGCCCGACATCACTGCCACCACTTTGTCTTCAAACTGGCTGTTCCCAAAATGCTCCTGATGCTACGAGCAGAGAACCATTAATTTGTGGATGGAATGATCTGCAGATAAAATGCCTTTCTGTACACATGTTGTTGAAATCTTTAATGTTTTTCCTTCTGTGGAAGCAGGTGAAAGAACTGAGTAAAGAATAATTTGATTTTCATGGAAATCCATCAATTGGAGGAAGAATCCCACCCCTGTGTCATGCTTGGAGAGGTGGCCCAGCTTGTCATAGCACCTGCCTGATACATGAAAGATCCTGGGTTCAATCCCTAGTCACAATGATTTTCTCTCTCTTTCACTGGACCACGAGTGGTGGATGGTGGTCTGGGTGCTTGTTTTCCAAAGTAAGACAACAAAATGAGGTCCTGCAAGTAGCATACACTTAGAGAGTGTAAAGATCCCATGGTAACAAAAAAAGAGTTGTCCCCAGCAAATCCACTGACAGGAAAATCAATATATAGGTATATAGAAAAGGAAAAGAAAACGCTAGTATGGGCGGCATGTTTTTTGTTTTTTGTTTTTTTGGCAACATGCTTTCACCAGGAAGGACGACGAAGTTTTCACACGAAAAAATTTCGCTGTAACAAACACATCGTCCGATCCTATCCCATCCATCAACAACAGATGAATTTTGGGCAGAATGCAAAATCAAGACATGATAATATCGAGAGATTAAAGCTGCTGTTGTAAAGGATGGAGTAGGATCTACAACCTGGAAAAGTTCTTTCAAGTTTTATATATTATTACACATATATATGCAAAATAGAGTCCTCTACTTTCTGAAGCACTCTTTTTAAAGTGTCTGGAAATCTCCCCATCAGGTGGCAAGCACAAGCGTTCACTCTGGTTCAGGTTTGTATTACTTATAATCCAGCCGATTACTAGAGACATATCTGGGCTAAAGTCATGTTAAAAACAACACCTAAGTGTAAGTAAAAAGACAACAGTAAAAAACCAAGTTCACCATTATCCTTTCAAATCCAAAATGCATGTAAAAAAATTTCTTCTCACACATACAATTACATCAAATGAAATCAGTTGATCTTTTGCAAAAACCTGAAAACTGCATTTTCTGATCCGTCCATCAGTAGTTATGACTGTGTTTATGTAGTTGCTTTGTGAAACAGAGCAAGGGTGGACGGCCATTGAAGCCTGACTGTGGTGCTAGAGAAAAAAGGAAGATAAACGTGAAATGTGTGAAAGTTTTGAACCGTCAGTTTCACCCACACCTCGACAGTCTGTGACACAAGCAAACATCCATACACCTATAAAAGAAGACAGACCTCGACCAGAAACTTTGGATGCAACAACATTACCTCTAATCAAAGAAGGTCTCCCACTCAGAGGAATAGACACACTAAAAGCTCCATTCACAAAATTTGAAGAAGCATACTACACACACTTCACTAAAGAAAAGCTTAAAGAATCAGAAGACAATGAAACTATTAGATGCCCCACTGGAGGACAGTCACTTTACATGAGAAGATTTGTAAAGCCAAGAAAGTCATCAAGTCAAGCAGGTTCCCCATTGAAAAAGAAGAGAGCAAGAAAACTACAAAAACTGAGAGCAGATTTGTCAGAGACATCAGCTGATGATTCAATCTCACAGCAAAGCACAGAGCTGAAGATTCAAACAAAATCAAGGAAAATGAAAATTCTGGAGGCAGCAGGTTTTAAGCAGGCACGCCTGTCAGCCAAACAGTCAATGCAGATTAGGGCAAAAATGCTACTCAGCTGGGCAAAACATAAACAAAACAGAAAATTCATGAGAAAATCTGGAGTCAAACTACCAACTGAAAAAGAAGAAAAGATGTTTGAAGAAGTAATGTGTGGCAAAATTAGAACCAGTCAAAGCGCTCTCTCTTTCCTGGACAAGAACACTAACATAGAAGTAAAACGAAACATATCTGTTGCCACAATTGAAAACAAACTACTTTTTGTCGAAAATTTGTTAGAGCAGTACATGTCCAAGGACAAACTCACCTGGCATAATGGCACAATCCCTGAAAACGAAATATGGGTGAAAGTGGGTGGTGATCATGGGGGCAACAGTTTCAAGCTTTCTCTTCAGATAGCCAATCTAGAGAACCCAAATTCAAGAGATAACACTTTCTTGATATGCTTAGTTGAGTGCAAAGACACTGTTCAAAACCTGAAAACAGTTCTACAGCCCATCAAGCACCAGATACTGGCACTACAAAATATGACATGGAAAGGGAAATTCATCAAACTTTTTCTTTTTGGAGATTATGATTTCCTTCTGAAGCTCTTCAGACTTTCTGGAGCTCAGGGCATTCACCCCTGCCTTTGGCGCTCTGCCTCAAGAAAACAAATACAGACAGCCCCTTCAAAGCAGCCTTCTGTTCCTGAAAGAACTCTGGATAAAATGAAAAATGACTACAAGAGATATAAAAGAGCTGGGAAACCAAAGAAAAAAGCCCAGGCTTTCAACAATGTCGTCACATCACCTATCTGGGATGTTGAGGTTTCACAGGACACTCCACCCTACCTCCGTCTGAAACTTGGTATTGTAAAAAAACACCACGATCTACTAGAAAAGGAATGCCGCAGCTTGGATGAGCAAACAGCAGAGTCGCCAGCTACAGGCCAAATGAAAGATACCAGCCTACCATTCAAGCTGTATGTTCAAGCATACAGAGAAATTCAACAAAAAGAAGCAGACAAAAGTGCCGTTGAAATGCAGTTCTCAGATATCATCTTGGGTCATGATGAAAGCCAAAAAACAAGAAATCTATGACATGGTTGACTTGATAGGTGATGAAATACAACAGCTCAAAGCTAATCTTGAAAGTCTGCAATTTCGCACTGGACCTGTCACTGCAAATTTAGAATCTGAGCTGAAAAAACATAAGATTATAGTTCAGGCATTTCACAGCCGCTCATTCGTTGGTAACCATTGCAACAAATACCTCAAAGAAGGCGTTTACAACAACATTTGTGACAGTGTTGTGATCAAGACCTCTCAGCTGACAAATGATAAAAAGCTTAATGCCTGTGCCAGGGATATTAGAGACAAATTCCAAACCCTGAACAAATTGTTTTCAAAAGTGCACAGTATGATTTCTCACAATCATCCAATCAGCATGACAGAACTTGATGAAACTGACAGTGCCGTCTCTCAGTACATGACTTTTTACAGGAAAGAATTCCCACTGACAAACATCATCCCCAAACAACACATCCTTGAAGCCCACTGTGTCCCATGGATCACATCTTTTGGGTTTGGCCTGGGATTACATGGGGAGCAGGGGGGGGCGAGAAAGTTCATGCAACAGTGAACAGACTGAATGACAGAGGGCGTGGAATTAGAAGTGACAGCACAAGATTAACTCTTAATGAGGGAACAGTTGGCCCTCTGCTACAGATCACTCCACCTAACAAGAAAAAAAAAACACTGTCACATTGTAGATTCGGTTCAGTTCAGTGTAGGCTGTGAACAAAGTGTAGATACAGAATGTTAGAAACACTGCTTTCTCTTTTTTTTCCTAACATCAATTAATGCATTGCTTGTTTTGGATGATAAACAGTACAAACTAGTAGAGACAGAGAGAAAAACAATCAACTCAAATGTCTGTGGAAGTGCGTGTACGTGTGTGTGTACAAACCCTGCCTCGTAAGTTCAGCGGCACCTGTTCTCTGCGTCTACCCCACTCCTAGCCAGAACGGATTATTCCTATTACAGTGGAGTACTTATCGACTTCCTTGTGGCCGGCAGAGGAATCTAACCCCAATTTTTGATGAGTGATAACTGTAGGAGATAGTCTACTTTTATCATAGTACTAACTCTTTCCCAGCGTAAAACCTGTAGGCACATGACAGAATGTGTGAAAGTATGCGCTTTTTTGGTTGTCAGTGTGTGACTTCCACCGTAGTGTCTGTTGCATGGCATGTAATAACAGTCTACTGCATCCTGCTGCTTTAAGTTATTCCTGTCATGTTTATAGTCTATGGACTCTGTAATTTACGGGCTATACAGCGATGCACACCAAAACATGAAGGCTTTTGAACAATG
Source organism: Monoplex corrugatus (assembly GCA_030674185.1). Taxonomy (NCBI): domain Eukaryota; kingdom Metazoa; phylum Mollusca; class Gastropoda; order Littorinimorpha; family Ranellidae; genus Monoplex; species Monoplex corrugatus. The sequence goes on from JAPXFY010000028.1 coordinate 2,679,442, forward strand.
AGTAGAAATAATACAAATCTCAAGTGACTATGGTTTGCTTGTGCTCGGAACTACCGCTGCTGAAGTCGCCTCTATCAAGTTACGGCATGCGAGGCTGTCGCACTGGGTCCGCGATAGCGCATTGTATGGCGTTAAAACTAAACAAGCCCCTTCTCGTGAGCCGTGCATAATGAATGCAGAAGCTCGTATTCCAACAGATAAAGAAAGTTCAATCCACCAAATTCTAACCCAGAAATGAGTGCATCAACAGCAAGCAAGGCATCACACTGACTGAACCAGATCATATTATGAACAGATGGAATGAATATGGAGCATCCCTTTTCAGCCACAATAGCCCTCAAGACATCCTATGTCCTGACCTGAACTGTCCCAAATCAGAACCAGAACTACTTTTAAGTGAAATTGAAGCAGCCACCAAGCAATTAAAATCAAGAAAATCCCCAGGAATTGATAATGTTCCAGGAGAATTGTTTAAACACGGCGGAAAAGAAGGTCTAAAAGCAATGCACCATTTTTGCTGTAAAATCTGGAATACTCATCAGTGGCCAACAGACTGGAAACTTCAAGCATTTGTAATGCTTCACAAGAGTGGCAATGTCAAAGATTGCAACATCTACAGAACCACTGCCCTAATCAGCCACGCCATTAAGATCTTGCACATAATTATTCTCAACAGATTGAAGCCCAAGATAGAAGAGGAGCTGTCTGACTGCCAGGCAGGCTACAGATCCAACAGAACAACTGATATGCTGTTTGTGCTGCAGACACTGATAGAGAAGATAAAAAGCACTGGAAAAGAAGCTTTTGTCACCTTCATAGACTACATCAAAGCAGTTGACAGCGCCATTCGTCTTCATCTGTTCAACACAATGGTCAAAACGGGCTTTCCCAAACACATCATTGCATTAATTGCCTCATTACATAAAGATCAAAAGGCTACAGTCAGATGGAACAGTCAGAAATGTGAATTCTTCAACATCCACATGGGAGTTAGACAAGGTTGTATCCTCTCACCATATCCCTTTAACATCTACACAGAACAAGTCATGAGAGATGCTGAAATAGAAGGCATGAGCATACAGAAGGGAGGAAAAAGTCTTACAAATTTGCGCTATGCCGATGATATTGTGCTGTCAGCAGACAACAGTACCAGCATAAAAAGAACACTATACAGGGCAGATGCGGCGTGCAGGGGGGCTGGCATAAACTTGAACGTCAAAAAAAAAACAACAACAAAAACAAAAGTACTACATATCAAAGGCAAAGACACTGAAAACAATCAGGACATCTTAACTAACAAAGTTCCCTTAGAAAAATGTTAAGAATTTCAAATATCTTGGTTCTGTAAAAACTGATGATGGAACCTGCTCCAAAGACATCAAAATAACAACTGGAATGGCAAAGCAAAAACAAAACAAAAAAATGGCCCAACTCGACAATATCTGGAAAGACGATGGCATACCAAATGGCCTGAAAGTTAGACTTTTAAAATGTTTTATCTGGCCAGTCATGATTTATGGCTGCCAAGCCTGGACTCTGAGAAAAACTGATTACAGAAGAATTGAGGCAGCAGAGATGTGATTTTATTGGACTCTACTACATGTCAAATAGACAGATAGAAAAACTATTGAAAGTGTCCTGGAAGAACTTTGATACCACCAGAAAACTACTAGCAGACATCAACAAGACAAGACTAAAATACATTGGTCATGTGTCATGCAGCAAAAACACAGACCTCATGGCAACCATCTTTCAAGGAAAAACAGAGGCAAAAAGGAAGAAAGGTAGACCCCCAATCTCATACATCAACAACATAACCAACATCAGTGCCTAAATACTCAAGAGACAGCGAACAAATGTCAAGAAAGAGCAACCTGGAGGGAGATGGTGGTATCCAGATGTGCAGCAGCCAACACCAAACCAAGTGATGCCGGCAGGTGAGACAGGCAAGAATGATGCATTACATCGGTCAATCTATTCAGCCAATGATACATTACATCTATCCGCAGTTGAGACAGGTGAGAATGATGCATTACATCGGTCAATCTATTCAGCCAATGATACATTACATCTATCCGCAAGTGAGACAGGTGAGAATGGTGCATTACATCGGTCAATCTATCCAGCCAATGTTGCATTACATTTATCAATATATTCAGCTAATGATGGATTATATTCGTCAAACTATTTAGACAGCTATTGATTCATTTTCGTTTGTCTTTCTATTCAACTAATGATGCATTCCATCTCAATCTATTCTGACAGCTGATAATGCATTACATCTGTCAATCTGTTTAGACAGCTAATGATGCATTACATTTTGTCATTCTAATCAAACAGCTGATAATGCATTACATTTGTCAATCTGTTTAGACAGCTAATGATGCATTACATTTGTCAATCTATTCAAACAGCTGATAATGCATTACATTTGTCAATCTGTTTAGACAGCTAATGATGCATTACATTTGTCATTCTAATCAAACAGCTGATAATGCATTACATTTGTCAATCTATTTAGACAGCTAATGATGCATTACATTTGTCAATCTAATCAAACAGCTAATGATGCATTACATCTGTCAATCTATTTAGAAGCTAATGATGCATTACATTTGTCAATCTATTCAGACAGCTAATGATGCATTACATCTGTCAATCTATTTAGACAGTTAATGGTGCATGTCATTTGTCAATCTAATCAGACAGCTAATGATGCATTACATCTGTCAATCTATTTAGACAGTTAATGGTGCATGTCATTTGTCAATCTAATCAGACAGCTAATGATGCATTACATCTGTCAATCTATTTAGACAGTTAATGGTGCATGTCATTTGTCAATCTAATCAGACAGCTAATGATGCATTACATTTGTCAATCTATTTAGACAGTTAATGGTGCATGTCATTTGTCAATCTAATCAGACAGCTAATGATGCATTACATCTGTCAATCTATTTAGACAGTTAATGGTGCATGTCATTTGTCAATCTATTCAGACAGCTAATGATGCATTACATCTGTCAATCTATTTAGACAGTTAATGGTGCATGTCATTTGTCAATCTAATCAGACAGCTAATGATGCATTACATTTGTCAATCTATTCAGACAGTTAATGGTGCATGTCATTTGTCAATCTAATCAGACAGCTAATGATGCATTACATCTGTCAATCTATTTAGACAGTTAATGGTGCATGTCATTTGTCAATCTAATCAGACAGCTAATGATGCATTACATTTGTCAATCTATTTAGACAGTTAATGGTGCATGTCATTTGTCAATCTAATCAGACAGCTAATGATGCATTACATCTGTCAATCTATTTAGACAGTTAATGGTGCATGTCATTTGTCAATCTAATCAGACAGCTAATGATGCATTACATCTGTCAATCTATTTAGACAGTTAATGGTGCATGTCATTTGTCAATCTAATCAGACAGCTAATGATGCATTACATCTGTCAATCTATTCAGACAGTTAATGGTGCATGTCATTTGTCAATCTAATCAGACAGCTAATGATGCATTACATTTGTCAATGTATTCAGACAGCTAATGATGCATTACATTTGTCAATGTATTCAGACAAGTAATGACACATTACATAAAAAAATGACTCGTTGCATTTATCAGTTTACTTAGACAGCTGAAAATGCATTGCATTTGTCAAGGAATCCATGAAAATACATTGTTATTGTTATTGTTGTTTAAAGCCAAGCCAACTGCGTAGAGCCATATCAGGGCTATAACCACTTCAAACATACAAAACTTCAACTGGGTGAAAAAAAAGAAATCTAAGTACACTTATCAATGCATTCATGCAGAAAAACTAAAGATATGCCCCTGGCGTTGACCACTTCATCCAATTTATCGCGCACGGGATTTAAAAAACACACCTGAATACAAACTGAAGCATACCTAAGGACACCAAAACATACATAAAAACAGGCCGAAATTACATAAATTGCTTCCGCACATCTCACATTTCTAGAGCTAAAAATGCACTTTATACATGTATCTAATTACCAATCATAAGAAAAAGCATGTAAAACTTTATCAAACACATACAGGTGAATGGACCAGCAAGGCAGAAAATAATAGTAGAAATGACAGAAAGCAAAGGAACAAGGCAGAAACAAAGAGAGTGACAGAAAAGAGCAAATTTCTAGCACAGAATTTCCAGAAGGTGGGGATACTATTCATACTGAAAAAGCCCCCCGCAGCCCCACAGGGGAATACAAAAAGACTAAAATCACCTATAGTGAGAGAAAGTGGGGTAGGTCAAGGTCACAGGGGTGTAACTGTAAGCATTCTAATAAAAGCCATGAAACAAATCAAAATCAATTACCTTGAATTGGTGCAGGTTTTGCAGACTGCTCTGCATATGTTACATTGGTGATGTTATGGGTGACAGTGTAATGCTGGTGGATCTCACGTCCAAAGTTGAGTGTTTCACCTTTTCTGACGGCAACAGTCATATGGCCTGAAACAACAGTCATTTCAGTCACATTTGAGAGACCAACGCAGACACACCAAACACACAAAATCTCTACAGACAACAAAATTAGTAGAGAATAGATACCACTTGAAAACCATTTCTGTTCAGTAGTCCCTCTGTTCCTACCATTACCTTCATTCTGTCAGTCTGTACTTATAAAATGCTGCAATAAATGCATCAAATGCATTCAGTTTTCAGAAAATGTTTTACTTACACCTCTAGTAATGATAATGGTAATATTCATTAGGTGCCAAATCTGAATGTATAAATTATATCAAAACACACATTCTCATCATTCACTAAAACATTCTCTCACAATAACAAAAAGTGACTTTAGGGTAAAAGCAGACATGCATACTGGGAGGGGAGGACTGGAAGGGAGTGGGACGAACGGGGGGGGGGGGAACTCATCATCATCAAGTGCCCTGCCGCACGGCATTGGCGATCATGGCCCTCCATATGCATCTATCCCTTGTTGCCACACGCACATCTTCCAACTCTCTCTGTCCTCAGCCACCCTGCAAGTCGGTCTAATATTTTCTCCCTGGGTCTACCTGGTGCTCTCTTTCCCTCCAGCTTTCCTGTTGTGACCAGGTGCTTTAATTCCCCTTTCCTCATAAAATGGCCTACAAATGTTGTCTGTCTTTTCCTACTCTTCCTTATCAATGATCTTCTTGTGTCTGCCTCCATCAAGACTGTCTCGTTTGTTTTCTGAAGACAGACATACAATATGAGACTGTCAAATAGACAGGGGAAGCTCATTCCAGCTGTATGGACCAGACGCAGAAAATGACCAGCAATGGACTGTGGAACATCTATATGGAGCAATTTGTAAACAAGTAGTGTCAGAACAGAACAGAGAATGTGGGCAGAGGTGTACTTTTGGAGGTGGTCACAAAGATAAGTAGTGGCAATATCATAAATAAACTTGCAACATGATGTACTGATTTTGTATACGATTCTTTGGAGTAACAGGCAACCATATCCTTGCTCTTCTTACTTGACCCAAGCCCTACCTGGGCAAGGGTGACCCCCTGGAAAAGGATAAAGGGCATAGACAGAGGGATAGTGCCTGGAGACAGTCTTTCTCCTTGAAGGGATATCGTTTGGTGGTAGTGTGTTAAAGATGCCAGAATGAACGGCTCTTGGACTTTGATCTAATGAACCTGGGTTTGGTGGTAGTGTACTGAAGAAGCCAGAATAAACAGTACGGGATCAGTGCCAATCATGCGATGCAAAAGATGGCCCCCACCCCACATAATAACTAAATAAACAAAAACAATTGAGAAATCTGTTCCTAAATCCCTGTTTAGCTCAACAGCTTACCACACTGAAACAAGTGTACACCACAGCTAGCAGGCTCCTTCAGACAGATCTGTGTGATAAGATGTCTCTAAGCCCACACCCTGTCATCCAATTAGCGCTCCTCATGCAATTAGCCCTGACCTAAGCCATGTCTTTCATCTTACGGCCCTTAGAAAATGTTCTCTCATGAGGACCTAAGTGAACCGAGCAGGGATGGAAGGGCAGAACTGGGATCCAATGCGACAAGTATATTTAGCTGCAATGGCATTTAGGGGGGAAAAAACCCACGTCATTTTAGCATCATATACTGTACCACATTGGACAAATACAGCACTCAAGTTATGGGGGAGGGCTGTGTCATCTCCTTGATTCAAACAGGCGGCCTCCCAGACAGAGAGGCAGAGAAGGCAGAATTTGTCACCACAAAAGAGATCCTGAAAGAACCATTTGCACAGCCATATGCAGAAATCCCTGAGGTAATGACTGACACAGGGATTGATAAAGGGAATCTTTGAATGCCAGAAAGCTGCTGCTAACGTATCTCTGAGAGGAATGAAGCCAGATAAGTGGCAAAAGCCTGGACCTTATGGGCCCTTGCATTCAGCACGTTCATGGCCTTACCAGCTGCTTGGCACATCCAAGGGATTGTCTCCAGTGATCTGTCAGACTCTTACTCTCAAACCTGGTTGACATCAATATACATTCACAAACAGTAAGAACAAATGTTACAGCACAATCCTGCAAAACTAAAAGAGAACATCACAGCATAACGTCATTGTCCTGATCCGCATCAAAGTGTCATGAAAATTATCTCTATAACTGTGACCCAACTTCTTGCAACGCTCTCGTGATGACCTCAGTTTTGATTTCTCCTGCCGATGCCAAACCTTGGTCGCTAATTGTCAATATCTGACTTTGATAACAAACATGTTCGAATATTAGTGGGTATGAGACTTATTGAGAGGTTTAAAAACCACACATGCAAAATGAGAACTCATTCTGTCCTGAGACAATTGAGACAGTAGTGAGAAAGCATGTGCAAACCTTGTGTTTCCATGTTGAGTGGAGACTGCTGTACTGCAGAATTCCCAGTGGCATTGGTCTGCATCAGCTCTACAGGCCTGTTGCTGTCAGCTGATCCACTCAGTGGTACTTTGAGGGCCGTGTTGTCACTGTCATGACCTTCACCAGTCATGGTCACTTTGGGATCTGTGTTATCGTCCAAACCGTCCCTTGTTGGCATCACCACATGTGACATTTCGCTGCCTTCAGGACAAGAAGCGTTCCCTCCACAAGTGTGTGAAGACACTTCTTCCTGTGTATGGCTCAATTTGACATCAGTCTGGTGAGATCTAAAACAAAACATCACAGGATCATGTATACAAATGACAATTGGGTGACAGATTCACAGAAGGCATCAAAACAGTCGCTTTAGTGAAGAAACAAAATTCTCTGAAAATGCACAGACAGGTTTTGCTGCTCCTTACTGCCAACAGTTGTTCGTCTGCATGACAGCCGAACATGAACTTGTGTGACCAAGCAGTCCCATGTACAGCGACCATCTGTTTCCACAATGACAGTGTTCCTGTATCTTTTTTGTTTTGTGTCCAACTGTTTGATTTGTGGACTGATTGGTTTGTTAACTGTTCGCTAATTTACTACAAAACCTTTGTGTGTGCTTGTATGTGTATATGTGTGTGAGAGTGTTACTACTAATTTACTACTCGTGTGTGTGTGTGTGTGTGTGTGTGTGTGTGTGTGTGTGTGTGTGTGTGTGTGTGTGTGTGTGTGTGTGTGTGTGTGTGTGTGTGTGTGTGTGTGTGTGTGTGTGTGTGTGAGTGTGTGTGGGTGTACATGGTGTCCTTTACAATTCATTTGTTATCTAAGTAGGCCTATTTGCTTTGTTCCTCCATTCACTCGTTAACTTATTATTTATATTATTATTTATCTATGTATTTGTCTGTTTGTTATCCTAACCCTGCTTTTTTCCAATTTTTGTACATTTACTCCATTGTTAAATATTTTGAAATAACGTAAAAAAAATAGTGCAATTTACGCTAGACCAGTTTGTGAAATGTTTTGGGATCACTTCAGATCTGAACCGTTCTGGACCAGTTTGTTCTGTTTACAGTGGAATGATAAATGCGTGCCGAAAGTGTGCTGACCCTGAACGTAACCTGAGAAAACTTGTGTGGAATGAAGTAGATATTTACTGCATTACATTCCACACAAGTTTTCTCTGTAATATGCTGCCTTTCTGTACTGCATGTGTTTTGTTTTTTTAACTTAGTGCGCCATTACAGTGCCTTCCTTTCTATGCCATGCTGCTCATTTAGAACTTGACTTATTTTGTCAAACACCACAAGATTTCGGACACAGCCACTGGCAAAGTTTTTGCTGTTAGTAAAGAATTTATTAGGATGTAATCAATTTGAGTTCTCCACACAACTTACTCTGTGTATTGCTGTTAGTAAGGAATTTATTAGGATGTAATCAATTTGAGTTCTCCACACAACTTACTCTGTGTATTGCTGTTATTAAAGAATTTATTAGGATGTAATCAATTTGAGTTCTCCACACAACTTACTCTGTGTATATGTTGAAAAGATGAAGTGAAAGGATGCATCTCTGCCCTACTCTTTCTTAATGCAAAAATATTCAGTTTTGGCTGTTCCATCAAACTCAAAGTGTTGCTTTTTGGTCAATGTCTACAAGAGCACTAAATTATTTCAAGGCTTGTTTCACTTGTGCTGTGCATTGTGTTAATGCAAGGTAAGTGCTGAGCTTAGAGTTGTATGAATGCAACTTCAGCAACGTATGGTTTATCACTTTATGTCAATGTCTTGTGAAAACATGAAAACACCAAGCATGCATGCCTACCTGAGACAGAGTACGCATACTGCACAGGAACATACCATCTGAACACTACAGACAAAACAACATGCATACATGCATTCCCCCAAAACAGAACTCTACCCCACCCCCCAAAAAACTACAAATCCATAGAAAGGAGGAAAACTGGCATGCCTGGCAGCACAATCACTTTGAAACAACAAATCAACAGGTGTAAACAAACACTGACAAACTGCTCCATGAAGTCTTGAGAATCAATGAACAGAATAAATCTGAACAGGTATTAGTACTTACCTTTCATCTATGCATCCTTCCTCATTTACCCTGCCATGTTTTTGCTCAGGTAGAATGACTTCTTCCGCTCTCTCTTCCACTCCCTCCACAACCCCTCCCGCTATTCCTTCCACCACGTCAGTAGAGTGCTCCTCCATTCCTGTGGGCAATGGTTATGGGGCAACATGTTCCATGACTCTTGATGCTTTCAACAGACCGTTGACATCATGTCGCACTGGAACACAATGAAGAGGTAACTAATTTCTTTTGTAAAATATTTAGGCTAACTAGGCCTTCATCAGATTTTTTAATTCTAACAACCTCAGAGATTTTTCAAGTTCTCACATAGCAACAACCAGTATGAATTATCACACTGAAATGTTGAAAACAAATCAGCTTACAGGAACAGAACTGGAGTAAAAGCACTTTTCCCTGAAAATATATTGGGGGTTCATTGGAGCATTGGCCCCTGGCAGGCTGAAGGAACACAAATCCTTGTGGAGATCAGGGAACAAATCCCCCTGAAGCTGAAGCTATCAGGCAATTTTGGCCAGAAAATAGCCTGTCTTCGAATTAACATTAGTTCTTCATTTCAAGCAATTGTCTTCATACGTCAAATGCATACGGAGTTAAGTGGCATAATACAAAATTTTTGCATTCTACATTTTGCTTACTATATCAGTAGAGCAAATTCGCCTTAATATCCACAGAAAGCCCAACATTCTCCACAAGTTTTTGTGGATTTTCACAGATTTTCAGAAATGTACCATGTCTAGATTAATGCCAAAAATTTGCACCTGTCTTGTCTGGTTGTATTTAATACGCATTCTTATTCTTTTTCGTGTTTTTTGGGGTTCCTGTTTGCTTGACCATGGGCAGTCAAACTTGTTCGGGGTTTTGTCATTCAAAGGTTTCATACTAGTCACAGTGTTAAGGTCTTTATTATTCCAGATGCCACCCTGACCCCTCACCCCCCCCCCCCCCCACCCCCACCAGAGTATGACTGGCCTTGATTCTTCGGAAGATCAAAGATTTTATCGGAAAGTTAGATATTAATTTTGAAATTGATTGTCTCTTTTACTTTACTGTATGAGGATGCTTCAAAATCTGTCAGTAACTGAGAACCAATGAGACTTGTACAACATGTTGTTGTATCGTGGTTTGTTGTGTCAATGAAAGCACTGTTTAATTGTTTTGATGTATAACACAAAAACAGCTGATACAGAATAAACAAAGTCGACATATAACAGTCAGCTCGTGGTTTTACATTGGTGTTATTTATTCATATTTTTGCTATATTACGCGAACTATTTCTAGGGTGTAGAACCAGAAGTACATGGAAAAGTGTTTATTGTTGTCTGCTAGATTTTCACACTGGCATGAAAAATTGCAATGTGGTCTCTTGTTCCATTAAAAAGGGCTGCAATCAACAGTACAGTATACAAAAATTTGATAGGTCTAATTTAGATAAAATATAATATAAATGTTGGACTGTTCACTGATATGTTACTTAGTTGCAGGTTTGATCATTGATTCACTCTCTTTGTGCACTTCAACACTATACAAAGATCAGATGGCCCCGTTAAATTTTGAATAAAATATAACTATTGGACTGTTCATTAATTTGTTACTTAGTTGCTGGTTTGATCATTTCTGTCACTGTCTTTGATTCTTTCTTCCTCCTTTGTTTTCTGTCATCTCTTCCTATCATTTTCTGCCTTGCTGGTCCATTCACCTGTATGTGCTCTATAAAGTCTTACATACTTTGTCTTAGGGTTGATAAGAGTATATATATAGACTGCATGTTTGGCTCCAAGGAAATGTGCTGTGCTGGAGCAATTTTAGGTACTGTTGGCCATATTTTATTTATGCTTTAATGTCCTTAATTATGTTCACATCTGTGCCAGGTTTAAATCTTCTTGTGATAAATCGAATGGAATGGTCAATGCCAGGTCCATATCCTCAGGTAACGTGCGCTCATGCATTAATGTGTGTACTTTATTTTCTTTTTCAGCTTTTTTCCCCAATCAGATGTTGTTAAGTTCTGAAACATTTACAGCCCTGATGTGGCTGTACAGTCGGCCAGGCTTTAAACAATAGGAATAAGAATAAAAATGTTCACATAAATCAAAATCAATATCAGGATGGATGTCAACCAAACACCATCAAGACAAGCAGAAGCTTTTAAAGCTTGCCAGTGAGACAACGACCTCTCTTCGAGACAAGCATGGTCTCGTGGAGAACCAGACTATGCAGAAACAAAAGGAGATTGTCAAGGGGGAGCAACAACAACAGGAGGAAGCTGAAAAGATTACCTTCATGGATATTACGGTATGACTGTGAAATTTCAAAAATGATTATTAAGTATTAGATCTAACTGCTTGTATGCATGGTTGTATCTTTAAAATGGAAAATGTTTAGAATTTTATGACCATTGTTTTGTGAAATTATAATAGGCACAATCTTATTATAATTTACACATATATCACGCCTAAACGAATATTATCCATCAAGGAATTTCACTTACTTTTTGTTAGGCCTGATCGGTTCAGCGAACCCTCGTCAGATCAGGCCTAACAAAAAGTAAGTGAAATTCCTTGATGGATAATATTCGTTTAGGCGTGATATATGTGTAAATTATAATAAGATTGTGCCTATTATAATTTCACAAAACAATGGTCATAAAATTAAGTAACGCCTATATGGCTGAAACAAGAAAACTCTCAGCATGGATGTTTAGAATTGATATTCATTTACTTTTGGTGTTGTTATTATTCTTGTGTTGACTTGTTGTTTGCAAAAGAATAACATTTAATCCATAATATTCAAGTTTAAAAGTGTAATTGCCGCCACATCAGTACTATTCCATTTAATAGATCTTTCTGTCACTCTCTCTCAAATTAGTTCTTATGCATATGCGTGCCTGGCGTGCACACACACACACACACACACACACACATACACACACATACACACACACACATATTCATATACATAACATATTATCATTCATGTTGTATGAATATGACAGCTTATGAAAAAGTGTGTATTTACATAAGTGAAAAAAATTAAACAGAACTATTTTAACAGTTCTGCAGTTTGTTACGGTAAATGGTTGAAATGATGCATCGTCATCATTACTTCCAGCAGAAATTTCTAGAAGAGCAAGCTACAAACCATTTCAGTCTTCAGTCTGTAAATCATCTTTTCTTTACTCAGTATACTGAATGTATTAATTAGTAATTAGTGAATCATCATCTTTTTTTGTACTCAGTATGTTCAAGGTATTAATCAGCAATTATTCTAGATTCTTCTAATAAAGACTCTACTTCTATGTCATCAGGAAACGAGACAGCACTTTTTCGTGAAATGTTCATTGTGTATGTTTTGAAACGCTCAAAGTTATAGCCCTCATATGGCTCTCCGCAGTCGGCTGGGCTTTAAAACCTCTTTCTTTACTATGATACGCTATAGCGTACCTAATGCGCACAACGCTATTTTTTTAAGTAAGGTACGCTATAGCGCACCTCAAGTTCAAAAAGTCACGGTGCATGGGTTCAAGGTCTCATGCAAAACTAAACCATACAGTTCTGTTCTACGGTCATCTAAAAGTGCATCAGTACTTTTTGAAAGGCTGTAGACGCCTGTGGTTGGGTACAATTTGACCTGAATCAATACAAGTCAGCTCTTGTCTTCACGCTCGCTCGGTTGACAAGATGGCGTCTACCTGAACTTCGACAACTTCTCGGGACTCAAACAGACAGCGAAATCGTCGCGTTACCCTGCAAGAAGTCTTGGAGGCAATTATGACTCCAGGAACTGATACTGAAGAAGATGAAGAGTTTTTTAGATTCGGATGAGTGGTTAAATGACAATGAAAGTGCAGATGAAAGTGGCGAAAGTGTTGCCAGTGAGACACTTGACGACAGCGACCCAGTAAGTGACGAAACTCAGGCTGCAACTGTGACTGTCCGTGGCGGCGTTCTGAACCGGGACATGAATGAAGAAGAGTTTATTGATTTCTCGGGAAAGACTGGCATCAAGATTTTTCTTTCTTCCCTACATTGCCACCCTACAGTGACCAGGAAAGTGGACTCTATATCGACCATATGGAAAGCCACGCCTCCCTGTGTGTTTGAATGAGAGTGTGCATGTTAGTGTGTATATGGTCAAGTAATACTGATATATACTCCGCAGTGAATATCCACTGTGTAACACATTTACCCATCATATTATTATCATTTAGAAGTGTCTGTGACCATAAAACACCATAACTGTAAAATTTTTATCATATGAGAATTATGCACCCCCTTTCTCAGTTTCTGTATGGTGCATAAAATATGCTTTTTTTTCAAAATATGATAAACCAATAACTAAAAGAATGTTTAGCAACTTTGCCACATGAAGTTTGTTCTAATCTACACATTACCACAAAATGTCAAAACTGCATGTGCTTGCATTCATTTTTTAGAATTTTTCTTGTAGCCAAACGGTCAGTATAGAGAGTACAATGAAGGAAGAAATCGGGTGGTATAGAATGAGTTTTAATTATGTGATGGTGTGGTGGCAAGGGTGAAGGTGAAGACAGGAGGCAGAAGAGCAGAGGAGCGCAGATGGTAATGCAGCCTGACGAAGAAGACCCAGGGAAGACAGATGATGTTTCTCTCTTTATTCTGACCCAACCGTTCAAGACCAGACCAGATGAGAAAGGCATACATGGCACTTTTTTTGTTTTTTTGATTTGGTTCAGTTTTTACGTCGACACCCACCTCAGGTGATATGGCCGACCGGGATAACCATCCCGGGGAAGTGGGGGAAGGGGAACCTATCTAATCCTATACTGACACCACCAGAACAACAATGATGTTAAGATGGGGCAGTGAGATGGCCAGTTTTAATATAGCGCACCCCGGGATTCGAACCCACAACCATTAGCATGTGAATCCGACGCTCAAACCAACTGAGCTATCGAGGCCCGCATACATGGCACTCGCACTCATCCGCTTATATACTCCGCATGTGAACCGCATTGACCGCACCGCGAGCCTGCAGGCGAAACGACTCTCTGGAACCCCTTAGGTGCCAGATTTGTGTTTCTTCGAGCAAGCTTAGCGGTGCTTATCTTGCGGTCCACATAACAAATACCAACATATCATACATCAGAAAATTCTACACAGCATACAGATTGTTGTATTCTACATCATTTTGCCCAACATTCACATAGATCGAAACTATAAGTGATTTATCATTTAAGTCAATGTTTACACTCTGCTGAAAGGGACTTTAGCCGTATTTTTACGTATTTAATCAATCAATATTAGTCCATGAAAAATATCAAACAAATGAGTGAATACACGATGATCGATAAGTTTTTTTTATTATTAATGATCTTTAATAATGACTACTAAAGGGTCCTTCACGAGGACACCTCTCCATAAAAACGCCATGACAAGTCACAGGTTTGGGACGAGTGCTCGAGGTTGTGAGGATACAGGTTTTCTCACACACCCTTTGACGTGAACTGTACAGGTTCTCAAAACTTTTCAGGCGATTCTTCATTAAAGTAATGTAATTCATAATCTAGTCGAGTAGGCCAATATTATTACAAATAATAGAAACAGATTCCCATTTCGTGGGCGTACTTACAGCACCGACGCAACTTCTGCAAAACCATTTCTCCCCAAAATGTAGAAAGGTTGTAGGCCTAGAGCTATGGCGTATTGGTGACGTGAACAAAAACTCTGAAAAGGAGAGCACATTCCAGCGCATGAATACATTCAGGTTCTCTAAATCGCACAGTTTCCAACACATACTCATTGTGCATTCATCATACCTTCCTCACAATACATATTTTTCCATCTATGTTTCGTTGCATTAACGCAATAGTTCCACTGTTCTACTGGTTACTGAAAGATTTTAAACTAAGAAGGTTTTTTTTCCCTTGCGGAGAAGGTGAACCGTACTCTGTTATTCTTCCTGGTGTCGGTGTCCGATGACATAGAGGACATGTATAGGCCTAGGTAGTTTCAGAGACAAAAAAAACCCCATGCTATTTTAAGAAATGACTGCTACATGTCTGTGTATTTGTGCATGTGTGTGTGTGTGTGTGTGTGTGTGTGTGTGTGTGTGTGTGTATGTGTATGTGTGTGTATGTGTGTGTGTATGTGTGTGTGTATGTATGTGTGTGTGTATGTGTGTGTATGTGTGTGTGTGTATGTGTGTGTATGTGTGTGTGTGTGTGTGTGTGTGTATGTGTGTGTGTGTATGTGTGTGTGTGTGTGTGTGTGTGTGTGTGTGTGTAGCATGTTGATCATGTGCCAGTCGGTAGACTGATCCGTTGTTGATCAATGACAAACCATAAAGATTTCCTCAACAGAATTCAGTATCATGCCACTGCATGTACTTTTATCTGGACATGGCTCTGCGTGCATGTACTTTTACCTTGGTGTGTATGTGTGTGCGTGTGTATTCGCTCGAACGTATAGGTATTAACACTATTGTCCCTCATGTATAATTTATGTTTATACTGCTTGGATATTTTATGCTTTTAATCGTCTTCTTTTAATGTGCCCTTGAGTCCATGTATGTTTTACCTCGATGATGATTTACTGAAATAGACCATATTATCACCATTTTCCCTTCCCAGTGAGGGTCTTGGCTTTGCAGCTGCACAATACCCTTTTCCTTTCACAAGACAGCCCAGCCGCGTCTGACTAAGGGTTTTTTCTCTGGGGACTCCAGTTTTCTCTTAACCCCTTGGCTGTTGGTTTAGGATTATTTTCTTCCTATTCCAAGGTCAGACCGGACTTGTTGCATTAGGCACGATCCATTTACATCAGCCATACCTCTTGATTAAATATTTTCCCATTCAGTTGATCAGACGCTTATATTTTCTCTTATGCATTATTCAATAGGGGGATCCTTTACATTCCAAACACTACTCTTTGCTAGTGCATAATAGTTTTAATTTTAGCCCTGGACCCTCTTGATGATAGAACAATATTAATATGGCATGACCACTTTACAGAATTGCAGAATTCATCTCACTTCCGCTCTGACGTCATATTTACTCAAAGACATTATGATGTCATTTTAATCAGTTTAGTCCTTTTCTCACACTGGAAGGAGCAGCAGGGAAGTTTCATTTTTTGTCTCCTAATTTTTGTACCTGGTGTTTGTTTTGTTTTTTTGCTTTTTGTGATCTTACGCTTGACAAAGACCAGTTGGCCGAAAATTTGCGTTCTTATTCTTTTTACATGTTTTTTCTGGTTCCTGTATGTTTGAACACGGGCAGTCACACTTGTTTTTGATACGTTGTTGCTCTTGCGTTGCTAGGCGATCTGACTTGTCTGTCTCTAAGGCAGAAGAGTTACTTCCTGCGTTTGTACATGGCAGAGTATGTTACATCTCCCCTGTCATAAAGAACCGAAGTCTGAACATTGAAATTAAACTTCGAACACTAAAACGAACTTCTAACAAGATAAACACATCAATAGTTAGACACGAAGAGATCTGGACTGTCACAGATCATGTCGTTGAGGAGGGTGAACTTCACGTACAGAGCGTGTTCGGTTGGTGACGTCAGTGTGTCGATCGGGTGTTGACTGTTGAGGGTGGCCAGGTGGGGTTGAAGTTCTTGTTAGTTCTTCGGGCAGTGGATCAGCTTCAGGCGTGACTGACAGCTCTGGTGAAGTTGGAGGCCCATCGTTTGCTCTTTGTGTTGAGCGGTGTAGGTGACGTCTGTTGCGTCGATATAATTATGTTTCCCTCAGACTGTACGAGGTAGGGTCTTGGCGATACATGATGCTCTACTATTACAGCTGGTTTCCATTCCTTAGTGCCTGGGAGCGGAGCCATGCGAACCTGATTCCCAGGGTGAAGAGTAGAGTGTTCTGAGGTGCTTGGTTTGTTGTGGTAGAATTTCTGCTTGGTCTTTTCAATCCACATGCGCTGTTTGATGTCTTGGTTGTTGTATGCAGAGGCAAGGAGACTTCTAGCGGTTGGAAGTTTGTTCCTTGGTTGCCGTAAAGAGCTGCTCAGGGGAAAGGTTGATGCCATCCAAGAGTGTGGTTCTATAGTCCAACAAGGCTGAGTGTTTGTCTTCGTTCTTCCTCCACAGTCGTTTGACTGTTTGGATATCTCGTTCAGCTCCCCTGTTGGAGCTCTGGAAGTGAGGGCTAGATGTCTTATGGCTGATCCCGTGGCTCTTGCAGAAGTTTGAGAACTGACAGCTGGTGAACTGAGTCCCATAGTCACCCCTTAAGGTAGAAGGAATCCCATGACGGCCAAACTGACTTTTCAGTTTCTCAGTGACTGACTCAGAACTCATACTCTTGAGCTCATCCACTTCAATGAACTTTGAGAGGTAGCCCACCGTCAGAAGGTAATTTCTGCCTTGAAAATCAAAGATGTCAGTTCCAACTTTGGCGTATGGGAGGTCTGGAACAGGTGTAGGCAAGAGTGGTTCAGCAGGTGGCTTCTTTTTGTAATCTGCACACTTACTGCAGTTCTTGATTTTGTCTTCGAGTTCATTGAAGGCCAGTACATCACTTGACGTGCTCGTTCTTTGCATTTTGTGATACCCAGATGAGACTCATGAATGAGACTCAGCATCCGCTTTCTGAGACTGGGTGGTATGACGATTCTGGACCCTTTGAAGATGATGCTGTCAGAGACGGCCAGCTCGTCTCTAGAGTCCCAAAACTGTGGCATCTCAACAGGCACATCATTTCTTCTGTCTAGCCAGCCACTCAGAATAAGTTTGCAACTGTCCAAGTTCTTGTCGTGAGCATTCCTGAAGTGTTCCGTACATTTCCTTTGCAATTGGAGCATATGTGTTCTCTGTCTCTATATGTGCTATTTCAGCAGGTTCTCCAGGAAGGTATGCGCGTGAGAGAGTGTCCAGAAGCAGCATCTGGCTGCCTCTTCGGTACTTCACTTGTAGATTGTACCACTGTAGATGAAGTAGCATGTGTTGCAGTCGCATTGGTGCTGACAGAAGGGGGTTGGAGAAAATCTGTTCCAGTGGTTTGTGATCGTTGTAGACAGTGACCTCTTTCCCAAAGATGTAGCAGTGGAACTTCCTGCAGGCATGGACGATGGACTACATTTCCTTTTCTATCTGGGCATAGCGTTTTTCTCCATCAGTCATGGATCGTGAGCTGTATGCTACAGGTCTTCCATCCTGGATGAGAACTACTTCAGGTCCATGCTGACTGGCATCACAGTGGATCTCAACTGATGCTTTGACGTCATAGTACCTCAGGACTGGATGATGACAGCAGAGATTTTTCAGTTTTGTGAAGGCTTGTTCGTGACTCTGTTGCCAGTCAAACAGAGCATCTTCTTTCAGAAGATCACGTAGAGGAGCGCTTTCCTCACTCAGGTTCGGTATGAACTTGCCAAGGTACGTGACAAAACCCAGGAAACGTCGGACATCGTCTTTGTTTTGGGGAGTTGGCATCTCTTGAACAGCTTTCACTTTGGCCGGGTCAGGCTTCAGTCCGGCTGTGAGAAGGTGGCCAACGTATGGCACACTGGACTGTCTGATGTGTAGCGTTTCAGGGTTCAATTTCAGATTGTAGCTTGTAGCTCTCTCCACCACCTTTTTCAGTATCTGGTCATGGTGCTCAGTGTCACAACCTGCGACCAGAATGTCATCCACAGTTGCGTGTGCTCCTTTGATGCCCTCTAACATTTGATCCATGATCCTTTGAAACACCTCTGGAGGACAGGAGATGCCAAATGGAAGACGCAGCCAGCGATACCTTCCAATCGGTGTGTTGAAAGTGGTCAGGAACGATGATGCCTCCTCTAACTTTATCTGTAGGAATCCACTTTTTGCATGTACATCTAGTTTTGAAAACACCTTCGCATTAGGAATGTCTGCAATGATCTCTTCGACTGTACGCATTGGATAGTGCTCACGTTGAATAGCAGCGTTCAAGTCTTTGGGATCAATACAAGTATGGACTTTGTCATTTCTGTCATCGAACTGACCCATTCAGTGGGCTCTTCAGCTTTGACGATGTGTGCATCTGTTTGCATTTCATGGAGCTTCTGAATAATCTTTTCACGTAGAGCTTCAGGCTGGCGACGCTGGGTGGACAACTCCTTTAGCACCTGGTTTCAGATTGATGCTGTATTCTCCTGGTAGAGTTCCAGTCCTGCACCCCAGCTCAGGAAACTCATCAAAGCTAGAGGTTGTCTGACTGTTAGTGTTAGCTGTAGGTTCCACTGTTGAGCTATAAGACCGAGGTTTTCTGCAGTTGTACCAGAAGTCACGTTCTCCTGATCAATGATGAGAATCTCAAAGCGAGTTTTGATGACGTTTTCATTGTGAGCAATGGGAAGATCTGCTGTGCCAATAGGTTTGACATTGTGGTTGGAGTAGGTGCATAGAATTTTATCAGAGGAGCGGATCTTACTGCAGTGAGATATCTTCTGGTAATCTGGGACTGTGAGAGTATTGCACCTTGCTCCAGTGTCAGTCTTGAACTTGATGTTTTTTTCTGTGGATTGACACAGTCTGGTCCCATTTGTCACAGTCTTTCGCGTTGTTGGGCTTTGTGCTGTGAATCATCAAGACTTCTGGTTCTGATTCAGATTCTGTCGCTACAGTGTGTATATTCCGGTGTCTTCTGCATACTTTCTTCCAGTGGCTGGTCTTTCTGCAATGTGCACATGTAGTTCCCACAGCTGGGCAGTTCCCTCTTGTTTGTGGTGTTTCGGATCTCCACCACAACGAAAACAGACATTTGTGTACTCTTTTCCTGTATTTTGTTTTTTTGATTGTGTCTTTCTGATTACATCGACAACAGGTTTTGTTTCTTCATCAGTTATACAAGGTTCTTGTTTGTAGTTTCATGTCATACACTCCATCGATGATGCAGTCTACCATAATGTCATCATTGTCTGTGTAGTCACAATCCATCATGACCAGTTTCAGATCCTTTACAAAATTGTCGAAGGACTCTCCCTGGTCCTGTTTTCAGTTTGTGTCTTGCCACACGTTTGTTCTTTCTAGGATGGACGTAGCTTTCAAACTTAGCTAGAACTGCATCAGGTTTTTCTTTTTCACCATCAGTCCACTGTAGAATGCGGTAGATTTACCTACCTTGAGCACCGATCCAAGTTCCTATCCATCCAGCTTTTTGTTTGTCTGTTAGTGTTGTAAGAGGTCCGTCAAACACAAATCTAACGTGGTCTTTGAAATGAGTGAATTCTTGGAATAGATCTGTTGCATCCCAATCAATAGAGGGATGTTCAAAGTTCTTGTTTGCCATAATTCACTCCTTCGCTTTTTATCCAGCAAACGAGCGAGGTAAAGACTTGTGACACCATGTAACATGTGGATCGTGTGCCAGTTGGTAGACTGATCTGTTGTTGCTCTTGTGTTGCTAGGCGATCTGACTTGTCTGTCTCTAAGGCAGAAGAGTTACTTCCTGCGTGTGTACATGGCAGAGTACGTTACAGTGTGTGTGTGTGTGTGTGTGTGTGTGTGTGTGTGTGTGTGTGTGTGTGTGTGTGTGTGTGTGTTCAAAACACAAAGTGGTTATCAATTGAAACGCTTCTCTCCTTTCGTCCACATCAATATCAACTGTCAAATATGTTGAGACTAATTAGCCTACTGATGACAGTGTTAACGATGCACATGTCGCTTTCAGTTTCAAGTATGCTCCTGACAAAGTATGCCAGATCACCATGGCTTCTATTGTTCTGCAAAACATTGTTTTACTTTGAGATTTTCCTATAAAAATGCTCCTTTTCATCTTGTCAAACAATATTCTCTCTCTCTCTCTCTCACTCTCTGTCTCTGTCTCTGTCTCTCTCTGTCTCTTTCAATGCCTTTAACATGCCATTACTTTCAGAACTGAAAGGTCCCCAATCTCTCTCTCTCTCTCTCTCCCTCTCTCTCTCTCTCTCTCCAGCTTACACACACACACACACACACACACACATAACACACACACATACACACACACACACACACACATACACACATACACACACACATACACACACACACACACACACATACACACACACACATACACACACACACACACACACACACACACACACACACACACACACACACACACACACACACACACACACACACACACAAACACACACACACCAGTACGCTCGTATCATGGCACACGCCAATCCACCGTTATCGCGGCATAGGCCAATTTACTGTTACTGTGGCAGAAACCAGTCCAATGGCATCATGGTGTAGGCCAATCCAGCTTGATTGTGGCTTGTGCCAATCCACCGTTATCGTGGCATAAGCCAATCCGCCGTTATCTGCATAAGCCAATCCAATGGTATTCTGGAATAAGCCAGTCCAATGTGGTCGTGACATAAGCCAATCCATGTCCATCATGGTATGAGCCAATCCAAAGCCATCGTGGCGTAAGCCAATCGTAAGTCGCTATGGCGTAAACCAATCTAAAGTCACTATGGGATAAGCCATCTGTAGTCACTATGGCATAAGCCAATACAAAGTCATCATGGTATAAGCCATTCTAAAGTCACTATGACGTAAGCCATTCTGAGGTCACTATGGAAAAGCCAATCTAAAGTCAGTATGGCATAAGCCAATCTAAAATTGGCATAAGCCAATCTAAAGTCATCATGGTGTAAGTCAGTCTAAAGTCAGTGTGGCATAAGCCAATCTACAGTCAGTATGGCATAAGCCAATCTAAAATTGGTATAAGCCAATCTAAAGTCATTATGGTGTAAGTCAATCTACAATCACTATGGCATAAGCCAATCTACAGTCAGTATGGCATAAGCCAATCTACAGTCAGTATGGCATAAGCCAATCTACAGTCAGTATGGCATAAGCCAATCTACAGTCAGTATGGCATAAGCCAATCTACAGTCACAATGGTATAAGCCAATCTACAGTCAGTATGGCATAAGCCAATCTAAAATTGGTATAAACCAATCTAAAGTCATTATGGTGTAAGTCAATCTACAGTCACTATGGCATAAGCCAATCTAAATTCACTATGGCATAAGCCAATCTAAAGTCACTATGGCATAAGTCAATCTAAAGTCACTATGGCATAAGCCAATCTAAAGTCACTATGGTATAAGCCAATCTAAAGCCACTATGGCATAAGCCAATCTACAATCAGTATGGCATAAGCCAATCTAAAGTCACTATGGCACAAGCCAATCTAAAGTCACTATGGTATAAGCCAATCTAAAGTCACTATGGCATAAGCCAATCTAAAGACATTGTGGCATAAGCCAATCTAAAGTCACTATGACATAAGCCAATCTAAAGTCACTATGACATAAGCCAATCTAAAGTCACTATGGCATAAGCCAATCTACAGTCAGTATGGCATAAGCCAATCTACAGTCACTATGGCATAAGCCAATCTACAGTCACTATGGCATAAGTCAATCTACAGTCACTATGGCATAAGTCAATCTACAGTCACTATGGCATAAGCCAATCTGAAATCACTATGGCATAAGCCAATCTAAAGTCACTATGGCATAAGCCAATCTAAAGTCACTATGGCATAAGCCAATCTAAAGTCACTATGGCATAAGCCAATCTAAAGTCACTATGGCATAAGCCAATCTACAGTCACTATGGCATAAGCCAATCTGAAGTCACTATGGCATAAGCCAATCTACAGTCAGTATGGCATAAGCCAATCTAAAGTCACTATGGCATAAGTCAATCTACATTCACTATGGCATAAGCCAATCTGAAGTCACTATGGCATAAGCCAATCTAAAGTCACTATGGCATAAGCCAATCTAAAGTCATTATGGCATAAGCCAATCTAAAGTCACTATGACATAAGCCAATCTGAAGTCAATATGGCATAAGCCAATCTAAAGTCATTGTGGCATAAGCCAATCTAAAGTCACTATGGCATAAGCCAATCTAAAGTCACTATGGTATAAGCCAACCTAAAGTCACTATGGCGTAAGCCAATCTAAAGTCATTGTGTCATAAGCCAATCTAAAGTCACTATGGCATAAGCCAATCTAAAGTCACTATGGCATAAGCCAATCTAAAGTCCTTGTGGCATAAGCCAATCTAAAGTCATTGTGGCATAAGCCAATCTAAAGTCACTATGGCATAAGCCAATCTAAAGTCACTATGGCATAAGCTAATCTAAAGTCACTATGCCATAAGCCAATCTAAAGTCACTATGGCATAAGCCAATCTAAAGTCACTATGGCATCAGCCAATCTAAAGTCACTATGGCATAAGCCAATCTAAAGTCACTATGGCATAAGCCAATCTAAAGTCATCATGGTGTAAGTCAATCTAAAGTCAGTGTGGCATAAGCCAATCTACAGTCAGTATGGCATAAGCCAATCTAAAATTGGTATAAGCCAATCTAAAGTCATTACGGTGTAAGTCAATCTACAGTCACTATGGCATAAGCCAATCTAAAGTCACTATGGCATAAGTCAATATAAAGTCACTATGGCGTAAGCCAATCTAAAGCCACTATGGCATAAGCCAATATAAAGCCACTATGGCATAAGCCAATCTGAAGTCACTATGGCATAAGCCAATCTGAATTCGCTATGGCATAAGCCAATCTGAAGTCACTATGACATAAGCCAATCTAAAGTCACTATGACATAAGTCAATCTAAAGTCACTGTGGCATAAGCCAATCTAAAGTCACTATGGCATAAGCCAATCTGAAGTCACTATGGCATAAGCCAATCTAAAGTCAGTATGGCATAAGCCAATCTGAAATAAACTATGGCATAAGCCAATCTAAAGTCACTATGACATAAGCCAATCTGAAGTCACTATGGCATAAGCCAATCTAAAGTCACTATGACATAAGCCAATCTACAGTCACTATGACATAAGCCAATCTAAAGTCACTATGGCATAAGCCAATCTAAAGTCACTATGACATAATACGTGACAAAGCTGTACACTGCGCTTACTGTATGGAGATTTGCGTGACAAAGCTGTACACTGCTGTATCTTGATGTATGGAGACTGTGTGACAAGGCTGTACACTGCCTATAATCATGATGTATGGAGACTGCGTGACAAAGCTGTACACTGCTCTATCATGATTGTATGGAGACTGTGTGACAAGGCTGTACACTGCTCTTACTATCATGATGTATGGAGACTGTGTGACAAGGCTATACACTGCTCTATCATGATGTACGGAGACTGTGTGACAAAGCTGTACATGCTCTATACATGATGTATGGAGACTGTGTGACGTAGGCTGTACACTGCTCTATCATGATTATGAGAACTGTGTGACAAGGTGTACACATGCATACAATGATGTATGGAGACATGTGTGCAAGGCTGTAGCCACTGCGCTTACTATCTATGCATGTATGGAGACTGTTGACAAAGGCTGTAACACTGCTCTTATTATCAATGAATTATAGGAGACCATGCGTTGACATAAGCTGTTAAACTGCTCTATCATGCATGTAAGCAGACTGCGTGACACATGGCTGAACAATGCTCATTACTATCATAAGAATCTGGAGATCGCGTGACATAAGCTCAATCTAGTCATTACTATCATATGTCAATCTGACAGTCACAAGGTGATACAATCAAATTACTATCATGAGTATGCGAGACTCGTACAAGCTGTACATGCCTAATCATGATGTATAGACTTGTGGACAAGCTGTACACTGCTTTACTATCATGATGTATGGAGACTACGTGACAAAGCTGTACACTGCTCTATCATGATGTATGGAGACTGTGTGACAAGGCTGTACACTGCTCTTACTATCATGATGTATGGAGACTGCGTGACAAAGCTGTACACTGCTCTATCATGATGTATGGAGACTGTGTGACAAGGCTGTACACTGCTCTTACTATCATGATGTATGGAGACTGCGTGACAAAGCTGTACACTGCTCTATCATGATGTATGGAGACTGTGTGACAAGGCTGTACACTGCTCTATCATGATGTATTGAGACTGTGTGACAAGGCTGTACACTGCTCTATCATGATGTATGGAGACTGTGTGACAAGGCTGTACACTGCTCTATCATGATGTATGGAGACTGTGTGACAAGGCTGTACACTGCGCTTACTATCATGATGTATTGAGACTGTGTGACAAGGCTGTACACTGCTCTATCATGATGTATGGAGACTGTGTGACAAGGCTGTACACTGCCTTACTATCATGATGTATGGAGACTGTGTGACAAGGCTGTACACTGCTCTATCATGATGTATGGAGACTGTGGACAAGGCTGTACACTGCTCTTACTATCATGATGTATGGAGACTGGTGACAAGGCTGTACAATGCTCTACTATCATGATGTATGGAGACTGTGTGACAAGGCTGTACACTGCTCTATCATGATGTATGGGAGACTGTGTGACAAGGCTGTACACTGCTCTTACTATCATGATGTATGGAGACTGTGTGACAAAGCTGTACACTGCCTTACTATCATGATGTATGGAGACTGTGTGACAAGGCTGTACACTGCGCTTACTATCATGATGTATGGAGACTGCGTGACAAAGCTGTACACTGCTCTAACTATCATGATGTATGGAGACTGTGTGACAAGGCTGTACACTGCTCTTACTATCATGATGTATGGAGACTGCGTGACAAGGCTGTACACTGCTCTATCATGATGTATGGAGACTGCTGACATAAGCTGTCACTGCTCTTACTATCATGATGTATGGAGACTGTGACAAGGCTGTACACTGCTCTATCATGATGTATGGAGACTGTGTGACAAGGCTGTACACTGCTCTATCATGATGTATGGAGACTGTGTGACAAGGCTGTACACTGCTCTATCATGATGTATGGAGACTGTGTGACAAGGCTGTACACTGCTCTATCATGATGTATGGAGACTGTGTGACAAAGCTGTACACTGCTCTTACTATCATGATTATGGAGACTGTGTGACAAGGCTGTACACTGCTCTATCATGATGTATGGAGACTGCGTGACAAGGCTGTACACTGCTCTTACTATCATGATGTATGGAGACTGTGA
Source organism: Monoplex corrugatus (assembly GCA_030674185.1). NCBI lineage: Eukaryota > Metazoa > Mollusca > Gastropoda > Littorinimorpha > Ranellidae > Monoplex > Monoplex corrugatus. Next base: position 2,705,416 of record JAPXFY010000028.1, read on the forward strand.
CAAGGCTGTACACTGCGCTTACTATCATGATGTATGGAGACTGTGTGACAAGGCTGTACACTTCTCTTACTATCATGATGTATGGAGACTGTGTGACAAAGCTGTACACTGCTCTATCATGATGTATGGAGACTGTGTGACAAGGCTGTACACTGTGCTTACTATCATGATGTATGGAGACTGTGTGACAAGGCTGTACACTGCTCTTACTATCATGATGTATGGAGACTGTGTGACAAGGCTGTACACTGCGCTTACTATCATGATGTATGGAGACTGTGTGACAAGGCTGTAGACTGCTCTTACTATCATGATGTATGGAGACTGCGTGACAAGGCTGTACACTGCTCTATCATGATGTATGGAGACTGCGTGACAGGGCTGTACACTGCTCTTACTATCATGATGTATGGAGACTGTGACAAAGCTGTACACTGCTCTTACTATCATGATGTATGGAGACTGTGTGACAAGGCTTTACACTGCTCTATCATGATGTATGGAGACTGTGACACGGCTGTACACTGCGCTTACTATCATGATGTATGGAGACTGTGACAAGGCTGTACACTGCGCTTACTATCATGATGTATGGAGACTGCGTGACAAAGCTGTACACTGCTCTTACTATCATGATGTATGGAGACTGTGTGACAAGGCTGTACACTCCTCTATCATGATGTATGGAGACTGTGTGACAAGGCTGTACACTTCTCTTACTATCATGATGTATGGAGACTGTGTGACAAAGCTGTACACTGCTCTTACTATCATGATGTATGGAGACTGTGTGACAAGGCTTTACACTGCTCTATCATGATGTATGGAGACTGTGACAAGGCTGTACACTGCTCTATCATGATGTATGGAGACTGTGTGACAAGGCTGTACACTGCTCTTACTATCATGATGTATGGAGACTGTGTGACAAGGCTGTACACTGCGCTTACTATCATGATGTATGGAGACTGTGACAAGGCTGTACACTGCTCTTACTATCATGATGTATGGAGACTGCGTGACAAAGCTGTACACTGCTCTTACTATCATGATGTATGGAGACTGTGTGACAAGGCTGTACACTGCTCTATCATGATGTATGGAGACTGTGTGACAAGGCTGTACACTTCTCTTACTATCATGATGTATGGAGACTGTGTGACAAGGCTGTACACTTCTCTTACTATCATGATGTATGGAGACTGTGTGACAAGGCTGTACACTTCTCTTACTGTCATGATGTATGGAGACTGTGTGACAAAGCTGTACACTGCTCTATCATGATGTATGGAGACTGCGTGACAAGGCTGTACACTGCTCTATCATGATGTATGGAGACTGTGTGACAAGGCTGTACACTGCTCTATCATGATGTATGGAGACTGTGTGACAAGGCTGTACACTGCGCTTACTATCATGATGTATGGAGACTGTGTGACAAGGCTGTACACTTCTCTTACTATCATGATGTATGGAGACTGTGTGACAAGGCTGTACACTGTGCTTACTATCATGATGTATGGAGACTGTGTGACAAGGCTGTACACTTTCTCTTACTATCATGATGTATGGAGACTGTGTGACAAGGCTGTACACTGCGCTTACTATCATGATGTATGGAGACTGTGTGACATCGACAAGGCTGTACACTGTGCTTACTATCATGATGTATGGAGACTGTGTGACAAGGCTGTACACTGCTCTATCATGATGTATGGAGACTGCGTGACAAGGCTGTACACTGCTCTATCATGATGTATGGAGACTGCGTGACAAGGCTGTACACTGCGCTTACTATCATGATGTATCCTGATCTCATTCCCTCCATGGTTTTATCGCACCAAGCGCAGTACCTGTGGTTTCTGTTACGTACATAATAAGATCAAGATTTTTAATTGCATAGGCCAGTCAAGAAACACCCCATGCTTGCCATTGCCTTTTAGCTTGGTCCATAATATTTTATGGAAATTGTCAAAATCTTTGGAAATCAAGATGGATCATTGGATGTCAGCAGACAGAGGTCTTCTTCTTCGTGTCAAGGGCCTCCAAAATCCCAGACTAGACCGACCCCCCTTCCCTCCCGGCCACTTCCCCTCAGAGCCCCTCCCCACCCACCCCTGCTGCACTCTTCACCCACCACCCCACCTTCTTGCCCTCTTCACCCCCCTTCCCCCTCCTCACCCCACCACCCTCATCCCCCCACCACCCACCCCACCATCATCACGATTAAAACTGAACTCTATAGTCATGTCCTCTACCCAGATTTATCTGCTGCAAATCCCCCAGTTATAGGTGCCAGAATCAAGTTTGATTGTGGACCCTCAACATTGAAGAAGAAGAAGACTGTGCGTAACCTACTTTCGCTTTTCTTTCGGTCAGAGCAAAGACTCTTTGGTCAGAGTAACTTCCCGTATCAATCGTTTCACGCGCGCGCGAAAACACTAAAAATGGTGACAATGCAACCAACCAAACACAATGGAGTTTCGTCCGAAGTTGTTGTTGAAGGCAGTAATTCAAAGCAACTTCTCAGAAGAAACCGAAAATTATTCTCACAAGAGTCTTCGATGTGCGGACCAGCTTACGTTCTCCGTTTAATGTGCGTGTCCGACTTCACCCTGCATGTGAGACAGTCTTGACCGAAACTACGTACCGGTGGTGAAAGTCCTGACCTTACGGGAGTTCACCCCTGCATCGTGCACGTGAGTCAGTCTTGACCGAAACTAGTTATACGAAGGATGGTTGTGGAGTCTACTGCAAACTGATGATTGCTTAATCAGGTTAATGACCACAAGGACATAAGTCTACATGTAGAGGGTCATATTTACCGAAGCATATTGAGATCTACTGACAACACGAAAGATAACTGCGACATGTCAACGAACGAGGTCAGAGTTAGGCTATTGCTGTCTTGCTACTGTTGCTGTGTGAGCAGCAGTGGTGTAGGTCAAGTCATTCTAACAATCTCTTTTACATCCGAGCTTGTGGTCGATGATAGATCAAGATGCATGACAATTTTGAGATTTCTATTGAAAATTGCTGTATCTTCTAATTCTACAATTACAGTAATTCTGGTGTGGAGTTTGACACACAGACGCATTCTGGGAAACTAAATGAGTAAATCACATACAAAAAATTATTTAGCCCATGTATTTATTATTTAAAGAACTTTAATAAGAAAACACCTATTTCACTTTCAAAAATGCCTATAATTCAACCTTAGACAGAAGCCTGCAATTTGATAGTTACTTAAATCAAGCATGCAGGTATCAGCTGAACTTGGATTCTCACCACCATCCTAAATCCTGACTGATACAGTGATAGTGGGAGTGCAGGTCTTTTGGATGAGAAGAGAAACAGAGTCCCTCAAACTTCAAAACACCTTATTACTCAAGTCTCAGCATACATTTAGTGTACGTAAAAGATTCAAGGCAACAAAGATTTGTCCATGGCAAAATTCCATGGAAAATCCACTCTGTAAACAAAATGACACACTTGGTAGAAAAAAAGGCCTAGCTCAGTAGCTGCACTGCGCCAGTTTGATTTTTTTATGTGACACAGAGTATCATGACCAGATGCACTGATATATCACTCATACAAATCAAAATACACAAGTTAATCAGTATGCACTGCGAGGATTCACACAAAAAAGCACAGAGTAATATTCTTTAAGTTTTCTTTTCATTTCTTTTTTGTTTGTTTGTTGTTTTTATCCATTATTTTGAAGAAAATAAGCATGCAAACATAAACTATATCATTGTGACTTTAAAAAATCCCAGACCAACTGTTCAAAGAAGACAAATCATGACCTAGTGCATTATTAGGCCTAAAATAAATGTGTGAAGAAAGCTGAATAGATTAGAACTGAACAAACATGAACAATTTTGCTTAAAAGCCTACGTGTTTCTCTTTCACTGTTTGAATCAAGTGTAGCTGGATAAGAACTGGCAGATTAAGCTGGAGCACATGTGGAATAGTCTTTGGGGTGCAATGTTTCCTTTTTGAACAAACTTCAGACTATACTTAGAAAGTCCTTGATAAACAACCAGCACTATGAACATACAAGATACATTTCTAGAGGTAGTGAGTCCTTGTTGAACAACCAGCACTGTGAACATACAAGATACATTTCTAGAGGTAGTGAGTCCTTGATAAACAACCAGCACTATGAACATACAAGATACATTTCTAGAGGTAGTGAGTCCTTGATAAAAACCAGCACTATGAACATACAAGATACATTTCTAGAGGTAGTGAGTCCTTGTTAAACAACCAGCACTATGAACATACAAGATACATTTCTAGAGGTAGTGAGTCCTTGTTGAACAACCAGCACTATGAACATACAAGATACATTTCTAGAGGTAGTGAGTCCTTGTTAAACAACCAGCACTATGAACATACAAGATACATTTCTAGAGGTAGTGAGTCCTTGTTAAACAACCAGCACTGTGAACATACAAGATACATTTCTAGAGGTAGTGAGTCATTGTTGAACAACCAGCACTATGAACATACAAGATACATTTCTAGAGGTAGTGAGTCCTTGATAAACAACCAGCACTGTGAATATACAAGATACATTTCTAGAGGTAGTGAGTCCTTGATAAACAACCAGCACTATGAACATACAAGATACATTTCTAGAGGTAGTGAGTCCTTGATAAACAACCAGCACTGTGAACATACAAGATACATTTCTAGAGGTAGTGAGTCCTTATTGAACAACCAGCACTATGAACATACAAGATACATTTCTAGAGGTAGTGAGTCCTTGTTAAACAACCAGCACTGTGAACATACAAGATACATTTCTAGAGGTAGTGAGTCCTTGTTAAACAACCAGCACTATGAACATACAAGATACATTTCTAGAGGTAGTGAGTCCTTGTTAAACAACCAGCACTATGAACATACAAGATACATTTCTAGAGGTAGTGAGTCCTTGATAAACAACCAGCACTATGAACATACAAGATACATTTCTAGAGGTAGTGAGTCCTTGTTGAACAACCAGCACTATGAACATACAAGATACATTTCTAGAGGTAGTGAGTCCTTGATAAACAACCAGCACTGTGAACATACAAGATACATTTCTAGAGGTAGTGAGTCCTTGTTAAACAACCAGCACTGTGAACATACAAGATACATTTCTAGAGGTAGTGAGTCCTTGTTAAACAACCAGCACTATGAACATACAAGATACATTTCTAGAGGTAGTGAGTCCTTGATAAACAACCAGCACTGTGAACATACAAGATACATTTCTAGAGGTAGTGAGTCCTTGTTAAACAACCAGCACTGTGAACATACAAGATACATTTCTAGAGGTAGTGAGTCCTTGTTAAACAACCAGCACTATGAACATACAAGATACATTTCTAGAGGTAGTGAGTCATTGTTAAACAACCAATACTGTGAACATACAAGATACTTTATGCTTGATAGATATTCTTTTAATCATTAATGTGGTATAAAATATGGGATTATCTTTGTTAGTTCCGTAGATGTTAATAAAAATGTGGTCAATTCCGTAGTCTGAACTACAGTTATAATAACGTTTCTGTGTAGGGTTATGCAAGAAATGTGTATATGTGTGTGACATTGTTTTTGTATCACGTAATGATGTATACATCAAAATCTGTGTCTTGTAAAATGTGTAATGCACAGTGAGTCCCAAACAGTTTGGAGAATAACGTTATACAAGAAGTGTGTGTGTGTGTGTGTGTGTGTGTGTGTGTGTGTGTGTGTGTGTGTGTGTGTGTGTGTGTGTGTGTATGTGTGTGTGTGTGTGTGTGTGTGTGTGTATGTGTGTGTGTGTGTGTGTGTGATATACTATAATACATGTGTATGTATTACACTCTGTGTCTTGTAACTTATGTAAGTGTGTCGTATGCTGTGAGCCGATACAAATACTTGTGTATGTATTACGCTCTGTGTCTTATAAGTGTGTCATATGCTGTGAGTCCAATACAAATACTTGTGTATGTATTACAGTCTGTGTCTTGTATATATGTCATGTGCAGTGAGTCCAATACAAATACTTGTGTATGTATTACAGTCTGTGTCTTGTATATATGTCATGTGCAGTGAGTCCAATACAAATACTTGTGTATGTATTACAGTCTGTGTCTTGTATATATGTCATGTGCAGTGAGTCCAATACAAATACTTGTGTATGTATTACAGTCTGTGTCTTGTATATATGTCATGTGCAGTGAGTCCAATACAAATACTTGTGTATGTATTACAGTCTGTGTCTTGTAAGTGTGTCATGTGCAGTGAGTCCAATACAAATACTTGTGTATGTATTACAGTCTGTGTCTTGTAAGTGTGTCATGTGCAGTGAGTCCAATACAAATACTTGTGTATGTATTACAGTCTGTGTCTTGTAAGTGTGTCATGTGCAGTGAGTCCAATACAAATACTTGTGTATGTATTACAGTCTGTGTCTTGTATATGTGTCATGTGCAGTGAGTCAATACAAATACTTGTGTATGTATTACACTCTGTGTCTTATAAGTGTGTCATGTGCAGTGAGTCCAATACAAATACTTGTGTATGTATTACAGTCAGTGTGTCATGTGCAGTGAGTCCAATACAAATACTTGTGTATGTATTACACTCTGTGTCTTGGATATGTGTCATGTGCAGTGAGTCAATACAAATACTTGTGTATGTATTACAGTCTGTGTCTTGTATATGTGTCATGTGCAGTGAGTCCAATACAAATACTTGTGTATGTATTACAGTCAGTGTGTCATGTGCAGTGAGTCCAATACAAATACTTGTGTATGTATTACACTCTGTGTCTTGTATATGTGTCATGTGCAGTGAGTCAATACAAATACTTGTGTATGTATTACAGTCTGTGTCTTGTATATGTGTCATGTGCAGTGACTCCAATACAAATACTTGTGTATGTATTACAGTCTGTGTCTTGTATATGTGTCATGTGCAGTGAGTCCAATACAAATACTTGTGTATGTATTACAGTCAGTGTGTCATGTGCAGTGAGTCCAATACAAATACTTGTGTATGTATTACAGTCTGTGTCTTATAAGTGTGTCATGTGCAGTGAGTCCAATACAAATACTTGTGTATGTATTACAGTCTGTGTCTCGTATATGTGTCATGTGCAGTGAGTCAATACAAATACTTGTGTATGTATTACAGTCTGTGTCTTATAAGTGTGTCATGTGCAGTGAGTCCAATACAAATACTTGTGTATGTATTACAGTCTGTGTCTTATAATAGTTATATATGTGTCATGTGCAGTGAGTCCAATACAAATACTTGTGTATGTATTACAGTCTGTGTCTTATAAGTGTGTCATGTGCAGTGAGCCCAATACAAATACTTGTGTATGTATTACAGTCTGTGTCTTATAAGTGTGTCATGTGCAGTGAGTCAATACAAATACTTGTGTATGTATTACAGTCTGTGTCTTATAAGTATGTCATGTGCAGTGAGTCCAATACAAATACTTGTGTATGTATTACAGTCTGTGTCTTGTATATATGTCATGTGCAGTGAGTCCAATACAAATACTTGTGTATGTATTACAGTCTGTGTCTTGTATATATGTCATGTGCAGTGAGTCCAAATGAAGATTTGTGTAACGTATTACAGATTGTTTGTATAATTATTCAGAATAAATGGTTTGGAGAACAGAGTGTAAAGATGTTTTAAATTATTCAAAATTGTGGGTGGGACGAGTGTACAAGGTGATAATTATTCAGTGAATAATGTTGGGTGGAGAACAGAAGTGTACAAGAATGATGTATAATTATTCAGTGAATAATGTTGGGTGGAGAACAGAGGTGTACAAGAATGATGTATAATTATTCAGTGAATAATGTTAGGTGGAGAACAGAGGTGTACAAGAATGATGTATAATTATTCAATGAATAATGTTGAGTGGAGAACAGAAGTGTACAAGAATGATGTATAATTATTCAGTGAATAATGTTGGGTGGAGAACAGAGGTGTACAAGAATGATGTATAATTATTCAATGAATAATGTTGGGTGGAGAACAGAAGTGTACAAGAATGATGTATAATTATTCAGTGAATAATGTTGGGTGGAGGGGAGAGAAAGACAAGTAAAATAAGTGCACATTTTACATATTATTTGAAGTGCATTCATCCTGCACATTCATTTGTAAAACATTACTGTGATGTGCATTTTTGCAGTTCCATTCCTTCTATGCTGAGCTTGTCTCACTTGAATGTTGCAGGGACAGGGGGGTACGAACATCTGCACACTGGACGGGCATGGATGAACAGATGGGACGAGGGTGAAAACGGCGAGAGTGCGTGTTTCAGGAACAGAGTGGAAGGTATCAGTAGGTTAATGAAATGGGTCAGGGGCATTGTTACAGGCAATCCAGACGACGATTGGGTCCTGAGTGCTATTGACAGTCAAACAAAAATCTAGCACAGGTAGTGTAAAACATACTTTTACCATTGAGGAGACTAGCCATAAGACCTATTCTGTGTCCTGTACCATTCAGTCAGATGAGATAAAAAAAAACGTAGGCAACTTAGATGCTATTTACCAATTCCATGCAGATGTTGCCGGGACGCTGGCCGCGTGCTGGGGGCAGAAGCTGCGCCTGTCTGCAGACCGAAGACGTCAAGAAAGCGCCGTGTTGATGTGTTCTCTCTGTCCTCTTCTTCGTTCTCTCCTGAACCCTCTGTCCTTCCTGCTCCATCTTCTGACACTCCTGCTGTCCGACCTGTTGCTGGCCCTTCTGCTCCGACTCTTCCTTCTCCTGTCGCGCGACCACCTAAGCGCCTCCGCCTGTCTGACTCTACCGCCCAACCTGCGGCCTCCTCTGAGACCTTTCGCCCACATCATATTTCAACCCCCAACCCTCCAAAAAAGAGAAAAGTAAATAGAGAGGGACAGGAGGCACGAGCTGCCCCAAGTCAGCCACGTGCTGAGGTGTCCCAGGAGGTGGAGGTCCCCCTGCGCCGTAAAGAGCGGCCCCCTCGCACCCCACATGTTCAGCACGAACATGTGCCGGCTGCACGGGGTCCTCTGTGCAGGGCGGTCCGCCAGTGTCAGCCTCCACTTGCTTCACCACCTGTTGAGGCGCTAGGCAAGTGTGACTCCACCACCCACGGTGGAACCTGAGGTCATGCCACAGATGGAGCTACCTTCTCCACTTCCTCCTGCGCCACTTCAGGACCCCAGTCCTGGGCCTGCGCCAACACTTGCAGCAACGCCGCGAGAACACAGGTCTGGGCGACGTCATCGTTCCCCTGATTTCTACATGTCCATCTATTTTAAAGATAAATCGGTGTAGATCAGGGAGGGCTGGGCAGTGAGCAACATCAGATTGTTTAGAAGCAATCAAGGGACACCACTAAAGCTGCCACCAAGCACTTAAAAGCAAGAAAATTACCAGGAATTGATAACATTCCAGGAGAATTGTTAAAACATGCTGGAAAAGGTGTAAAAGCAATGCACCATCTTTGTTGTAAAATGTGGAATACTTATCAATGGCCAACAGATTGGAAACTTTAAGAAATTTTGGTGCTTTTATAAGAATTTTGCTGTAAAGTTCAAACACTTTACAGCGAAACCATCATGAGAAACCTGTGTGGCTGTGCACACCACACGGCTACACCTAGAAGAATGCCCTCAATTAAAAGTTGGAGGAAAAATAACATTCGCTATGCAGATGATGCCATGCTCATTGGAGAACATGAAAGGGACCTACAAAACCTTGTGAATATAATAAATAGAAAGCAAAAATAAGGGGTTGGAGCTAAATAGCAAGAAGACTGAAGTCATGGTAAGCAGTAAAAAACATGAGAATTGGCCAAGGCAAAACAGTATTCAAGAAGATGAAAAGTCGACATATGTCTATTAATTAACATCAAGAAGAGAGTTCTTGAATGTTATGTTGAACCGATAATGTTATACGGTTGTGAGGTGTGGACAGTCAACAAGCAAAGCCAGAACAAGATTGAGGCAGCCCAGATGTGGTTTCTACGAACAGCTACTCCAAACAGATTTTGTGGTTTCCCTGTAGATTTTTGAAATTATAACTAAACACATCTTTTCATTGTGATTCTAATGATACCAACATTATTTCTGTATCTTAATTAAGGGAAAAGTTACGAATTTTTAAAGATTTAATGTTCATGTGCATTTCTGCACCAAAACGCAAATTAACAAAATTGTCATTTTCAGCAGACTACATGTATACAACAAAACTGATGTGTTTTTCCTGATCGGTTTTGTATTTTTCTTGACATTCCTGATGCATAGATGATGTTTGATTTTTTTCAGTTAGTTCTTACGAAGGGAAAGTGATAAAATTTGCTGTCAAAAACCAGAAATATCAGGGTTTTTGCCAGTGCCCAACTGATACAAAGTATAACACGAAAGCATGCTGGAGACACATTTTCATAACTTTGCTTTCTATTGACCTAGAAAAATGGTTTGGGTATTACTGGAATCGGCAAAAAAAGACACACTCAACCAGTACACTTTCAAAACTAAACATGAGACAATATACATTTATTTGACATTGATTAATGATTTTTTTAATACTCACAAATCGCAAAACTCGGTCACCCATCTGGATAGTGTTTTGACTTCAAGTGCCAGTCAATATCTAAAGCAGCAGATGACCAATATCACAAATAGTATGGCTGTCATTGTTCCTGTCCAGAGATCATCCATGTAATGAATGTGTATGGACTAAAAAGCCCCAAAATTTCCATTAACAGCACACAGGATTCATCACAACATGGCAAGGTGATGCTGTTGTAGCCACTGCACTTTAGATGGATAAACCACAGTCTCAGGTGGACTTGCTGTAGCTTCAACTAAGTAACATTTTTGTTCTGTACTTGGGAGTTCACTGAAACAGAATGAATGCGAACAGGCTAGACAACAGTTCTGGCCACTATGCTCTGAAAAGATAAACAGTCTGAGTCTTAACTGACTGAAGTGTGATATACTGTAACTAGCTGAGATCTGTCACTTGCAATTGACAGGTCAGAATCCCAGGAATCTACAAGTGATACTTGGTGCATTTGTAATAACATGGATGGTTGCACATATGTCAGCCATACCGCTTGCTTTATGGCTGTTTGCTTACTCGCAGCAGATGGATGACACTTTTGTGTATGCAGTGGTGATTTCCTCCACATCATCTACTTGCCAGATTTGACCATCAATAGTATTAGTAATTGGAAGACAAAGTACAGTGGAAAACATCTTAAGCATGTGTGTTTTCAAAAATATCCTCCCGTGAAGGCCAGCAGAAACGGTCCTTGTGACCCTGACCTGTTCAGATACTGGACTGATGCGCAGCTGCCATTCTCCTTCACCTCCAACACCTGTCCAATATACAATCTTTCTACAAAATCAGCCATGGCGGCTAACAGTGTTCGTGAAGAGCGGTACACTTTGTCTCTTTTATCGCTTGCTGCTTCGCGTGGAGATGATTATGAAACAAACTTTTGTACAAATATTGTAGATGGAAGTCTGATGTACAAACTGATGTATTATGAGCTTGGGCAATCAGGTCTTTGTAGCAGAAAATCCACTTTGAACATTTCACTGCTTGAATTTTTACACTTTCACCACATGGAGCATGATGAAACGGGCATGAAAATGAGGCTCTGGATGTCTTCTTTCATTTCATTGGGCGATATTTTTAGATCTAGCCGCTCACATGATGCGACAGAGAATTAATTTAGGGTAGTGTAAACAGAAGACAATCGGCGTTACGTCAAGACCACCAGCTGAACTGGCCAGGGTAGGGCGAATAAATATGTAATAAAACATATACTAAGATAAGTATTAGTCTAAACAAGTACATAATTCAAACAACAAAACACCAATCTTTTTATTGCAGCAGATTTTTCTTTCACACATCGCAAAATATGACGAGTTGAAAAACACAAAAAAGTAGGTCAAATCTGCAGACTTTCTGCCTGATGCCCATTATTTGGAGTAGCTACTGAGAAGAATGTTGAGAGTTCCATGGATAACAAATAAAACAAATGAGGCAGTCTTGATGGAGGCAGACACAAAAAGATTATTCCTAAGGAAGATTAGGAAAAGACAGGCAACATTATAGACCATGTTATGAGGAAAGGGGAATTGGAGCAGCTGGTCACAACAGGAAAGCTGAAGGGAAAGAGAGCACCAGGCAGACCCAGGGAAAAAATATTGGACGGTCTTGCAGAGTGGCTGAAGACCGAAAGGGCAAAAAGGGATAGAAACATACGGAGGGCCATGATTGCCGAAACCATGTGGCAAGGCACTTGATGATGATGATGGTATTCCTCGATCTTCCTAGATGATGTTGAATTTGACAATTTTTTGCTTTTCCCTTCCTGTTCTTTTTTTTCATTTTTTTTTTTAACTTTTTTTTTTCAGGATCATTGCACTCAGGGAAGTTACCTTTGTGCTTACCTTTTTTTTTTATACCATTTTCTGTGTCACTTTAATGGTCACAGAAGCTGAAACAATTTTTATTATTCGATGATGATGATGTGGATGTGGATGATGATCATGATGCTATGGTGTTCCTTCTAGGATTGAGACTGCATGACAGGGTTGTGCTGTACACTTACTATCATGATATGTCATCTCCTTACTCTCGAAGCTACTAAAATATTAGTTTGTGCTTTTGTTCTTTCTCGTCTTGACTATTGTAATTCCCTTCTGTCTGGTTCCCCAAAACAGCTCCTTGACAAACTTCAGAAAGTACAGAACCATGCCGCTCGGCTAGTATTTCGGTCTTCCAAATTTCAGCATGTCTCTCCTCTTCTCCAAAACTTGCATTGGTTACCTGTGTTGAAAAGGATCCAACATAAAATTGCTGTTCAGTGCTTCAGATACTTCGACAATTCTATTCCCTCTTACCTGTCTGAATATCTTCAACTATACGTTCCATCTCGTCATCTTCGTACCTCAGCCGATACCCGCTTATTTCGAATCACAACTTTTCGAACAAAATCATATGGTGAGCGATCCTTTTCTTTTCAAGCCCCTTCCTCATGGAATTCACTTCCCTACCCGCTGAGGCACAAAACAAGTCTTCAGTCATTTAAATCTGGCTTGAAAACGCATCTCTTTCCTCTCTGAAATTTATTAACCTAAAAGAGCTATGCTGTCTGCGCGCTAGCGTGCTTCTGTGTATGTTATTGCTGTGCGCCTATAGATATGTCTCGGGGTGGGAGGAGGATATGTGTGTGTGTGCCAGAGAGTAGGTACTAATATTTGATATTATTAACGGTGTGTATGTGCTTGTGGGATGGAGTGACAGAGGTCCGCCATGTATGATGAAAATTATATTAGGCCTATGTTTCTATGTTCGATGTAATGTGTATTGTACAGTTTGTAAGCGCTTAGGGCTTTCCAGAAAGATTAGGCGCTCTAAATGCCCTTAATAATAATAATAATATGTCCTGGCGTCAACCAGGCCCAAGAGATACAGACATATGCAGTGCTGGTCAGAAGATTTGAGCAACCCCCTCAATGACGCATCCGTGAAGTGGATGAGACTCGACAGTGTGGTTACAGTCTTCCCAATGAGCCCATAGCACGCCCAACTCTGGGTAGGAGCTGGTTAGAGCTGAAAAATCCCACAATGAGTTGTTTTTTTTAAGGTTCTGATGGGGATTCGAACCCACAACCTTCCAGTCAGTAGTCCATTGTGTTAACCACTACACCATGGCGAATGCCATTCCAATTCTTATTTTGATGTCTTTGGAGCAGGTTCCATCATCAGTTTTTACAGAACCAAGATATTTGAAATCCTTAACATTTTCTGAAAGAACTTTGTTAATTAAGATGTCATGATTGTTTTCAGTGTCTTTGCCTTTGATATGTAGCACTTTTGTTTTCTGGGCATTGAAGTTAAGACCAGCCTTTTTGCCTGCTGCATCCACCTTGTATAGAATTCTTTTCATACTGGTAATGTTGGCTGCTTATAGCACAGTATCATCGGCATAGCGCAGGTTTGTAAGTTTTTCCCTCCCATCTTTATGTCTGTACCTTCTGTATCAGCATCTCTCATGACTTGTTCCATGTAGATGTTAAAGAGATGCGGTGTGAGGATACAACCTTGTCTAACTCCCCAGTGAATGTTGAAGAATTCACATTTCTGATTGTTCCATCAAACTGTAGCCTTTTGGTCTTCATATAATGAGGCAGTTGACAAAATGAGATGTGTAGGAAAGCCCATTTTGACCATTACGTTGAACAGGTGGAGATGAACGACGCTGTCAAATGCTTTGCTATAGTCTGTGAAGTTGACAAAAGTTTCTTTTCCAGTGCTTTTTATTATCTCAATGAGTATATAATATTGTAACACAGACAGCAAGTCTGTTGTGCCTTTGTTGGATCTGTAGCTTGCATGGCAGTCAGATAGTTCTGTCTTGGGTTTCAAATTGTTGAGAATAATTATGAGCAAAATCTTAGTGACATGGCTGATTAGGACAATGGTTCTGTAGTTGTTGCAGTCTTAGTGACATAGCTGATTAGGACAATGGTTCTGTACTTGTTGCAATCTTAGTGACATGACTGATTAGGACAATAGTTCTGTACTTGTTGCAATCTTAGTGACATGGCTGATTAGGACAATGGTTCTGTACTTGTTGCAATCTTAGTGACATGGCTGATTAGGACAATGGTTCTGTACTTGTTTGCAATCTTAGTGACATGGCTGATTAGGACAATGGTTCTGTAGTTGTTGCAGTCTTAATGACATGGCTGATTAGGACAATGGTTCTGTAGTTGTTGCAGTCTTAGTGACATGGCTGATTAGGACAATGGTTCTGTAGTTGTTGCAGTCTTAGTGACATGGCTGATTAGGACAATGGTTCTGTAGTTGTTGCAGTCTTAGTGACATGGCTGATTAGGACAATGGTTCTGTAGTTGTTGCAGTCTTAGTGACATGGCTGATTAGGACAATGGTTCTATAGTTGTTGCAGTCTTAGTGACATGGCTGATTAGGACAGTGGTTCTGTACTTGTTGCAATCTTAGTGACATGGCTGATTAGGACAATGGTTCTGTAGTTGTTGCAATCTTAGTGACATGGCTGATTAGGACAATGGTTCTGTAGTTGTTGCAGTCTTAGTGACATGGCTGATTAGGACAATGGTTCTGTAGTTGTTGCAGTCTTAGTGACATGGCTGATTAGGACAATGGTTCTGTAGTTGTTGCAGTCTTAGTGACATGGCTGATTAGGACAATGGTTCTGTAGTTGT
This sequence comes from Monoplex corrugatus, assembly GCA_030674185.1. NCBI lineage: Eukaryota > Metazoa > Mollusca > Gastropoda > Littorinimorpha > Ranellidae > Monoplex > Monoplex corrugatus. The sequence continues at coordinate 2,720,667 of JAPXFY010000028.1, forward strand.
TGCAGTCTTAGTGACATGGCTGATTAGGACAATGGTTCTATAGTTGTTGCAGTCTTAGTGACATGGCTGATTAGGACAGTGGTTCTGTAGTTGTTGCAATCTTAGTGACATGGCTGATTAGGACAATGGTTCTGTAGTTGTTGCAGTCTTAGTGACATGGCTGATTAGGACAATGGATCTGTACTTGTTGCAGTCTTAGTGACATGGCTGATTAGGACAATGGATCTGTACTTGTTGCAGTCTTAGTGACATGGCTGATTAGGACAATGGTTCTGTACTTGTTGCAATCTTAGTGACATGGCTGATTAGGACAATGGATCTGTACTTGTTGCAATCTTAGTGACATGACTGATTAGGACAATGGTTCTGTAGTTGTTGCAGTCTTAGTGACATGGCTGATTAGGACAATGGTTTAGTGACATGGCTGATTAGGACAGTGGTTCTGTACTTGTTGCAATCTTAGTGACATGGCTGATTAGGACAATGGTTTAGTGACATGGCTGATTAGGACAGTGGTTCTGTACTTGTTGCAATCTTAGTGACATGGCTGATTAGGACAATGGTTCTGTACTTGTTGCAATCTTAGTGACATGGCTGATTAGGACAATGGTTCTGTAGTTGTTGCAGTCTTAGTGACATGGCTGATTAGGACAATGGTTCTGTAGTTGTTGCAGTCTTAGTGACATGGCTGATTAGGACAATGGTTCTGTAGTTGTTGCAGTCTTAGTGACATGGCTGATTAGGACAATGGTTCTGTAGTTGTTGCAGTCTTAGTGACATGGCTGATTAGGACAATGGTTCTATAGTTGTTGCAGTCTTAGTCACATGGCTGATTAGGACAATGGTTCTGTAGTTGTTGCAATCTTAGTGACATGGCTGATTAGGACAATGGTTCTGTACTTGTTGCAATCTTAGTGACATGGCTGATTAGGACAGTGGTTCTGTACTTGTTGCAATCTTAGTGACATGGCTGATTAGGACATTGGTTCTGTATTTGTTGCAGTCTTTGACATTACAACTGTTGTGAAGCATCACAAATTGTTGAAGTTTCCAATCTGTTGGCCACTGATGAGTATTCCAGATTTTACAACAAAGATGGTGCATTACTTTTAGACCTTCTTTTCCAGCATGTTTTAACAATTCTCCTGGAATGTTATCAATTCCTGGTGATTTTCTTGCTTCTAAGTGTTCGGTGGCTGCTTCAGTTTTACTTCAAAGTGGTTCTGGTCATGATTCTGAACAGTTCAGATCAGTGCATGGTGTCTTTAGGGCTATTGTTGCTGAAAAGATATGCTCCATGTACAATCCATCTGTTTCTTTGTTGTTGATGCACTCATTTCTGGGCTGGAATTTAGTGGATTGAACTTGATTTATCTGTTGGAATAGATGGGAAGGGCTTAGTTGGTTTTCATTTTTTCCTGCCTTTTGCAATTTCAATGTAGGTCTTCTTCATATCTGCCCAAATGTTTTTCTGGATACCTGTCTCAGTAGTGATGCCTTTATATATATATAACACTATTTTGTTTGCGGATTATTGCTTATTGCTTTTGATGTACACTGATTATGGTTGTTGCTGGTTTGTTTTTTCATGATGAATCGTGTTTGTTGTGCTGTTAATATCATCTCTGTCAAAGCTTTCAGGACTCTAGGGACACTTTTCACGTCTATAGGAGTAAAATTGACTCTTGTACACCAGAAAAAAATTAATAATTTGTAGCAATGAGCTGAATTAAATTGATGATTATTAGTAACCGAGTAAATTTGATGATTAGTAATAGTAATTATGAAGTGACTTAGTTCCTGGATATTAATTGCCTGACAAGCCCTGGCTCATTTCATTGACAATGTATGAATGTGTGTGAGCATAGGTATAAATGCGTGTGAATGTGTGTGTGTTTAGAAATTAGATAGTTTTGGAGGGGAGATGTTGGGGTTGGGTCAGTGATTGTGTGTGTATGGGAACAGGGGGGGGGGGGGGAGGGGTGAACATGAGAATTTATTATTTGTGACCTCCCACCACCAATTCAGTCTTAACTTGCAGTCATTCGAACAGCACTAGGAGCTGAAAAGGTTACTGAGGTCTGTCTGGGGTGTTTTGACTTTTTCTCAAATTGATTTCTGAGGACTATAATCCATTCCCCACAGACATTTTTTTTCTTGAAAAAATATTAATTTAAAATGGTATTTTAATGCACTGATCGTAGCAGAAAGAACGCAATTTCTTACCAAAAGTTCCTATTTTTGTCTCATATTACGAACTGTAAAACGCACAGAAACCCCACAGGTAATATACTGACAGAAAGCTCTCTGGTGCACCTTTCGGATAACAACAGCTAAAATGAGAAACAAACCGGGTCAAAGCCACCAAATAAAGAAATTCAAGGAAAATGTGTAAGAAAGTACATGAAAACTTTAGAGGCCATTTTCTCAAAATGGCGGTCATACAACTTAATGACTTCAAACATACATGATGTCTACATTTTTTTTGAGTACAAGCTTCATTCAAGTACCAAAATAATCAGCAGAATGTACACTTTCCATGATAGGTATATCTCAAATACCCCAAATGCTAGTTAAGACTGATTTCGTGCTGGGAGGTTGTTTTTTTTATTTTTGTTTTTGCGCGTTAGTCACAGATCTGTGTTTTTGTCATAATGGGGGTGGGGGTGGGGGGGGGGGGGGGGGGGGGTCAAGCGTTTACTGGAAACTTTCTTCGTAGAACTTCATAATTTTGTGAAAACTTTATATGTAGAGATGATGGTACTGTTATGTAATTGCATATTTGATGAAATTATCTGTTTAGAGCTGATTACAGTGTAATATACTTGCACATTTGTTTGCTAAAAATTTACTGTGTAGTGTTGGGTATGATATGATTGCATATTTGATTGTTGAGACTTTCATTTGTAGACCTTGGGGACCCTCACTGTGGAGCCAGTGTAGTGCCAGACTACGGCAACACAGTTCTGTTGGGCAATGTGGAAATTGATAATGCATTTTATTCAAGATTGCCTGTTCCTCTGCTGTTTGAGAGGACGTGATAATTTTGTGCATACTTAAGTATTAATTTGCTGCTGTTGTGTCTTGTTTGCTGGAAACAGGACGTTCTGTACATATTTGTGTCATAATTTGTTATTGTAGTATAGTGTTTGCTGGAAACAGGACGTTCTGTACATATTTGTCATAATTTGTTATTGTAGTGTAGTGTTTACTGGAAACAGGACGTTCTGTACATATTTGTCATAATTTGTTATTGTATTTGTAATGTAGTGTTTACTGGAAACAGAACGTTCTGTACATAATTGTCATAATTTGTTATTGTAGTGTAGTGTTTACTGGAAACAGGACGTTCTGTACATATTTGTCATAATTTGTTATTGTAGTGCAGTGTTTACTGGAAACAGGACGTTCTGTACATATTTGTCATAATTTGTTATTGTAGTGTAGTGTAGTGTTTACTGGAAACAGGACGTTCTGTACATATTTGTCATAATTTGTTATTGTAGTGTAGTGTAGTGTTTACTGGAAACAGGACGTTCTGTGCATATTTGTGTCATAATTTGTTATTGTAGTGTAGTGTTTACTGGAAACATCATGTTCTGTACATATTTGTCATAATTTGTTATTGTAGTGTAGTGTAGTGTTTACTGGAAAGAGGACGTTCTGTACATATTTGTCATAATTTGTTATTGTAGTGTAGTGTAGTGTTTACTGGAAACAGGACGTTCTGTACATATTTGTCATAATTTGTTATTGTAGTGTAGTGTTTACTGGAAACATCACGTTCTGTACATATTTGTCATAATTTGTTATTGTAGTGTAGTGTTTACTGGAAACATCACGTTCTGTACATATTTGTCATAATTTGTTGTTGTAGTGTAGTGTAGTCTTTACTGGAAACAGGACGTTCTGTACATATTTGTGTCATAATTTGTTGTTGTAGTGTAGTGTTTACTGGAAACAGGACGTTCTGTACATAATTGTCATAATTTGTTATTGTAGTGTCTTGTTTACTGGAAAGAGGACGTTCTGTACATATTTGTCATAATTTGTTATTGTAGTGTCTTGTTTACTGGAAAGAGGACGTTCTGTACATATTTGTGTCATAATTTGTTATTGTAGTGTCTTGTTTGCTGGAAGCAGGACGTTCTGTACATATTTGTCATAATTTGTTATTGTAGTGTAGTGTTTACTGGAAACATCACGTTCTGTACATATTTGTGTCATAATTTGTTATTGTAGTGTAGTGTTTACTGGAAACAGGACGTTCTGTACATATTTGTCATAATTTGTTATTGTAGTGTAGTGTTTACTGGAAACATCACGTTCTGTACATATTTGTCATAATTTGTTATTGTAGTGTAGTGTTTACTGGAAGCATCACGTTCTGTACATATTTGTGTCATAATTTGTTATTGTAGTGTAGTGTTTACTGGAAACAGGACGTTCTGTACATATTTGTGTCATAATTTGTTATTGTAGTGTAGTGTTTACTGGAAGCATCACGTTCTGTACATATTTGTCATAATTTGTTATTGTAGTGTAGTGTTTACTGGAAACATCACGTTCTGTACATATTTGTCATAATTTGTTATTGTAGTGTAGTGTAGTGTTTACTGGAAACATCACGTTCTGTACATATTTGTCATAATTTGTTATTGTAGTGTAGTGTAGTGTTTACTGGAAACATCACGTTCTGTACATATTTGTCATAATTTGTTATTGTAGTGTAGTGTTTACTGGAAACATCACGTTCTGTACATATTTGTCATAATTTGTTATTGTAGTGTCTTGTTTACTGGAAAGAGGACGTTCTGTACATATTTGTCATAATTTGTTATTGTAGTGTAGGGTCTTGTTTGCTGGAAGCAGGACCTGGGACCAGACAATATTACTACAGAAATGATTGAGATCCTAGAAGAATTCGATATTGCAAACATAACAGACCTTCTAAATGAAATTTATAACACTGGAGAAATCCCCAAAGATATGTCAAAATCAATTGTCATTGTACTTCCAAAGAAAGCAGGGGCTATAGAATGGGAACTCCATGGTACAATCAGCTTGATGAGCCATGTAACAAAAATCCTAATAAGAATAATCATGATGAGGACAAGAGGAACAGAATAAAAAAAAAAGAAAGAAAAAAAGTTTGTGGAAGGGAAAGGAAATATTAATGCCATATATGCATCCTAAGAACTGTCATAGAGAGGTCAGTCGAGTTTAATAAGGATTTATATATATGCTTTGTTGATTATACCAAGGCTTTCGATCGGGTAAGACATGAAGAATTGATCAACCAACTAGAAAGGCTCAGTATTGATGGAAAAGATCTGAGAATAATCAGGAATATGTATTGGGAACAAACAGCAGCAATTAGAATAGAAAACAGTATATAAGCTCTTTCCAAGATATCAGAAGAGGAGTCAGGCAAGTTTGTGTTCTGTCACCAGATTTGTTTTCACTTTACAGCGAAACCATCATGCGAAATCTAGATGAGTGCCCTGGGATAAAGGCTCGATGACACAGATGACACCGTGCTTATTGTAGAAAATGAAAAAACCTACAAAACCTTGTGAACATAATAGAAATTGGAAGAAAAAAAATAAGGGCTGGAACTACATAGCAAGAAGACTAAAATCATGTTAATCAGTAAAAAACAAGAAATCCCCTCATGCAAAATAACAGCAAATGACACAACTTTGAGACAGGTTGATGAGTTTAAAATATCTGGGAACGGTAATCTCGTCAGACGGCAGATGCACATCAGAAATAGCCAGCAGAATCGGCCCAGCCTAAACAGCATTCAGTAAGATGAAAAGCGTTCTTACCAACAAATACCTATCAGTTAACATAAGGTAGAGAGTTCTTGAGTGTTATATAGAACGGATACTGTTGTATGGTAGTGAGGCATGGACAGTCAACAAGCAAAGTCAGAACAGAATTGAAGTACTGAAATGTGGTTTCTAAGAAGGGTGTTGAGAGTTCCCTGGATAGCAAAGAAAACAAAGTCTTGAAGGAAGTAGACACAAGATCATTAACAATGATTAGAAAAAGACAAGCAGCATGTATAAGACATTTTATGAGGAAAGAGAAATGAGAGCACCTGGTCACAACAGGAAAGCTGGAGGGAAAGAAAACACCGGGTAGACATAGGGAGAAAAATATTGGACTTGTAGGGTGACTGAGGACAGAGAGGGTGGAATATGTACTTGCAGCGACAAGGGATCGATTTATATGAAGACCATGACTGCCGACGCCATGCAGCAGGGCACATGGTAGTGATGATGATGTGTACCACCCATCAGTTCATGTTGGTAGTGTAGGTCAGTCAATGTGGTCTGTGTATATGTACCACCCGTCAGTTCATGTTGGTAGTGTAGGTCAGTCTGTGTATATGTATCACCCTATGTGATCGGCCACATCTCTCTTCATGTTGTGTTTGGACAGGTAAGTTGGAGCTGGTGCTTTACACATCAGTGATGTCCCTTTAATGGGACCCGTGTGTCTTCTGGCCTGCGCACTGAAAGCACAGCGTGGGAAAGACGTAGATGTTAATAGAAAATGAAATTGAAAACGCAATGTGGGAAAGAAATAGATGAGAATAGAAACTGAAATCCTGGCTGGTGGAAGGGAACGGGGAAAGACACAGGTGGGATAAGCAGGGTGTTAAGGGAAAGACACAGGTGGGATAAGCAGGGTGTTAAGGGAACGGGGAAAGACACAGGTGGGATAAGCAGGGTGTTAAGGGAAAGACACAGGTGGGATAAGCAAGGTGTTAAGGGAACAGGGAAAGACACAGGTGGGATAAGCAGGGTGTTAAGGGAACAGGGAAAGACACAGGTGGGATAAGCAGGGTGTTAAGGGAACAAGGAAAGACACAGGTGGGATAAGCAGGGTGTTAAGGGAAAGACACAGGTGGGATAAGCAGGGTGTTAAGGGAACAAGGAAAGACACAGGTGGGATAAGCAGGTTAAGGGAACAGGGAAAGACACAGGTGGGATAAGCATGGTGTTAAGGGAACAGGGAAAGACACAGGTGGGATAAGCAGGGTGTTAATGGAACAGGGAAAGACACAGGTGGGATAAGCAGGGTGTTAAGGGAACAGGGAAAGACACAGGTGGGATAAGCAGGGTGTTAAGGGAACAGGGAAAGACACAGATGGGATAAGCAGGGTGTTAAGGGAAAGACACAGATGGGATAAGCAGGGTGTTAAGGGAAAGACACAGGTGGGATAAGCAGGGTGTTAAGGGAACAGGGAAAGACACAGGTGGGATAAGCAGGGTGTTAAGGGAACAGGGAAAGACACAGGTGGGATAAGCAAGGTGTTAAGGGAAAGACACAGGTGGGATAAGCAAGGTGTTAAGGGAAAGACACAGGTGGGATAAGCAAGGTGTTAAGGGAAAGACACAGGTGGGATAAGCAGGGTGTTAAGGGAACAGGGAAAGACACAGGTGGGATAAGCAGGGTGTTAAGGGAAAGACACAGGTGGGATAAGCAAGGTGTTAAGGGAACAGGGAAAGACACAGGTGGGATAAGCAGGGTGTTAAGGGAACAGGGAAAGACACAGGTGGGATAAGCAGGGTGTTAAGGGAACAAGGAAAGACACAGGTGGGATAAGCAGGGTGTTAAGGGAAAGACACAGGTGGGATAAGCAGGGTGTTAAGGGAACAAGGAAAGACACAGGTGGGATAAGCAGGTTAAGGGAACAGGGAAAGACACAGGTGGGATAAGCATGGTGTTAAGGGAACAGGGAAAGACACAGGTGGGATAAGCAGGGTGTTAATGGAACAGGGAAAGACACAGGTGGGATAAGCAGGGTGTTAAGGGAACAGGGAAAGACACAGGTGGGATAAGCAGGGTGTTAAGGGAACAGGGAAAGACACAGATGGGATAAGCAGGGTGTTAAGGGAAAGACACAGATGGGATAAGCAGGGTGTTAAAGGAAAGACACAGGTGGGATAAGCAGGGTGTTCAGGGAAAGACAGATGGGATAAGCAGGGTGTTCAGGGAAAGACACAGATGGGATAAGCAGGGTGTTAAGGGAAAGACACAGGTGGGATAAGCAGGGTGTTAAGGGAACAGGGAAAGACACAGGTGGGATAAGCAGGGTGTTAAGGGAACAGGGAAAGACACAGGTGGGATAAGCAAGGTGTTAAGGGAAAGACACAGGTGGGATAAGCAAGGTGTTAAGGGAAAGACACAGATGGGATAAACAGGGTGTTAAGGGAATAGGGAAAGACAGGTGGGATAAGCAAGGTGTTAAGGGAAAGACACAGGTGGGATAAGCAAGGTGTTAAGGGAAAGACACAGATGGGATAAACAGGGTGTTAAGGGAACAGGGAAAGACACAGGTGGGATAAGCAAGGTGTTAAGGGAAAGACACAGGTGGGATAAGCAAGGTGTTAAGGGAAAGGGAAAGACACAGGTGGATAAGCAAGGTGTTAAGGGAAGGACACAGGTGGATAAGCAGGGTGTAAGGGAACAGGGAAAGACACAGGTGGGATAAGCAAGGTGTTAAGGGAAAGACACAGATGGGATAACAGGGTGTTAAGGGAACAGGGAAAGACACAGGTTTGATAAGCAGGGTGTTAAGGGACGGGGAAAGACACAGGTGGGATAAGCAGGGTGTTAAGGGAACGGGAAAGACACAGATGAGATAAGCAGGTTGTTAAGGAACGGGGAAAGACACAGGTGGGATAAGCAGGGTGTTCAGGGAACGGGAAAGACACAGGTGGGATATATAGGGTGTTAAGGGAACGGGGAAAGGACACAGCGGGATAAGCAGGGTGTTAAGGGAACAGGGAAAGACACAGTGGGATAAGCAGGGTGTTAAGGAACAGGGAAGACAAAGGATAAGCAGGTGTAGGAACGGAAGAACAGTGGATAACGGGTGTTAGGGAAAGGAAGACAAAGGATAAGCAGGGGTAGGAAGGGAAAGACACGGGGATAAGAGGTGTTAGGGAACAGGGAAAGCAGAGTAAGCAGGTGTAAGGAACGGAAAGACACAGTGGATAGAGGTGTTAGGGAAAGGAAAGACAAGGGGATAAAGGGTTAAGGACGGGAAGACACAGTGGGATAACAGGGTGTAAGGAAAGGAAGACACAGTGGATAACAGGTTAAGGAACGGGAAACACAGTGGATAAAGGGTGTTAGGGAAGGGAAAGACACAGGTGGTAAGAGGTGTTAAGGGAAGACAAGGTGGTAAGCGGGTGTTAAGGGAACAGGGACCAGTGGGATAAGGGTGTTAAGGAAGGGATACGGGGGTTAAGCAGGTGATGGGACAGGGTAAGAACAGGAAAGAGGTTAAGAACGGAAAGAACAGGGGGATAAGCAGGGTGTTAAGGGAACAGGAGAAGGGATACAGGTGTTGGAAAGAAAGAACAGGGAAAGCAGGTGTTAGGGAACAGGAAGACACAGTGGGATAAGGGTAAGAACAGGGAAAGACACAGGTGGGATAAGCAGGTGTTAAGGGAAAGGGAAAGACACAGGTGGATAAGCAGGGTGTTAAGGGAACGGGGAAGACACGGTGGGATAAGCAGGTGTTAAGGGACAGGAAAACACAGGTGGGATAAGCAGGGTGTTAGGAACAGGGAAAACACAGGGGGATAACAGGGTTTAAGGGAAGGGAAAGAAAGTGATAAGCAGGGTGTTAAGGAAGGAAAAACAGGTGGGAAGGGAAACAGTGGGATAAGCAGGGTGTTAAGGGAACAGGGAAAGACCCGGATACAGGTGTAAGGAACAGGTGTAAGAAGGCAGAAAGACACAGGGATAAGCAGGGTGTTAAGGGAACAGGGAAAGACAGGTGGGATAAGCAGGGTGTTAAGGAACAGGGAAAGACACAGGTGGATAAGCAGGGTGTTAAGGGAACAGGGAAAGACACAGTGGGATAAGCAGGGTGTTAAGGGAACAGGGAAAGACACAGATGGGATAAGCAGGGTGTTAAGGGAACAGGGAAAGACACAGTGGATAAGCAGGTGTTAAGGGAACAGGGAAAGACACAGTGGGATAAGCAGGGTGTTAAGGACGGGAAAGACACAGGTGGGATAAGCAGGGTGTTAAGGGAACAGGGAAAGACACAGTGGGATAAGCAGGGTGTTAGAAGGGAAAGACCAGGTGGATAAGCAGGTGTTAAGGGAACAGGGAAAGACACAGGTGGATAAGCAGGGTGTTAAGGGAACAGGGAAAGACACAGGTGGGATAAGCAGGGTGTTAAGGGAACAGGGAAAGACACAAGGTGGGATAAGCAGGTGTTAAGGAAAGGAAACAGTGGGATAAGCAGGGTGTTAGGGAACGGGAAAGACACAGTGGGATAAGCAGGTGTTAAGGGAACAGGGAAAGACACAGTGGGATAAGCAGGTGTTAAGGGAACAGGGAAAGAACAGTGGATAAGCAGGGTGTTAAGGGAACAGGGAAAGACACAGTGGGATAACAAGGAACAGGGAAAGACACAGGTGGGATAAGCAGGGTGTTAAGGGAACAGGGAAAGACACAGGTGGGATAAGCAGGGTGTTAAGGGAACAGGGAAAAGACACAGGTGGGATAAGCAGGGTGTTAAGGGAACAGGGAAAGACACAGATCAGGGATAAGCAGGGTGTTAAGGGAACAGGGAAAGACACAGGTGGATAAGCAGGGTGTTAAGGGAACAGGGAAAGACACAGTGGGATAAGCAGGGTGTTAAGGGAACGGGGAAAGACACAGGTGGGATAAGCAGGTGTTAAGGGAACAGGGAAAGACACAGGTGGATAAGCAGGGTGTAAGGGAACAGGGAAAGACACAGGTGGGATAAGCAGGGTGTTAAGGGAACAGGGAAAGCAGGGTGTTAAGGGAACAGGGAAAGACACAGGTGGGATAAGCAGGTGTTAATGGAACAGGGAAAGACACAGGTGGGATAAGCAGGGTGTTAAGGGAAAGACATAGGTGGGATAAGCAGGGTGTGTTAAGGGAACAGGGAAAGACACAGGTGGGATAAGCAGGGTGTTAAGGGAACAGGGAAAGACAATTGGGATAAGCAGGGTGTTAAGGGAACAGGGAAAGACATAGGTGGGATAAGCAGGGTGTTAAGGGAACAGGGAAAGACACAGGTGGGATAAGCAGGGTGTTAAGGGAAAGACATAGGTGGGATAAGCAGGGTGTTAATGGAACAGGGAAAGACACAGGTGGGATAAGCAGGGTGTTAAGGGAACAGGGAAAGACATAGGTGGGATAAGCAGGGTGTTAAGGGAACAGGGAAAGACATAGGTGGGATAAGGAGGTGTTAAGGGAATAGGGAAAGACACAGGTGGGATAAGCAGGGTGTTAAGGGAACAGGGAAAGACACAGGTGGGATAAGCAGGGTGTTCAGGGAAAGACACAGATGGGATAAAGCAGGGTGTTACGGGAACAGGGAAAGACACAGGTGGGATAAGCAAGGTGTTAAGGGAACAGGAAAAGACACAGGTTGGATAAGCAGGGTGTTAAGGGAACAGGGAAAGACACAGGTGGGATAAGCAGGGTGTTAAGGGAACAGGGAAAGACAGGTGGGATAAGCAGGGTGTTAAGGGAACAGGGAAAGACATAGGTGGGATAAGCAGGGTGTTAAGGGAACAGGGAAAGACACAGGTGGGATAAGCAGGGTGTTAAGGGAACAGGGAAAGACACAGGTGGGATAAGCAGGGTGTTAAGGGAAAGACACAGGTGGGATAAGCAGGGTGTTAAGGGAACAGGGAAAGACACAGGTGGGATAAGCAGGGTGTTAAGGGAACAGGGAAAGACATAGGTGGGATAAGCAGGGTGTTAAGGGAACAGGGAAAGACATAGGTGGGATAAGCAGGGTGTTAAGGGAATAGGGAAAGACACAGGTGGGATAAGCAGGGTGTTAAAGGAATAGGGAAAGACACAGGTGGGATAAGCAGGGTGTTAAGGGAACAGGGAAAGACAGAGATGGGATAAGCAGGGTGTTAAGGGAACAGGGAAAGACACAGGTGGGATAAGCAGGGTGTTAAGGGAACAGGGAAAGACACAGGTGGGATAAGCAGGGTGTTCAGGGAAAGACACAGATGGGATAAAGCAAGGTGTTAAGGGAACAGGGAAAGACACAGGTGGGATAAGCAAGGTGTTAAGGGAACAGGGAAAGACACAGGTGGGATAAGCAGGGTGTTAAGGGAACAGGGAAAGACACAGGTGGGATAAGCAGGGTGTTAAGGGAACAGGGAAAGACACAGGTAGGATAAGCAGGGTGTTAAGGGAACTGGGAAAGACACAGGTGGGATAAGCAGGGTGTTAAGGGAAAGACACAGGTGGGATAAGCAGGGTGTTAAGGGAACGGGGAAAGACACAGGTGGGATAAGCAGGGTGTTAAGGGAACAGGGAAAGACAGGTGGGATAAGCAGGGTGTTAAGGGAAAGACACAGGTGGGATAAGCAGGGTGTTAAGGGAACAGGGAAAGACACAGGTGGGATAAGCAAGGTGTTAAGGGAACGGGGAAAGACATAGGTGGGATAAGCAGGGTGTTAAGGGAACAGGGAAAGACACAGGTGGGATAAGCAGGGTGTTAAGGGAAAGACACAGATGGGATAAGCAGGGTGTTAAGGGAACAGGGAAAGACACAGGTGGGATAAGCAGGGTGTTAAGGGAACAGGGAAAGACACAGATGGGATAAGCAGGGTGTTAAGGGAACAGGGAATGACACAGGTGGGATAAGCAGGGTGTTAAGGGAACGAGGAAAGTAAGTATTATCCGGACAAATAAAGTATTATCCGGACCATTAAAGTATTATCGGACAAATAAAGTATTATCTGGACAAATAAAGTATTTTCCGGACAAATAAAATATTATCCAGACAAAGTAAGTAGTATCTGGACAAATAAAGTATTATCCAGACAAATTAAATATTATCCGGACAAATAAAGTATTATCCGGACAAAAAGTATTATCCAGACAAATGAAGTATTATCTGGACAAATAAAGTATTATCCGGACAAATAAAGTATTATCCGGACAAATAAAGTATTATCCGGACAAAAAGTATTATCCAGACAAATAAAGAATTATCTGGACAAATAAAGTATTATCCTGACAAATAAAGTATTATCCAGATAAATAAAGTATCCAGACAAATAAAGTATTATCCGGACAAATAAAGTATTATCCGGACAAATAAAGTATTATCCAGACAAATAAAGTATTATCAGAGAAATAAAGTATTATCCAAACAAATAAAGTATCCAGACAAATAAAGTATTATCCGGACAAATAAAGTATTATCCAGACAAATAAAGTATTATCCGGACAAATAAAGTATTATCAGACAAATAAAGTGTTATCCGGACAAATAAAGTATTATCCGGACAAATAAAGGAAGTATTATCCGGACAAATAAAGTATTATCCAGACAAATAAAGTATTATCCGGACAAATAAAGTATTATCTGGACAAATAAAGTAAGTATTATCCTTTGTTGAATTAAGTGTTACGTATGCCAAGTACATGCCATGTGGACAAATAAAGTATTATCCTTTGTTGAATTAAGTGTTACGTATGCCAAGTACATGCCATGTGGACAAAGTATTATCCTTTGTTGAATGAAGTGTTACATATGCCAAGTACATGCCATGTGGACAAATAACGTATTATCCTTTGTTGAATTAAGTGTTACGTATGCCAAGTACATGCCATGTGGACAAAGTATTGTCCTTTGTTGAATGAAGTGTTACGTATGCCAAGTACATGCCATGTGGACAAATAAAGTATTATCCTTTGTTGAATGAAGTGTTACGTATGCCAAGTACATGCCATGTGGACAAAGTATTGTCCTTTGTTGAATGAAGTGTTACGTATGCCAAGTACATGCCATGTGGACGAAGTATTATCCTTTGTTGAATGAAGTGTTACGTATGCCAAGTACGTGCCATGTGGACAAATAAAGTAAGAGTTATCCTTTGTTGAATTAAGTGTTACGTATGCCAAGTACGTGCCATGTGGACATATAAAGTAAGTGTTATCCTTTGTTGAATTAAGTGTTACGTATGCCAAGTACATGCCATGTGGACATATAAAGTAAGTGTTATCCTTTGTTGAATTAAGTGTTACGTATGCCAAGTACATGCCATACATGGGACGGGTCATTTGGTTCTGATCTGACAGTGTGTTACACAGACTACCATACGTCCCCCGTGGGGATGCCGTGGTCTCTTTCAGTATAAATAGTATCTCCACCTTCTGGAAATTCTGTGCTTGAAATTTCCTCTTTTCTGTCACTTTCTTTGTTTCTGCCTTGTTCCTTTGCTTTCTGTCATTTCTTCCTGTCATTTTCTGCCTTGCTTTTCCATTCACCTGTTTCTGTTCGATAAAGTCTTACATACTTTTTCTTAGGATTGATAATTGCGTACATGTATTAAGTGCATTTTTGGCTCTAGGGAGATGAGATATGCAGAAGTAATTTTAGGTTATGCCCATTTGTGTATTTGTTTTGGTGTCCTTATGTATGCTTAAATTTGTATATAGGTGTGGTTTTTTTATGTCCATTTTTGTATGTTTTTGATGTCCTTATGTATGCTTAAATTTGTATATAGGTGTGGTTTTTTATGTCCATTTTTGTATTTGTTTTGGTGTCCTTACGTATGCTTAAATTTGTATATGATACTGTTATTAACTGATGATGTTGTTTATAAAAGCACAGATATTTACTCTGTATGAGTGACAGAAGTTCACATTTGATTTAGAGTTGAATATTGTTAATGTTGGCTGCTCTACTTCAGGTTTGTTGCTGTTAATGTCAACATTGACATCTTCAGGTGTGTTGCTGTTAATGTCAACATTGACATCTTCAGGTTTGTTGCTGTTAATGTCAACATTGACATCTTCAGGTTTGTTGCTGTTAATGTCAACATTGACATCTTCAGGTGTGTTGCTGTTAATGTCAACATTGACATCTTCAGGTTTGTTGCTGTTAATGTCAACATTGACATCTTCAGGTTTGTTGTTGTTAATGTCAACATTGACATCTTCAGGTGTGTTGCTGTTAATGTCAACATTGACATCTTCAGGTTTGTTGCTGTTAATGTCAACATTGACATCTTCAGGTTTGTTGCTGTTAATGTCAACATTGACATCTTCAGGTTTGTTGCTGTTAATGTCAACATTGACATCTTCAGGTGTGTTGCTGTTAATGTCAACATTGACATCTTCAGGTGTGTTGCTGTTAATGTCAACATTGACATCTTCAGGTTTGTTGCTGTTAATGTCAACATTGACATCTTCAGGTTTGTTGCTGTTAATGTCAACATTGACATCTTCAGGTTTGTTGCTGTTAATGTCAACATTGACATCTTCAGGTTTGTTGCTGTTAATGTCAACATTGACATCTTCAGGTGTGTTGCTGTTAATGTCAACATTGACATCTTCAGGTTTGTTGCTGTTAATGTCAACATTGACATCTTCAGGTTTGTTGCTGTTAATGTCAACATTGACATCTTCCGGGGAACACTGCTGTGGCAAAAGAAGAAGAAGCTTATAGAACAAAACAGAAATGGACAGACAACATGACAGATTGGACTGGAGAGAGATCTTCACTGAATCCTCTTCACTGTAATAAGCAGGCACTTGCCCATAACTGGAAGAGGTGAAGGTGAGTTACACAGCGTTCGTCAGTACAGCGACCCACTGACTCCTGAGGTTTGTAGGATCAGTCGGGATTCGATATTGATATTGTGGCTGCTTGTTTTAATACTGTTGTTGTTTTGATGCTTTTTGATTGTTTTTAATCCTGTTCATGTTGCTGTTGTTTTTGAATATTGAGGCTACTGTTTTAATACTGCTTTTGTTGTTTTGGTACTTTGTTGTTATTATTTTTTATTCCTGTTAACGTTGCTGTTGTTTTTGAATATTGAGGCTACTGTTTTAATACTGTTGTTGTTTTGGTACTTTGTTGTTATTATTTTTTATTCCTGTTAACGTTGCTGTTGTTTTTGAATATTGAGGCTACTGTTTTAATACTGCTTTTGTTGTTTTGATACTTTGTTGTGATTATTTTTTATTCCTGTTAACGTTGCTGTTGTTTTTGATATTACTGATGTTGTTGTTTACTGATGTTGCTTTTTGTTGTTGATGTTGATGCTGTTGTTGTGTTGACTGCACAGGGGTTTATTTCAGATTACGGACAGCAGTGGCCAGGAGGTATCCTTTGTTATACAGTTGATCTGAAATTGAAGTGTTGAAATTGGCTTGTGTTGTTTATAATTGGATGCTATTGATATGGAGGCTGTGTCTATTTTTGCTTCTGCTGCTGTTTTTTGGTTTTTTTTTAATAATTTTGTTGTTGTTCTTGAATCTGTTGTCTGTGTTGTTGTTGCCATTGTTGTTATTGGGGCTGGTACTAATGTTGCTGTTATTGTTGACATTACAGTTGTACACTCAGAGAGAATTCATTAACGTTTGTTGATATTGGTTGCTGTTATTGAAACTAATTTAAGATAAGGTGCTTTTAATATGGAGAAAATTTTGTTTGATGCAGTTTTGATTGTTTTTGTGTTGTTGTTGCTCTTGATGCTGTTCTTATCTTTCCTTTTGTTGTTGTTATTACGCTGTTAGTGTTGTTGACATCACAGGTATTCAGGATGGTTGGCAACAGTGACCAGAGGTATTCTTTTTGTGTTGACTTTTTGATGTAGAAATCAGCATTTTGTAAGGTTTGCTACTGTACTGTGTTCTTGTATAGGGATGCCCGGGGTTTCTTCAGTATAAATAGTATCCCCATCTTCTGCAAATTCTGTGCTAAAAATTTCCTCTTTCTGTCGCTCTCTTTGTTTCTGCTTTGCTCCTTTGTTTTCTGTTATTTCTTCCTATCATTTTCTACCTTGCTGGTCCATTCACCTGTATGTGTTCGATAAAGTCTTACATACTTTCTCTTAGGATTAATAATTGGGTACATGTATGAGGTGCATTTTTGGCTCTAAGGAAATGTGACGTGCAGGAGCAATTTTAAATAATTTAGGTCCGTTTCTAGATATGCTTTAGTGTCCTTAGTTATGTTTATATTTGTATTCATGTTTTTTTTCAATTCCCTGGTGATCTGGTGATCAGTTGGATGGAGTGGTCAGTGTCAGGGGCATATCCTTAGATTATGTGTGCGAATGCTTTGATATGTTAGATTATGTGTGTGAATGCTTTATGTTAGATTATGTGTGCGATTGCTATGATATGTTAGATTATGTGTGCGAATGCTATGATATGTGTACCAAATTTTCTGTTAACATGCAGTTCTAAACTTCTTCATTTCAGGATGAATGTCATTTCAGGATGTAATCTTGAAGGTATGGACGTGGTTTTCTTGTGTGAGTGGGCCTTTGCTTTGAAATAGATGTTGATGGTTGTCATCTGAAGTATTGAATTCACGGATCTTCGTTTCGTCTTTCCCTTGGCTACCGCTTTCATCATTGTGAAGATTCTGTAGACTATAAGGGGGGTCTGCATGCAGTTTTAAGTTTCCTGAGGTTGAGTATGCTGGGCCGGGGGATGTTGGGGGGTGGGGACAGGGTGTGGGATCAGATTTGAGATTTGAAGCCTTCCAGGGTTGGGCTGAAGGCAACTTCAGCAGGAAGGCTGTTCCAGTCGGTTATGGTCCTGGGGAAGAAAGACTGTTGTCTGTATAGCGTCCTGCAGTTGGAAAGGTGGTATATTGCTGGGTGCGACCGTCGGATTCCTTTGGATGCAGAAGGATTTAGAGAGGGTTTGTGGCACATGTTGATGATGAGGCTTCCATTGTGGAACTTATAGAAGTTTGTCAGCCTCGCCTTTCTCCTTCGCTCTGTGAGGGGGGACCACTGGAGAGTCTCCAGCATGTCTTGAACACTGGACGTTTTCCGGTATCGATTGGTGACCCAGAGAGCAGCCCGGCGTTGGACCACTTCCAGTGTCTTGACATCCTTCTCCAGCATGTCTTGAACACAGAAAGCAATCCAACGCCGGGCTGCTCGCTGGGTCACCCATCGACACCGGAAAACGTCCAGTGTTCAAGACATGCTGGAGACTCTCCAGTGGTCCCCCTCACAGAAATGATGCAGATGATGCTGACATTGGGGTTCGCATCAGTGTTGTGGAAGTTGATGACTGAAATCCGTCAGGTGTTGAGATCGGTATCTTTTGTCCATGTTCAGGTATTGGGAGGATACGATCTGGGACGTGGAGTCAAAGTTTTCATTCTCGATCACGTCTGGTTTTCTTCTTCATTTTTCTCCTCCTCCTCCTCGTCCTCAGAAGAAGGTGGTTGAATCACTTTGAAACCAACGAGTTTCGTGTGATTTCTTTCTGGCCTTGTTCTGCAGTGATCATTGAACCTTTCTTCTTAGTGATGATGTATGGCTTGGGATTGTATGAGTGTGTGAATTTGTTCACCTTTGGTTGTTTCACTAACACTTCATCACCGACACTGAAATCAGTAGGGCGGCTGTAACTTTTATTTAAACTGACACACATTACCAGTACAATGTACTGTCAGACCTGACACACATTACCAGTACAATATACTGTCAGACCTGACACACATTACCAGTACAATATACTGTCAGACCTGACACACATTACCAGTACAATGTACTGTCAGACCTGACACACATTACCAGTACAATATACTGTCAGACCTGACACACATTACCAGTACAATATACTGTCAGACCTGACACACATTACCAGTA
Source organism: Monoplex corrugatus (assembly GCA_030674185.1). NCBI lineage: Eukaryota > Metazoa > Mollusca > Gastropoda > Littorinimorpha > Ranellidae > Monoplex > Monoplex corrugatus. The sequence goes on from JAPXFY010000028.1 coordinate 2,739,338, forward strand.
CAATATACTGTCAGACCTGACACACATTACCAGTACAATGTACTGTCAGACCTGACACACATTACCAGTACAATGTACTGTCACACCTGACACACATTACCAGTACAATATACTGTCACACCTGACACACATTACCAGTACAATGTACTGTCAGACCTGACACACATTATCAATACAATAAATTTCAAGAGATGCCTACCAGTACAGTGTATGTCTTCTTTATTCTTTTAGCGCTAACACCATTGTGCTAGGTCACCTTCATTATGTACACCAACATTATAATAATAAGATACTACACAACAGACAAACCCACAATTAACACGCCATAACCAAGTTTATTAAAGCAAAACAAAAGAAAATCAACCAAAAGTAAAAACTTGCATAAGTTGCAATAATTCACACAAAATGTCAATTTCAGTACAATCCTCCATCATTATGTCAGACCATAAAAAATTCAAACACAAATCAGTCGATATTTTCTAACCAGAAAAAACAACAAACCTGTACATATGAAGACTGAATTTTTTAACAAAGTGAAAAATAACCTGTCACTGGTTATCAAACAATGTTCAGCATAACAATGAACTGGAAGGTTGTGGGTTCCAACCCCCTCAGTCCTGTCAAAATCATTGTGGTAGGAGTTTTAAACCCCAAACGGCTCCTACACACAGTTGATTGTGTTACAGGCCCATTGGGAAGACTGGGATCACATGGTCGTATCTCATCCACTTCAAAGATGTTTCATTGAGGGTGTTCTTTGAATAGCTCTGCTGTCCAACACCACAGGTGTCTGCAACTCTTGTGCCTGGTAGATGCCAGGATAAATCATAAAAAGTAAGTGTATGGTAAAGCCCTGTCACAGTCTCAATCCTAGATAGAACTACTTAGCATCATGACTATCATCACCATTATCATCATTTTTATAAATGTCTATTGTTACTGATCTAAACTTGAATATCACTCTATTACCATAAAGTGCAGCAAAGCATGCTTTTGACATGGACCTTTTGCACTACATAAACAAAATTCTTATTAACAGCTAGACCTTCAAGATCCCACTATTATAGTGCAGATGAAATGTCAAGCACTGTGATTCCGGGCATGCATCGTAACAGACACAGACAATGTACTGTCAGACCTGTCACACATTACCAGTACAATATACTGTCAGACCTGCCACACATTACCAGTACAATATACTGTCAGACCTGACACACATTACCAGTACAATATACTGTCAGACCTGCCACACATTACCAGTACAATGTACTGTCAGACCTGACACACATTACCAGTACAATGTACTGTCAGACCTGACACATTACCAGTACAATGTACTGTCAGACCTGTCACACATTACTAGTACAATATACTGTCAGACCTGACACACATTACCAGTACAATATACTGTCAGACCTGACACACATTACCAGTACAATATACTGACACACATTACCTGTACAATATACTGTCAGACCTGACACACATTACCAGTACAATATACTGTCACACCTGACACACATTACCTGTACAATATACTGTCAGACCTGACACACATTACCAGTACAATATACTGTCACACCTGACACACATTACCTGTACAATATACTGTCACACCTGACACACATTACCTGTACAATATACTGTCAGACCTGTCACACATTACCTGTACAATATACTGTCAGACCTGACACACATTACCAGTACAATATACTGTCACACCTGACACACATTACCTGTACAATATACTGTCAGACCTGACACACATTATTAATACAGTAAATTTCATGAGATACCTGCCAGTGCAGTGTATGTCTTCTTTATTCTTTTAGCACTAACACCATTCTGGTAGGTCACCTTCATTATGTACACCAATATTATAATAATAACATACTACACAACAGACAAACCCACAATTAACATACATGCCAGAACCAAGGTTATTAACACAAAACAAAATAAAATCAACCAAAAAAGAAAATTGCATAAGTTGCAATGATTCACACAAAATGTCAATTTCAGTACAATTCTCCATCATTATGTCAGACCATAAAAAATTCAAACACAAATCAGTCGATATTTTCTAACCAGAAAAAAACAAATCTGTACACATGAAGACTGAATTTTAACAAAGTGAAAAATAACCTGTCACTGGTTATCAAACAATGTTCAGCATAACAATGAACTGGAAGGTTGTGGGTTCCAACCCCCTCAGTCCTGTCAAAATCATTGTGGTAGGAGTTTTAAACCCCAAACGGCTCCTACACACAGTTGATTGTGCTACAGGCCCATTGGGAAGACTGGGATCACATGGTCGTATCTCATCCACTTCAAAGATGTTTCATTGAGGGTGTTCTTTGAATAGCTCTGCTGTCCAACACCACAGGTGTCTGCAACTCTTGTGCCTGGTAGATGCCAGGATAAATCATAAAAAGTAAGTGTATGGTAAAGCCCTGTCACAGTCTCAATCCTAGATAGAACTACTTAGCATCATGACTATCATCACCATTATCATCATTATCATCATTTTTATAAATGTCTATTGTTACTGATCTAAACTTGAATATCACTCTATTACCATAAAGTGCAGCAAAGCATGCTTTTGACATGGACCTTTTGCACTACATAAACAAAATTCTTATTAACAGCTAGACCTTCAAGATCCCACTATTATAGTGCAGATGAAATGTCAAGCACTGTGATTCCGGGCATGCATCGTAACAGACACAGACAACATACTGTCAGACCTGTCACACATTACCAGTACAATATACTGTCAGACCTGCCACACATTACCAGTACAATATACTGTCAGACCTGACACACATTACCGAAACAATATACTGTCAGACCTGACACACATTACCAGTACAATGTACTGTCAGACCTGCCACACATTACCAGTACAATGTACTGTCAGACCTGACACACATTACCAGTACAATGTACTGTCACACCTGCCACACATTACCAGTACAATGTACTGTCAGACCTGACACACATTACCAGTACAATATACTGTCACACCTGACACACATTACCAGTACAATGTACTGTCAGACCTGTCACACATTACTAGTACAATATACTGTCAGACCTGCCACACATTACCAGTACAATATACTGTCAGACCTGACACACATTACCAGTACAATATACTGTCAGACCTGCCACACATTACCAGTACAATGTACTGTCAGACCTGACACACATTACCAGTACAATATACTGTCAGACCTGACACACATTACCAGTACAATGTACTGTCAGACCTGTCACACATTACTAGTACAATATACTGTCAGACCTGACACACATTACCAGTACAATATACTGTCAGACCTGACACACATTACCAGTACAATATACTGTCACACCTGACACACATTACCTGTACAATATACTGTCAGACCTGACACACATTACCAGTACAATATACTGTCACACCTGACACACATTACCTGTACAATATACTGTCAGACCTGACACACATTACCAGTACAATATACTGTCACACCTGACACACATTACCTGTACAATATACTGTCACACCTGACACACATTACCTGTACAATATACTGTCAGACCTGTCACACATTACCTGTACAATATACTGTCAGACCTGACACACATTACCAGTACAATATACTGTCACACCTGACACACATTACCTGTACAATATACTGTCAGACCTGACACACATTATTAATACAGTAAATTTCATGAGATACCTGCCAGTACAGTGTATGTCTTCTTTATTCTTTCAGCACTAACACCATTCTGGTAGGTCACCTTCATTATGTACACCAATATTAAAATAATAACATACTACACAACAGACAAACCCACAATTAACATGCCAGAACCAAGGTTATTAACACAAAACAAAATAAAATCAACCAAAAAAGAAAATTGCATAAGTTGCAATGATTCACACAAAATGTCAATTTCAGTACAATCCTCCATCATTATGTCAGACCATAAAAAATTCAAACACTAATCAGTCGATATTTTCTAACCAGAAAAAAACAATCTGTACACATGAAGACTGAATTTTAACAAAGTGAAAAATAACCTGTCACTGGTTATCAAACAATGTTCAGCATAACAATGAACTGGAAGGATGTGGGTTCCAACCCCCTCAGTCCTGTCAAAATCATTGTGGTGGGAGTTTTAAACCCCAAACGGCTCCTACACACAGTTGATTGTGCTACAGGCCCATTGGGAAGACTGGGATCACATGGTCGTATCTCATCCACTTCAAAGATGTTTCATTGAGGGTGTTCTTTGAATAGCTCTGCTGTCCAACACCACAGGTGTCTGCAACTCTTGTGCCTGGTAGATGCCAGGATAAATCATAAAAAGTAAGTGTATGGTAAAGCCCTGTCACAGTCTCAATCCTAGATAGAACTACTTAGCATCATGACTATCATCACCATTATCATCATTATCATCATTTTTATAAATGTCTATTGTTACTGATCTAAACTTGAATATCACTCTATTACCATAAAGTGCAGCAAAGCATGCTTTTGACATGGACCTTTTGCACTACATAAACAAAATTCTTATTAACAGCTAGACCTTCAAGATCCCACTATTATAGTGCAGATGAAATGTCAAGCACTGTGATTCCGGGCATGCATCGTAACAGACACAGACAACATACTGTCAGACCTGTCACACATTACCAGTACAATATACTGTCAGACCTGCCACACATTACCAGTACAATATACTGTCAGACCTGACACACATTACCGAAACAATATACTGTCAGACCTGACACACATTACCAGTACAATGTACTGTCAGACCTGCCACACATTACCAGTACAATATACTGTCAGACCTGACACACATTACCAGTACAATATACTGTCACACCTGACACACATTACCAGTACAATGTACTGTCAGACCTGTCACACATTACTAGTACAATATACTGTCAGACCTGACACACATTACCAGTACAATATACTGTCAGACCTGACACACATTACCAGTACAATGTACTGTCAGACCTGCCACACATTACCAGTACAATGTACTGTCAGACCTGACACACATTACCAGTACAATATACTGTCAGACCTGACACACATTACCAGTACAATGTACTGTCAGACCTGTCACACATTACTAGTACAATATACTGTCAGACCTGACACACATTACCAGTACAATATACTGTCAGACCTGTCACACATTACTAGTACAATATACTGTCAGACCTGACACACATTACCAGTACAATATACTGTCAGACCTGACACACATTACCAGTACAATATACTGTCACACCTGACACACATTACCTGTACAATATACTGTCAGACCTGACACACATTACCAGTACAATATACTGTCACACCTGACACACATTACCTGTACAATATACTGTCAGACCTGACACACATTACCAGTACAATATACTGTCACACCTGACACACATTACCTGTACAATATACTGTCACACCTGACACACATTACCTGTACAATATACTGTCAGACCTGTCACACATTACCTGTACAATATACTGTCAGACCTGACACACATTACCAGTACAATATACTGTCACACCTGACACACATTACCTGTACAATATACTGTCAGACCTGACACACATTATTAATACAGTAAATTTCATGAGATACCTGCCAGTGCAGTGTATGTCTTCTTTATTCTTTTAGCACTAACACCATTCTGGTAGGTCACCTTCATTATGTACACCAATATTAAAATAATAACATACTACACAACAGACAAACCCACAATTAACATGCCAGAACCAAGGTTATTAACACAAAACAAAATAAAATCAACCAAAAAAGAAAATTGCATAAGTTGCAATGATTCACACAAAATGTCAATTTCAGTACAATCCTCCATCATTATATCAGACCATAAAAAATTCAAACACTAATCAGTCGATATTTTCTAACCAGAACAAAACAATCTGTACACATGAAGACTGAATTTTAACAAAGTGAAAAATAACCTGTCACTGGTTATCAAACAATGTTCAGCATAACAATGAACTGGAAGGTTGTGGGTTCCAACCCCCTCAGTCCTGTCAAAATCATTGTGGTGGGAGTTTTAAACCCCAAACGGCTCCTACACACAGTTGATTGTGCTACAGGCCCATTGGGAAGACTGGGATCACATGGTTGTATCTCATCCACTTCAGAGATGTTTCACCAGGAGTGTTCTTTGTATCTGTTATCCAACTCTACCAATGTCCGTATCTCTTGTGTCTGGTAGATGCCAGGATAAATCGTACAAAATAAATGTACAGTAACGCCTTGTCACACAGTCTCCATCTCTTGTGTCTGGTAGATGCCAGGATAAATCGTACAAAATAAATGTACAGTAAAGCCTTGTCACACAGTCTCCATCTCTTGTGTCTGGTAGATGCCAGGATAAATCGTACAAAATAAATGTACAGTAAAGCCTTGTCACACAGTCTCAATCCTAGATGGAACTAAACGACCTATCAAACAAAGAGTTATTTATAACAACACTGGAAACTAGGAATAGATACGGCACCCAATTTTCACCAACAGCGAACAAATTCCACCTAAGTTTCACATCACATTTTTTTCCTATCTGTGTTTTGTGGTAAATCATCTTGAAAACAAACGGTGTTTGGTCAGATTTTTTTATATACATTTTGTTGTTGTTGCTAGAATTATCATAAAAACAAATGCTGAATCTGTGTGTATATTTTCATTAGCACCAAATAGGATCACACTTCTAATCTTCACACAAATTGTAAAAAAAAAATGTTGTAGGACATGTCAATAAACCCCCAACACAATCTGAATCGTCAAAAAGGTCACCACAAGTCACAAAGTGTAAACGTAGTCTGTACAGATAGCATTTATTCATAACAATATTTATTCTCCTTTTTCAAATCACTTTCAAAAGCATTCTGTGGACCAGGTATAATTATATGTATATATACAGACCCTCTGGGATTTACATGGGGAATGAAAGTCACAGCAAACACTGTTCCAACATGTAACAGAACAAACTGGATGCCAGACCGTGTGCGGACGTTCCGCCGATGGACATTTCGCCGTCGGATGTTTCGGAGTCGGACGTTTTGCCGACCGGACGTTTATCCAACGGATGTTTCGCCAACGGATGTTTCGTCGACCGGACGTTTCGCAGACAGACTTTTCGACGCATTATACATGGGCAACATATAAAAGTATATAACATATAACAATATAAATCATTCTCATCATCTTGTGACATGACATACTCCAAGTTTAATATAAACACAATATAAAAGTATATACCACACTTACAACACTTCTGTTCACTTTGATTGTGTCACAGATTATGCGCAACAGCTTTGAGAAATACTAAAACATCATCCTGTGCGTACCTTGCAACAAGCGCTTGCAGTCGTGTGTTGACTACTTCGTACTGCTTGTTTTTTCGCATCCTGACGCCCATGGCATGCTGTTCTATCATAAGCTCGGTGCTTGCCTGCTCCTTGCGTAACTTGCTGACAAGCCTGCCAAGTGTTGGGTGCGTGACAGACATTCGCTGATCAAAGGCACGGTGCCAGCCTTCGACCGAGTTATTAGTCCTGGGCAGGTTGTCTTCCACACGATTGTAGACGTTCCACATGGCGACGTCGAATTTCGGGCGTCGACGGCGTCCTCGCTGCACAATGCCCAGCCATGTACTTTCAATGTAGGCGAGGAAGTCTGAAATCGTCTCGTCAGTGTCGGCATCCAGCGAATCCATGAGCTGTTGAAACGCCTCGATGACGTCGTCAGGAGGCACGAAAGCCAAGGCCTGAATGGTCTTGATGAGAAGAGAGTTCTCTGGCTCCAAGTACCAATCTTGTAGTCCAAGCGACTGGAGGTTTCTCCAAAGACATTGGCCAAAGTGAAAAAAGCACCCGTGTACGGCTGTGGTTGGGAAGTGTTCACTGATGCTGTTTAATGCGGCTCGTTCAAAATCTATTGTGATGGTCTCTGGGTTGAGATCTCTCTGACCCTTCAGGTAAGTAAAGATCGCGTCATACGTGGCCCTGTTTTTGTTTTGTGTCACACAGTAAACAAGAGGCAGAGTGTGAGTATCCTCAACAAGAACATGGATGGTGTAAAGTTGTGTTGCTAACGGAGCGCTGTCAAATGTTCCATCACAAAACCAGTGGGCGTTACGTGCTAAAACGTCAAGATTGGATGGAGTGGTTAGAATAACGATATCGTCCGTCTGAAACGCTAAAAATTGTTCTCCTCTCGTTGTAAGCTTCAGCTCCTCGCTGATGATGTCGCTATCTGGAGCTTTCCGTTTTCTTCGGATCATCCTTGCCAAAGTCTCCTTTTTTGGAAGAGAACCTGCGGCGGCGAGCGGAAATTCTGCTGTGCAGTTGTTGATTATCGAACTTGTGGCTTCTTCAGACTGCTCTGCGCGCCGTTTTATATCACCAACCGCTTTCAAAGCCAGGCAACGGGGCTGCACTTGGCGGATGGGAATGGGTGGATGGACGGGCCTTCCAGAACGTCGTTTACTGTCTTTAACCTTCCTTTGCACTCTCCTCGTTTCTCGCATCGCCAGAAAATTGTGACGTTGTCGGCTTTGGTGCGGTCCATGACATAGGCGTAGCCTTCGTGCAACAGCTTTCGCTTATTCCTCTTTGTAAAAGTGAATTCCATCTGAAATGCACCAGATGCACTAGATAAGTTCCAAAGTTTAACGTGATGTTACTAATATGCTCCAGTCAAAACTGCCCTTTTAATTACACATCCAATCTGGTCCACAAAAGTGTACCAAATAAATAAGATTTTTTTTATTTTTTTTCTAAAATAGGCCTAAATCAGAAACTTGTGTTCATCTATATATTTTTGGTTTTGTGGTACAACTGTACAACGAGCTGAAAGCATTAAACGTTTACTTACTTCTCAGAGAGAGGGAGAGAGAGAGAGAGAGAGAGAGAGAGAGAGAGAGAGAGAGAGAGATGCAGATAGTGACATTAAACGTTTACTTACCACTCCCTCTCTCTCTCTCCCTCTCTCTCCCTTTCTCTCTCCCTCTCTCTCTCTCAACGTTTACTTACTTCTCAGAATCTTGCACATGAATGAAGGAAGCACTATCTCGAGGGAACGTGAGACAGATGACAAACAGAAATACTGTCCAGGTGGAAGGTGAACGTGAGAACTGGCAGAGAAATACTGGGATTGTTACACGGTTTGAACGGTTCACATGAGGAGGGAAAGTGAGAGAGAGTTCACTGATACATTGATACAATGGCGAGAGAAATGTGTGAGCTCAGAATTTTGTAAAGGGGCGTCGCACACTTGACGCTAAAGGTCCCGCGCCGAAATGTTCGTCGACGAAACGCCCGTCGGCTAAAGGTCCCGCGCCGAAATGTTCGTCGACGAAACGTCCGTCGGCTAAAGGTCCCGCGCCGAAATGTTCGTCGACGAAACGTACGTCGGCTAAAGGTCCGTCGGCTAAAGGTCCGGTCGGCAAAACGTCCGGCTCCGAAACGACTGTCGGCGAAACGTCCGCCGTCGAAAAGTCCGGATACCATGCCAGACACCAGGGCCGTCAGTGTATGCATGTTACATAAAGCTGGACTGCTTGTATCCATCCCTCCCCCCCACACACACACTCACCCATCTTTCCACACATGGAAATATGCAGACAGATATATGCATCATCCTCAGTTTTCTCTTTAGATATAAAACATGCAAAACAATTTATTTATCACCTGGTATTGTTATAATAACGTGCACACACATCTGTACAGCATCCTCAGAGTTCTGTTTGCAGAAACAACAATTTTATTTCTTACTTGTTAATGTTCATGGTAACACGCATACAGCCGTGTATGGCATTCGTCTTCATGGCAACATATGTTGAGATACGTAAGGCATTAGCGTTCATGGCATAAATACACATATATACATGTATGGCATAAGTGTTCATGGCAACATACATATATACATGTATGGCATAAGTGTTCATGGCAACATACATATATACATGTATGGCATAAGTGTTCATGGCAACACATATATACATGTATGGCATAAGTGTTCATGGCAACACACATACAAACATGTATGGCATAAGTGTTCATGGCAACACACATATATACATGTATGGCATAAGTGTTCATGGCAACACACATATATACATGTATGGCATAAGTGTTCATGGCAACACACATACAAACATGTATGGCATAAGTGTTCATGGCAACACACATATATACATGTATGGCATAAGTGTTCATGGCAACACACATATATACATGTATGGCATAAGTGTTCATGGCAACACACATACAAACATGTATGGCATAAGTGTTCATGGCAACATACATACACATAATTATGTCCAGCATCAGAGTTATGGCAACACTTACATATGCAACGCACATCAACCTCAGTCTTCTGTTCAGATATAACACTGTAAAAAAAAAGACAGTTGTTCATTACTTGCTCTTGTTCACTGCAACACTACAAATAAGTATGGCATGGCAACACACACATGTACAGCATCCTGTCTATTCTTGTAACAATTGTAAAAACGACAATATATTCCTTACTTGTTATACTTCATAGCAACGCATGTTATACAAATGACAATTTATTCCTTCCTTGTTACTCTTTATAGCACATTACCACACATTACCAGTACAATGTACTGTCAGACCTGACACACATTACCAGTACAACATACTGTCAGACCTGACACACATTACCAGTACAATATACTGTCAGACCTGTCACACATTACCAGTACTATATACTGTCAGACCTGTCACACATTACCAGTACAATATACTGTCAGACCTGACAAACATTACCAGTACAATATACTGTCAGACCTGCCACACATTACCAGTACAATATACTGTCACACCTGACACACATTACCAGTACAATGTACTGTCAGACCTGACACACATTACCAGTACAATATACTGTCAGACCTGACACACATTACCAGTACAATATACTGTCAGACCTGACACACATTACCAGTACAATATACTGTCAGACCTGACACACATTACCAGTACAATATACTGTCAGACCTCACACACTATACCAGTACAATGTACTGTCAGACCTGACACACATTACCAGTACAATGTACTGTCAGACCTGACACACATTACCTGTACAATATACTGTCAGACCTGACACACATTACCAGTACAATGTACTGTCAGACCTGACACACATTACCAACACAATATACTGTCAGACCTGACACACATTACCAGCACAATATACTGTCAGACCTGACACACATTACCAGCACAATATACTGTCAGACCTGACACACATTACCAGTACAATATACTGTCAGACCTGTCACACATTACCTGTACAATATACTGACACACATTACCTGTACAATATACTGTCAGACCTGTCACACATTACCAGTACAATATACTGTCAGACCTGACACACTATACCAGTACAATGTACTGTCAGACCTGACACACATTACCAGTACAATATACTGTCAGACCTGACACATTACCAGTACAATGTACTGTCAGACCTGACACACATTACCAGCACAATATACTGTCAGACCTGACACACATTACCAGTAGAATATACTGTCAGACCTGTCACACATTACCAGTAGAATATACTGTCAGACCTGACACACATTACCAGTACAATATACTATCAGACCTGACACACATTACCAGTACAATATATTGTCACACCTGACACACATTACCAGTAGAATGTAATGAGAGATCTGACGCACATTACCAGCACAATATACTGTCAGACCTTACACACATTACCAGTACAATATACTGTCAGACCTGTCACACATTACCAGCACAATATACTGTCAGACCTGACACAGATTATCAATACAATGAATTTCAAGAGATACCTGCCAGTACAGTGTATGTCTTCATTATTCCTTTTGTGATAACACCATTGTGCCAAGTCACCTTTATATTCTGCTATGTCACCTTTATATTCTGCTAAGTCACCTTTATATTCTGCTAAGTCACCTTTATATTCTGCTAAGTCACCTTCATTATGTACACAATCATTACTATAATAACATACTACACAATAAACCCACAAATAACACTTTATGGACCAAAGTGTATTAAAAATAAAAACAAAAAAGAAAATTGCATAAGTTGCAATGATTCACACAAAATGTCAATTTCAGTACAATCCTCCATCATTATATCAGACCATAAAAAATTCAAACACTAATCAGTCGATATTTTCTAACCAGAACAAAACAATCTGTACACATGAAGAATGAATTTTAACAAAGTGAAAAATAACCTGTCACTGGTTATCAAACAATGTTCA
>JAPXFY010000028.1:2761788-2764288 GCA_030674185.1 Monoplex corrugatus
CCTTAGAAGAGTTAAAAAACACTATCTTGTCTCTGCGCAACAAAAGGAGTTCGGTAGGTGTTGATGCAGTTTCAACTGAAATGATTAAACATCTTCCAGAAAACTATATTATTTTTTTACACAAAATTTTTCAGAAATGCTGGGCTGGTGGAACTATACCACAATTATGGCAAACGTCTGTTGTTATACCAGTATTAAAAGCAGGAAAGCCTAAAAACAATAAAAACAGTTACAGACCTATTGCTTTAACGTCCCATACGAGCAAACTATTGGAAAAATTGGTATTAAACAGACTTGTACATTACTGTGATAAAAATAACGTTATTCCAGTAAATCAGGCTGGTTTTAGAAAAGGGAGATCTACAGTTGAGCACCTGGTTAAACTTACCACTCACATCAAGAAAGAGTTTGCCCGCAGAAAAAGTCTTTTAGCTACATTTTTTGATGTGAAAAAAGCTTACGATCAAGTTTGGCATACGCGTTTATTGTACAAGCTGAAATCTATTGGTTTATCTGGCAATATGTATGATTACATTAAGTCTTTTTTAGCCAATAGAACTATTCAGGCAAGAGTGGGAACTAGTTATTCTACTTCACGACATCTTGATATGGGAATTCCACAAGGTTCAGTGATAGCACCGCTTTTATTTAATATCCTTATACAGGATCTTCCTAAAGCACTCTCAAATCGTGTTGTTTTGGCACAGTATGCTGATGATATATGTATTTGGATGAATATTACTTTAAAAAAGACAACTCCACAGAGAGCACAGAATTACATTAGGAAATTGTATCAATCTGATCTTGATAATCTTGGAAACTATATGTTAGAAAATGGTCTGTCGTTGTCAGCGGAAAAAACTAACATGATGCTATTTAATTCTGGTGGTACTTTAAGTAACTTGCCTACTTTCAGATTGCTTGGTGAAGTGTTACATTACAAACAGGTTGTAAAATTTCTGGGAGTCTTTATGACATCGAAATTAAACTGGAATGTCCATTTTGATTATATTTCAACAAAAGCAAGAAAAGCCCTAAATTTTCTAAAGATAATAAGCCGATTACCTTGGGGAATGGATACGAACATACTAATTCATCTGTCAACAGCACTTGTACGATCTAAATTATCCTATGCGCAAGAAGTGTTTTTCAGTGCACCAAAATATTTATTAAAGAAGATACAAAGCTTAGACTGCAAAAGTATTAAAATTGCTCTAGGTGTCCCTACTCATGCCTCTAATCTGGAAACGTACAAAGTTGCTGGAATTCTGCCTCTGAACAACTATCGTGAGCTAGCGACAGCAAAATTTGCAGTTAGAACTACTTCACAAACGGACAATTTTGTGAGTAAGGAAATTAAAATCAGGTCTGATGTTGACTTTCCAAAGCGAGCAAAAAGCATTTCATCACAAATGACTGTTTCAACTTACATATCTGACTTGGTCAAACAGTCTAACATAAATATGGATGAAATAGCTGAGACACCATCAACAACGCCTATCCCTACATGTGAAATGCAAAAAGCCTCTTTTGATATTGATTATACAGACGCTAAGAAATCTGAAAACGTCAACATTTCGATATCCACAGCAAGAGAACACATCGATGAAAAATACCGTACCCATCTTCACATTTTTACCGATGGATCAGTCTTAGAAAATAAATGTGCTGGAGCAGCTTTTTATGTTCCAAAATTTAAGATAAAAAAGTCATTTTTCGTTGGGGCAAACTTATCGATCTTTACAGCGGAATTAGTCGCTATTAATCAAGCATTGCATTATCTAGTAAATCTTAAAACCATGTCTTTCAAAGTAGTTCTCTTTGTTGACTCAAAATCTGTATTATATGCCTTACGGTCTTTTAATGCCGACACAAGACCTGATTTAATTACTGAGGCAAATCATCTTATACATCGTTTAAGGGTCAAAGGTACAGATATCAGTTTATGCTGGGTGCCTTCTCATGTTGGTCTTCACGGCAACGAAGTAGTTGACAGAGCAGCTAAGCAAGGCGCCCAGAATGCTGATAATGCTATAGAATTACATGTTCATACCTCCGTAAAAGAAGCTTGCAACTTGCTCGAATCAGCCTCATGGACTCGATTTCTTGAACATTCAGATGAACAGTTTGTGTCACAACAAATGATAAAACTTACCGTTCAAAATGTATGTAAAAAATTGCAGTATTCTTCTATGTATCATTTGAGATCGATTGTTGCTGTTTGTTTTCGTATTCAGCTAAACGCATTGAGAACAAAATATTGTAAAAATGTCAAGTGTATTTGCGGCGAACAGTTCACACTGTTTCACTGTTTATTCTACTGCAAAATGCTACGTTCTTTTTTACCGAAAATGTTTACTCAAGAAAAGTATTCTGAAAATCATTTCCAGAAAATTACATCAGATCAAACGTTGTTAGTTAGAATTTCAGAATCATTAGTTCACAGTCCTGTTAATGCATTACTTTAACTTTATTCGGTTTGTATTTTAGTGTTACAATT
>JAPXFY010000028.1:2774288-2776788 GCA_030674185.1 Monoplex corrugatus
AGTCAATAGATAAACAAATAAATGAATAAAACGAGGGTGGGGGAACCACACTGATAGTAAGAAAGAAAAACGAATTAATATACATGTAGATATTGAATGATTAAAACATTTCTGTCCATAACATGCATACATGTTTATAGTCATATGTATACATACACATACTCACATATAGATACACAAGTATATGTATACACATATACACACACAATCACACACACACAAACACACACATTTACACAAGCACACAAAAACACACATATACACACAACACACACACACATACACAAGCACACAAAAACACACATATACACACAAACACACACACATACACAAGCACACAAAAACACACATATACACACAACACACACATACAAACACACAAACACACAACACACACACACATACACAAGAACACAAAAACACACATATACACACAACACACACACACATACACAAGACACAAAAACACACAATACACACAACACACAAATACACAACAACAAAAAACACATATACACCAACACACAACACATACACAAGCACACAAAAACACACATATCACACAACACAACACACATACACAAGCACACAAAAACACACATATACACACAACACACACACACACATACACAAGCACACAAAAACACACATATACACAACAACACACACACATACACAAGCACACAAAAACACACATATACACACAACACACACACATCACAAGCACACAAAAACACACATATACACAAAACACCACACACACATACACACACACAAAAACAACCACAATACACACAACACACACACACAATACACAAGCACACAAAAACACACAAACACACAACACACACACACATACACAAGCACACAACAAACACACAATCAACACAAAACACACAAACACACATACACACAGCACACAAAACACACAACACCACACAACACACACACACACTACACAAGCACACAAAAACACACACATACAACACAACACACAAGCACACAAAAAACACACACAACACACAACACACACCACACACACCAACATATTACGCAGCACATCAGTGTCATATAGAAATTAGTACAATCAACAGCAGGCATACAGACATATAACTACACATATGCAACTACAGCATCACGTACTGCATATGCTCGAACACACACACATCGCGCACACACCAATTATGACATGGATAAGCATTATGTACGATAAACAGCTGCAAAAACCTCAAACACACACAAACACACACACACACATCACGCACACATGCACGGGTATATGGACATAACACACACACACACACACACACACACACACACACACACAACACACACACACACACACACACACACACACACACACACACACACACACACACACACAACACACACACACACACACACACACACACACACACACACACACACACACACACACACACAACACACACAACACACACACACACACACACACACAACACACCACACACACACACACACACACACACCACACACACACACACACACACACACAACACAACACACACACACCACACACACACACACACACACACACACACACACAACACACACACACACAACACACACACACACACACACACACACAACACACACACAACACACACACACACACACACACACACACACACACACACACACACACACAACACAACACACACACACACACACACACACACACACACACAACACACACACACACACACACACACACACACACACACACACACACACACACACACACAAACACACACACACACACACACACACACACACACACACACACACACACACACCACACACACACACACACACACACACACACACACACACACACAACACACACACACACACACACACACACACACACACACACACACACACACACATACACTTCTATAGCCTCAGCAAGAGATAAGTACAATCAGCAGACATCAATCTACAACACACATATATACACACACGGATCTGTGCACACGTGCATGCGCATATGCACATGAAAACGCACGCACACACGCTTATGCGCGCATGCACATGTCCTTTCATCTACTGTAATGCACAGATCAACATACCTGAATATCGATACTGATTTAAAGGCAACCAGCTGCAATGACCACAAACACATACACACACACGCCTAACAGACAAACGAACTGACTGACATACAGACATACACACAGACATACACACAGCCACACAGATAGACAGTTGTAGATCGCTATCTACAACGTATATGACAAATCAACAAAATCAGTATGGCTACAACAACTAGACAATCGGTAAATCAGACAAAATGTGCATACATATTGATATACATGTATACATAATATAAAACAAGGTCATCAAGGCATTTTCACGTTTTATACAAAAAATTACAGAAATTTCAGATTTTGTACTTCTCAAGGTCACTATGACCTTGAAGAAGCTTCAGTTGGAATAGACTTTGACGTGGATTGAGGAC
>JAPXFY010000028.1:2781788-2789288 GCA_030674185.1 Monoplex corrugatus
TGAGGTGAGGTGAGGTGAGGTGAGGGGTGGTGAGGTGAGGTGAGGTGGATGAGGTGAGATGAACGCCGGCACAAGGAAATCAGTTGTGGTCAGTAGTCAACCATCTACATGGTTCACAAGCTCAGAGATATAGGAAACGTTTATTTAATTATTTATTTATTTATCTATTTATCTGTTTATTTATTTAGTTAGTTAGTTATTTAGTTATTTATTTATTTACTTATTTATTTATTTACTTATTTACTTATTTATTTATTTATTTATTTATTTTGGAGGACGGGTGGGTACGGGTGGTGTTTCTTTTAAAACTATACTGTGGAAAATCAAATTTTAAAAATCAAACAAACTCCATTTCTTGTACAATATGTCTTGCCACAAAATATTGGATAGAAGAATAATGAAAAACTGGGGTGAATCTGACACATTTTTAGAGAGAAATGGCTAAGGTTCCTACACCTAGATTCAGATGAAGTTAAATATAACTCTTCGTTTGATGTTTTATATGTACACACACACACACGCGCACACACACACACACACACACACACACACACACACACACACACACACATACATATATATATATATATATATATATATATGTATGTGTGTGTGTGTGTGTGTGTGTGTGTGGTGTGTGTGTGTGTGTGTGTGTGTGTGTGTGTGTGTGTGTTTATATATATATATGTGTGTGTGTGTGTGTGTATGTCTGTATGTGTGTGTGTTTGTGTGTCTGTGTGTCTCTGTGTGTTTATACGATCAACCGGTGTATATTCGTCTTATGCATGATTAACAGTAACTACACTACATGCAGATAAACTGTAGAAACTGTTGATGTCGTGCATATGTTTTCAAAGTCAAGTCTTCGATACAAATGATTGTTCTTGTCTAAGCATTTTGTCTTGGCATCTTGTTTTAAAAAAAAGGGTAAACAAAAGGAACTAAGATAAAAAAAAAAAAAAGTAACTGTATAATCAGGAAAAGCCATGTGGGTGAATGCCGGTGGCCTGACGGGCCAGCCGAACTCGCTCTTCAAGCAGACCACGGAATCGGAGCAGAGAGGCGTCAGTGAACCGCTCCGGGTAGCACGTGGGCCACACGTTCTTTGGACACATCCTGTAGTGATGCAGGACGGCTTCTTGTACTGGCACCCAGTACCTGCACACACACACACACACCAAGAACACATGTATATACATACATACACACATACATACATATATACATACATACAAATACACACATACATACATATATACATACATACACACATACATACATACATACATACATACACATATACGTACACACACATACACACGCACACTCACAAATACACGGACACACAGGGACACACAGAGTAAGTTACCTGTCCCTGTCTACATGTCTCTGGACAGACATGCTTTGTGTGCGTTTGGGTAAGTTATCTCTATGTGAAAGATGTAAGTCGTGTGTTGCATAGTAGGTTGCCTGTCTTTCTCCATGTCTGTGGAGAGACATACCGCATGTCGCAGAGAACTTTACACATGTCTCTGGCGATTTCCGTGTCTGTGGGTAAACATGTGGGACAGGGCAGGTGCCGGTGTATACAGGCAGCACTTGTGTACTCCTCCACTGCTGTGTCATTGTTGACACCAGACCATAGACGTGGACAGGGAGACAGGCAACACTTGTGTACTCCTCCACTGCTGTGTCACTGTTGACACCAGACCATAGACGTGGACAGGGAGACAGGCAACCAGCACTTGTGTACTCCTCCACTGCTGTGTCACTGTTGACACCAGACCATAGACGTGGACAGAGAGACAGGCAACCAGCACTTGTGTACTCCTCAACTGTTGTGTCAGTGTTGACACCAGACCATAGACGTGGACAGGGAGACAGGCAACACTTGTGTACTCCTCCACTGTTGTGTCAGTGTTGACACCAGACCATAGACGTGGACAGGGAGACAGGCAACACTTGTGTACTCCTCAACTGTTGTGTCAGTGTTGACACCAGACCATAGACATGGACAGGGAGACAGGCAACACTTGTGTACTCCTCAACTGTTGTGTCAGTGTTGACACCAGACCATAGACGTGGACAGGGAGACAGGCAACACTTGTGTACTCCTCCACTGCTGTGTCACTGTTGACACCAGACCATAGACGTGGACAGGGAGACAGGCAACCAGCACTTGTGTACTCCTCAACTGCTGTGTCACTGATGACACTAGACCATAGACGTGGACAGGGAGACAGGCAACACTTGTGTACTCCTCAACTGCTGTGTCACTGATGACACTAGACCATAGACGTGGACAGGGAGACAGGCAACACTTGTGTACTCCTCAACTGCTGTGTCATTGATGACACTAGACCATAGACGTGGACAGGGAGACAGGCAACACTTGTGTACTCCTCAACTGTTGTGTCAGTGTTGACACCAGACCATAGACATGGACAGGGAGACAGGCAACACTTGTGTACTCCTCAACTGTTGTGTCAGTGTTGACACCAGACCATAGACGTGGACAGGGAGACAGGCAACACTTGTGTACTCCTCCACTGTTGTGTCAGTGTTGACACCAGACCATAGACATGGACAGGGAGACAGGCAACACTTGTGAACTCCTCAACTGTTGTGTCAGTGTTGACACCAGACCATAGACGTGGACAGGGAGACAGGCAACACTTGTGTACTCCTCAACTGTTGTGTCAATGTTGACACTAGACCATAGACATGGATAGGGAGACAGGCAACACTTGTGTACTCCTCAACTGTTGTGTCAGTGTTGACACCAGACCATAGACGTGGACAGGGAGACAGGCAACACTTGTGTACTCCTCCACTGCTGTGTCACTGTTGACACCAGACCATAGACGTGGACAGGGAGACAGGCAACCAGCGTTGATATACTTTGCAATGTGACAGCCTCTTTACGCCGCAAGGCTCGTGCGCATACATGACTACGAATGACCTATGACCTATTCTCACGAGGGAAGACTGACTCCCTTATGAATTCCCAATGGTTTGTTTTGAATTACTGTTTCAAAACGGTCTGTGAACTGTTTTTCTGTTCTGAAAGGGGTTTAGTTGTACATGTAGTGCTGGTGAGAAAACTGCAAATCTGAGTCAGTTTCAACAAAGAATTCCTGATAGCAGACAAGCAGACACACAGACACACAGACAGACAAACACACAGACAGACAAACACACAGACAGACAAACACACGGACAGACAGACAAACACACAGACGGACAAACACACGGACAGACAGACAAACACACAGACAGACAAAACACACAGGCAGACACACACACACACACACAGACACATACACACACACACACACACACAACACAAAGACACACAGGGGCATAGACCCAAAGTGTGCCCTGTCTTACTGTGAATAGGAAGGCCGAGGCGTGAAGTTGTGTGTTCTGGCGTGGGACGTTCTGCTGGTGAGGTAGATGTACTTCTTACACTCGTTGCGGGCCCGGGTACTGTTGAGATAGCGGAACATGAACAAGTCACTGTTGTTCGCCGTTGGACCCCAGTCGGAGATGAAAAACTGCGTGTAGAAGAAGAAGCCTGCTGCGTCTGGATTTTCCTGTCGGGAAATAAAACAAAATCCATCACAACTTAGGAGGAGAAGGTGGAGGACGAGAGAGGAGGAGTAGGAAAAAAGAAGAAGAAGGAAGAGAAAAAAGAAAAGAAGAAGAAGAAAGAAATAAAAGAACGAAGAAGGAATAAAAAGAAGAAAAAGACAAGAAAAAGAACAAGAAAAGAAGAACAGAAGAAGAAGAACAAGAACAAAACAAGAACAAGAAACAGAACAAGAAGAACTAGAACAAGAAGAAAAACAAAAGAAGAAAAAACAACAAGAACAAGAAAACAGAAGAGAGACAAGAAAGAACAGAAGAGAACAAGAAAACAAGAACAAAGAACAAGAACAACAAGAACAAGAAGAAAGAAGAAAAAACAAGAAAACAAGAAGAAGAAAGAAAAACAAGAAAAGAACGAAGAAGAAACAAGAGAAGAACAAGAAAAAAGAACAAGAACAAGAAAAACAAGAAGAAGAACAAGAAAAAAAGAAGAAAAGAAGAAAAGAAAACAGAACAAGAAGAGAAGAAAAAGAAGAAACAAGAACAAGAACAAGAACAAGAAAACAAAGAAAAGAACAGAAGAAGAAGAAAAGAACAAGAAAAGAAGAAGAAGAACAAGAACAAGAACAAGAACAAGAAACAAGAACAAGAAGAAGAAGAAGAAGAAGAAAAACAAGAAGAAGAAAAGAACAAGAACAAGAAAAACAAGAAGAAGAAGAAAAGAACAAGAAGAAGAAAAGACAAGAAGAACAAGAACAAGAAAAGAAAAAAAAGAAAAGAAAGAAAAACAAAGAAAAAGAAAAGAAGAAGAAGAAAAGAAGAAAGAAAAGAAGAAGAGAAGAAGAAAGAAGAAAGAAAAGAAGAAGAAGAAGAAGAAAAGAAAGAAGAAGAAAAGACAAGAAAAGAAGAAGAAGAAGAAAAGAAGAACAGAAGAAAGAAGAAGAAGAAGAAAAGAGAAGAAGAAGAAGAAGAAAACAGAAGAAGAAGAAAAAGAAGAAAGAAGAAGAAGGAAGAAGAAGAAGAAGAAGAAGAGAGAAGAAGAAGAAGAAGAAGAAGAAGAAGAAGAAAGAAGAAGAGAAGAAGAAACAGAAGAAGAAGAAAGAAGAAGACAGAAGAACGAAGAAGAAGAAAAGAAGAAGAAGAGAAAGAAGAAGAGAACAAGGAAGAAGAAGAACAAGAATCGAAGAATGAAGAAGAAGGAAGAATACAGAAGAAAGAAACAAAAGAAGAAGAAGAAGAAGAGAAGAAGAACAAGAAGAAGAAAGAAGAAGACAAGAGAAGACGAAGAGAATGCGAAGAATGCGAAGAAGAAGAAAGAAGGGAAGAAGGAAGGAAGAAGGAAAAGAAGAAGAAGAAGAAGAAGAGACGAAGAAGAAAAGTTCTCACGATGAACTTGTCCTTGGCGAAGTCCTTGATGTTAGAATACCTAACAGGGACCAGGACCTCGTCCATATCAATGCCCATGACGTAGGTGTAGCCTTTCAGGCGCTTGTGTGCAGTCCAGTATAGGGAAGGACTTGTCGTGGTCACCTTGCTGTTTTACAAACCGCTTCATGTCCAGACCACGTCCATAGGGAACACCTGTGTATGGGATGTTTAGTCATTTCTTCATTTTCATTTTACTTGGTTTTTTAACCATATGAAAACATTTGAAAAGAAAACAAACGTTAAACACAAAATTATATTTTAAAAAAATATGCACGTATGGACAGATACACACGTTGTTGTGTTTGTCCATAAACAAACACACATTGTTGTGTCTGTCCCCAACAACACATTGTGCTGTCAAAACAAAAACACATTGTTGTCTGTCCACAAACAAAAACACATTGTTGTGTCTGTCCACAAACAATAACACACATTGTTGTCTGTCCACAAACAATAACACACATTGTTGTGTCTGTCCACACAAACACACATTGTTGTGTCTGTCCACAAACAAAACACACATTGTTGGTCTGTCCACAAACAAAAACAACATTGTTGTGTCTGTCCACAAACAATAACACACATTGTTGTGTCTGTCCACAAACAATAACACACATTGTTGTGTCTGTCCACAAACAAAAACACACATTGTTGTGTCTGTCCACAAACAATAACACACATTGTTGTGTCTGTCACAACAAACAATTGATCACACACATTGTTGTGTCTGTCCACAAACAATAACACACATTGTTGTGCAATGTGTCTGTCCAACAAAAACATTTGTTTAACTACACATTGTTGATTTTGTTTGTGGCAGTGGGTTTCCTTCTGTTTTGTTTGTTTTTCTGTTTGTTTGTTTGTTTGTTTGTTTGTTTGTTTTGTTGCTTTGTTTGTTTTTGTCATTGTTTTGTTTTTGTTTTTGGTCTGATGTCCCTCATCAGAAGCCTGCACAGACGTTAACATAATGTATTGTCAAGACTCTCGTCACTCCACAGACGTTAACATAATGTATTGTCAAGACTCTCGTCACTCCACAGACGTTAACATAATGTATTGTCAAGACTCTCGTCACTCCACAGACGTTAACATAATGTATTGTCAAGACTCTCGTCACTCCACAGACGTTAACATAATGTATTGTCAAGACTCTCGTCACTCCACAGACGTTAACATAATGTATTGTCAAGACTCTCGTCACTCCACAGACGTTAACATAATGTATTGTCAAGACTCTCGTCACTCCACAGACGTTAACATAATGTATTGTCAAGACTCTCGTCACTCCACAGACGTTAACATAATGTATTGTCAAGACTCTCGTCACTCCACAGACGTTAACATAATGTATTGTCAAGACTCTCGTCACTCCACAGACGTTAACATAATGTATTGTCAAGACTCTCGTCACTCCACAGACGTTAACATAATGTATTGTCAAGACTCTCGTCACTCCACAGACGTTAACATAATGTATTGTCAAGACTCTCGTCACTCCACAGACGTTAACATAATGTATTGTCAAGACTCTCGTCACTCCACAGACGTTAACATAATGTATTGTCAAGACTCTCGTCACTCCACAGACGTTAACATAATGTATTGTCAAGACTCTCGTCACTCCACAGACGTTAACATAATGTATTGTCAAGACTCTCGTCACTCCACAGACGTTAACATAATGTATTGTCAAGACTCTCGTCACTCCACAGACGTTAACATAATGTATTGTCAAGACTCTCGTCACTCCACAGACGTTAACATAATGTATTGTCAAGACTCTCGTCACTCCACAGACGTTAACATAATGTATTGTCAAGACTCTCGTCACTCCACAGACGTTAACATAATGTATTGTCAAGACTCTCGTCACTCCACAGACGTTAACATAATGTATTGTCAAGACTCTCGTCACTCCACAGACGTTAACATAATGTATTGTCAAGACTCTCGTCACTCCACAGACGTTAACATAATGTATTGTCAAGACTCTCGTCACTCCACAGACGTTAACATAATGTATTGTCAAGACTCTCGTCACTCCACAGACGTTAACATAATGTATTGTCAAGACTCTCGTCACTCCACAGACGTTAACATAATGTATTGTCAAGACTCTCGTCACTCCACAGACGTTAACATAATGTATTGTCAAGACTCTCGTCACTCCACAGACGTTAACATAATGTATTGTCAAGACTCTCGTCACTCCACAGACGTTAACATAATGTATTGTCAAGACTCTCGTCACTCCACAGACGTTAACATAATGTATTGTCAAGACTCTCGTCACTCCACAGACTCTCACAACAAACAAGAAGAAAAATTCTCCTCTTTCTGTCTATCTGTCTGTCTGTCTGTTTTTCTCTGTCTTTCTCTTGCCTCATAAAATGTCTCATAAATGTTGCTTGTCTTTTCCTTATCTTTTTCATTTTAATGTTCTTTTTGTGTTTGCCTCTTTCAAGACTGTCTCGTTTGTTT